>OZ038494.1:51324509-51337009 GCA_964036315.1 Acanthosepion esculentum
ACAATACAGGAGAATGTATTGTATCCAATTACATCATGAATACTGTTAGATATCTTATTTTGCTTTCTTGTTTCATGTAGCTGACTGATGGTAACTTCTCAATGCAGCTATATCAATGTTGTACTTCTTTACCTGTTTTTCTTTCTGGTGCCGAGTTGTTGTCTTGGAGAGTTCATACATTCCAAGTGCCAAGATGAAGTTGATGTTGTTTCGTAGAGTTTTTCACAGTAGCCAGATATGTGTGTAACTAATTAGATGTAGTTATCAGAAAACCAACACAATGATTTGTTTCAAGTGGTGAAGGCTTGATTTTGGATCTGTCGATAAAAAGGTAACGGTGCTAAACACTTGCCACAGAAACTCCGAACGACAGTCCTCATGTGTTATTATCGTGGAGTTTAACCTCTGTGGATCACAGTCAATATCAGCCGGTACACGCCTCTTGGCAGACATATGCAATATAATGACCGGGTTAGGCTGTCATGAGTTTTCCTTCCCATCTGAAGTCTTTTTATTGTGAAACCTACACTAAAAGGATTGCTAACCAAAGCTCAGAGAGACTCCTTTCACCCTCATCAAGGGCAGCTAGCTCGAGATATATATATATATATATATATATATATATATATATATATATATATATATTTTAAATAAAAACAGACCACTTTAAGGTAATAAATTATTTCACCACAGCCCTTTTAAAGGACAGCGGATCATCAGATTTTATTTCCAAAGGTTGAAACGAAGAATGAAAAGAAATTTACACATTTATGACGGGCAGTAATAAGTAAATTAACAAAGTGAGGGAGTAGAGAGACATGATTAAGTTAGATGTAACATTTCTATTCTTTCAAATTTAAATTTTTATCTTTAGAGGAAATCCAGATATTGACACATGAAATCTGTTAACGGAAGTTATATATTGATACGGGAGGGGGATAGGACAAAAAGGCATAAAGAGAAAGAGAGAGAAAGTGTAAATTTCTTTTCATTTTTCATTTCAACCATTGGAAGTAAAATCTGATGATCCGCTGTCCTTTAAAAGGGCTGTGGTGAAATAATTTATTATATGGAACCTTAAAGTGGTCTGTTTTTATTTAAATTATTAGCTCTGATTTACATTGAGCTCTCTGGATTTTATCCTCCTTGGGTCTACCCATACGGATTACCTAGTTTTTCGTAAACTAAATATATATATATATATATATATATATATATATATGAGGGTATACTTGGCATAGTTCCTTTCCCAAAGTCAGTATTTCATTTTCAATGACCAAATGTCAGAATTTTGGAGAAAAGATTAATGAAATTTGTGAAACAATGTTCCAAGTGTGTTTAACTGCCATGTGAATATATGGAATAGTATACAGATTTGATGGCATTAGGTCATTCTCCTTGATTGGTCTGAAAACCCTTCTGTATCTTGTATGTCTGTTTAGCGTAAATCAAATTGAGGTTCTGTATGATATGAACGTGAATGCTCTCCCTCTTCCCTGTTTTATTCTTAAATTTTCACACACACACACACACACACACACACATATATATATATTTTAAAGAGAAAATAGAAGTCACAAATATTTTTCATTATAATGTGGATTTTTAAAAAACATATATTGTATTTTATTTCCCATACTTTGCTTCACATGTTGCAGGTCTTTTGACCTTCATTGCTGGAACTGCTCATCAACCTTGATATATTACAAAAGATATTAGAATAATCAAGAACCTATACTGGCAGCAAATGGCTTGCATTCACATTGAGAATGGTTTCAGAGAATATGCAAAAATAGAAAGAGATGTAAGGCAAGGATGTGTCTTCTCACCAGAACTATTTACAGAAATTACAAGAAATCAAGACCTACATAAGAAGAATGATAAAATGAAAAATATACTAAAAACAACCAAAATAATTAAAAGCAAACACCAATCAAAAAACCTAGAACACATATTAACCTCATCCAAATTTAGCCAACACAAAATACAGGGGGTCACAAAATGCAACAAGAAAAAATGTGGTGTTTGTGATATCATTATAGAAGGAAACTCCTACACTTTTGAAAATCTCACAACAGCATTCACAATAAAGAAAAACTTAAACTGCAACTCCAAAAATGTGATTTATGCACTCAAGTGCACAAAATGCAACAAGTTCTATATAGGTATCAGCCAAGCACTAAACAGCAGAGTTTCTCTTCACAAAAGTAACATTAAATTACCAGACAATAGAAAACTCTTTGTATCACAACACATCTACAAATGTAATCAAGGTAAATTTAAAATTATGCCAATATATCAGACAATTATTCTTACCTACAAATACAAGAAAAAAAAAATGGCGAATACAATGACTGAACACACTTGTTGGACCACACACGCAAAAATATCTATGGAGAGTGAATATATATACACATACTAGCAAAAACAAATACATAAGATGGACCACACACACACACACGAACACAAGAACATAGGATGTGTGTGGGTATATATATATATACTAATTCCTTATAATAAAACAATATATATGTATGGAGAAGGGATATGTATACACATAGTAGCAAAAACACACACACACATAAAATACACAAAAATGGATATTGGATTAAAAAGATACAGTGATCATAAAAAGATAAGAACAAATACCTCCTTCTTTCACTCTTTCTCTGACCAGTCCTATTTGTTTTATTACCACATAAGTAGAAGAAAATTTGGATTACTACTATACACAAAAGACAATGGTTATACATTGGAAAGCATAAGGAAAAATGAATTCCTTTAAATAATATTTGGAAACAACCACTCTTCACCTGATGAAAGTTGCAAGATCTGAAACCAGTTTTGCAAAATATGGAAAATAAAATACGATATATATTTAAAAAATCAAAATTATAACCAAAACTTTTTGTGGTTTGTCTTTAAAATATATATTTTTCTCTTGTTGGGACAAGTAGAACTGCTCCCTCCCTCATATATATATATATATATATATATTGTTCATATATGTATCTTGTATATAAATCAATGTGCAGTTGTGTATTTATACAAGTGAAAACTCGACTGCCTCTCCTTTGCATTCAGAAGATGATCCACTTGCAGTCTGATCGATTGCACAATTATCTCTTGTTATCTCTATTTCCTGACAAGATGGCTGTTGTTGTTAACAAATTGACAGTTCAACTGAATTAATGCCTGCCTGCCATCACACTTGCTGATTAATCTGGTCATTCTTGCCTTTTTCTTGTCCACTGACAGGACATTGGCGTGCAGCATGAAGGACAAATTCTTTGTTTGTCTGTCAGCCAGATTACCTACTCCTGGCAAACTCTGCTTCATTCCTGCCTCATTTTTCCTTTTCAAATACAAACCGACAATTTATACACTGTCTTGTGCAGTTGTGCTTTGGCCTAGAACGGTCAGCAGCAGACTTGTCCGGACAACCAAGTGTGTAGCCAATCTTTACTAATATTTATATTCAAGAAGTACTGCATTTACTGACCTATAAGAGAAGTATTTTTTTCCCTTCAAAGGAATATACCATTACCATCTAAGGATGAAAGTTCTAACTGGGAAAACTGCAAATTACTTGACATAGAAGCAACCCCCCACACACACACACACACACACACACAAAAATGCACCAATACCGTTACCTAAGGATGAAATACCTAAATGGGAAAATTGCAAATTACTTAGCCCATAAAATAAGCATCCCCCACCACCACCACCACCAAAAAAAAATATATGACTACCACCACCTAAAGATGAAAACCTTAACTGGCAAAATTGCAAATTACTTGGCAGATATCTGAACTCCAGGAGAGATCTTGAAAACAGAAAGAAACTTGCATTTCTAACTGTTGTATGAAAACTTCTTCAAATTAAACATTATCCGTCATCAGTTCAAAATCAGAACATTCTCTATCTACGTCTCACTTGTTTCCGTTCCATTCAGAACTCTGGTGATGTGTGAGAAAAATATTGACTCTTTCCAGAGAAAATTACTTAGAATTGCCCTCAATATATGTTGGCCTTGCAGGATTTAAAAAATAGGCATAGAAGATAAAATCAGTCCTCAGCTCATATTTCAAATAAAATATTCAACAGTTGTATTTTTCTTTGTCAAGTATCAAAGTTACTCAGTTCATGAAAATACAAACAAATACCTACTCACAATAGATGTTGGCTATAAGTATGGTTTATTATACAAATGAATTAATAGCAAACATTTCCTGTATGGGAATGGTTACTCGCACCATTATCATTACTAGATTTTTCTTTATCTTCTGTCTCATTCACGTAAAACACTCATAAATTATGTATTTTTTAATTATGCCATCTATGACATATAAAACTCACCCTTATTGTAAGATAAAAATTGCTGAAAGCAATGACACAATAAGTCTATTCTATTGTCACCAAATAGACCAAAATTATAGGAGTAGGTAAGTTCGCACACCTCTCCAGTTTTTTGAACAGGATTAGGGGTTTATCCCTTGTTTCTTGTTTAAGATTGGGTTTCTTTTTCCCTCTAAAGTTTTCTCATACTCTTTCCCCTCCTGAAGTTAATTGATAAAAAAAATCAAGATAAAACCTCTTTTAGAATTATTATATTCATGCACATATCCACGGTTAAACATGAAATAACTACTACATTATCCTGGTGATTAACTTGCCATCTGTCCCATCAAAGTAACATTTGTGCATATATCAATGTACATCACTCATCATCTACATCATTACTAGCATACAGATATGCCTCAAGCATATACTT
This sequence comes from Acanthosepion esculentum, assembly GCA_964036315.1. NCBI lineage: Eukaryota > Metazoa > Mollusca > Cephalopoda > Sepiida > Sepiidae > Acanthosepion > Acanthosepion esculentum. The sequence continues at coordinate 51,329,287 of OZ038494.1, forward strand.
TTTCTTCTTCTATACGCCATGTCCCTTGAAGATATAGGCAATCATGGCTCTCTAAATTTTCTTGTCTTTTGTAGCTCTTAATAAATCTTGCTCCGCCATTCCTTTATTCAAGTTCATTATATTATGAGTTGATTTTGTCTGGGTGGAGTGTAAATCCCAACAGACACTCAAAGCAGGAGGCCTCCTTGAAAGAACACCTGTTCATCATGATAGGTGAAAATTCAGGTTACACTTATGGATGACTAGCAGCATGGCCCGGCGTTGCCTGTGCTTGATTAAAAAATCGCACGACTCATACGGCAATCGCTATCATTTGACTTAAAATATTTTTCCCCTTCCTTGCCTTTAAAGGAGTGCCCTTTGCCGTGTTGATGTTGCTACATGCCTTACTTCTTGCCTATCTCACACTGCAAATTTTTTCTAAGCTCTATACTAAACATTAAACCTGTTATGAAAAAAGAACTAAACAAAATGAACACAAAACAATCAGCTTTAAAAAAATGACTCGTAACTGGAAAAAACGAATGAAAAAAGAATGTTAACAACAAATACTTTTTCACACCCAACCCAGTTTTGCGGAATCAGAATCAACGTTGAGTTTACGCAAGCGAATGAGCCAATTGGAGTAAAGTGTCATGCAGATTTAAATTTTTCCCGCTTGTGACGAATGCAGCTATCGATTTTTTTTGCATGCTAGTTAACATTTGTGTGGGTCAGCTGTTGGCTCTCATGCTAGCCAATAGAATCTTCTTGCCTATTTGTGGCAGCCAGCTATAGGCTCTCACTCTGGCCAGTAGAAAATGGCCACAAACTACATGAAAACTGCCGTAGAAGCATGAAAAAATCAATTATTTCCACTATCGATGGTAGTTGGGAAATGCAAAGTTGGTCTTGGCTGTCCATTAACTTGGAGCATGAGCATGTAAATTTTGGTGCAAATCCGTCAAAAATTGCAGCCATGCATTCGTTACACACACATACACATTCTGCCTTTTATAGATAGAGGTGGAACATCTCCAGTTTGGCTTTTGAGGCATTGAAAGGCAGCAGCCAGTTTTTTCGCACTGAGCTGTGAAAGCTAGGTCAGAGGAGAGATCAGCCACTATGCTCTGGTTATCTAGAGGTTTGGAGGTGCACCTATATACCATTGTATCATAAGCATAGCGATACACAAATGATCAGACTATACTCTTTGGCAGATCATTTATTTAAAGTAGAAAAAGAAGTGAACCTTGGAGAACTGACTATTGACAACTATCTTTAGGAAGGACTTGATAATTGAGAATACACTTCTAGTGTCTAACTATATTTATGAGATGAGGTATTTTGTACACTATTTACATTATTCGGATTATTGTCCTCATCTTTGTTGCCATATTTATTCAGATGGTTGGAATGTTGAACTGAATCTTATTTCACTCGCTGCGGAAGACTGTTCTAGTTCAACGTGCCATGTCTAATGGATGCCAGTTATCAGTTATCTCCTGTCAATTCACTTCTTCTTAAGGACACATAGCAGAGTGGATAAAGGCGTTAGTTAGATCCAGTGACAGGACCCAAAGAGTTGAGAGTTCAATACCTGGTTAAGGCGGTGGAGAACTTGGAGATGGGAATTAACAGGAGATAACTGATAACTGACTTCCATTAGACATGGCACGTGGAACTAGAACAGTCTTCCGCAGCGGGTGAAATAAGATTCAGTTCAACATTCCAACCATCTGAAGACGCCTGGAGCATACAACGGCCAAAACGTTGTGATAAATATGGCAACAAAGATGAGTACAATAGTCCGAATAATGTAAATAGTACACTTCTAGTGATTTCAAAGTTAAAGACCTCATGCAGTCATTCTCTATGACACACCTTATCAAAGACCTACAATCCCAAAATATGTTTTGACTTTAAATTACTCCCAAAAGAATGATGCAATGTAAAAAATCAATCAGTCAACATCTCCATCTTCGCTATTTATACATTGTCACAGCTGGAAAGTGAGGATTAGGTAGCTCTAGCCCAGTTATGGCAGCAATACTCCATTTTTGTTTTGATCTGACTCTTCTATATAATAAATGCGAATGTCACTGTTTCAACTTTACTCCCAGAGGCCATAGTCCAGCATATCATACCATTTTGGAATCAGGCCAACTCCGTGATCAAATTGAAAACAGTCCAGGCTGTATCTGAAGTTGCAATCCTGAAATTTTGGATTACAAAATTTTCATTACTGCAATTTTTTTTCAGAGTCCACCATCTTGACTTGGCTAAAAACAATTAAAAGAATACAACTCTCTAACTTTCAATAGCTCATGTTACAGAAATTTTGGATTCTCAAGTTTTCATTACTGCGATTGTTTTTAAGTGATTTTTTTCGTGACAAACTTTTTGTACAAATGTTACTTTGAGTGTCTATTGATAAAGCCCTATATTTTTATAATTTTGAAAAAATTTGGGAATAATCAAAATTAATTATAAAATCCAGTGCAAGTCAGCCATAAAATAAAAATAATTGTTTGTATGGAAAGTAAAGACCTACATACATTAAAATGTCTTTAAATTATGTGGCGGCAGAAGAATTATCATTGAACTTTTAAAAGGCAAGCTTAAATATTAATCCAATACTTAAATGCAGTGATCCATTTTTTAGTTCTTCTGTATTTTATTGCTGCCTTTTGCAGACGACAGCAGTATACCTCGCAAAAAGAAATCTCTGCCAACAGAGGACCAGATTGCAATCAAAAGATCCAAGGCTGCAGCGAGGAAAAAAGTCCCATACAAATGAAAATGCACATCAAACAGCAACCAGGAGAACTTCTAAGGATGAGAATATTCAAAAACTTAAGGACTTTCAAACTCCTGAACAAGCTGAAGGGATAATAGGGGTGGGCTTTTTAGCTCGTGTAAAGATAAAATATGTTTGGAGTTGTGTACTTTCTGGAGCAGTACAGGGGGACGATTTAATCCAAGAATTAGATTGTTCTGCTATCTGAGGATATGTGTTCTTCCCTGTAGATCAGGGTTTCCTAACTTGGGAGTTATCATCCACTGGTGGTCGATTTGAACTGTTGCATGGGAGATGAGCAATTGGTTAGAAAATGGTAGGCAATTGGAAATTTTGAGTTGTAAGAAGGTATTTCAACAAGTGCTACCCAAACAAAATATTCAAAGAAGATATGCAAAGAACCCATATTTAAAAAAAACAAACAAAACAAAGCAGGAGGCTAAATGGGAATAACAGGGTCATATTCCCAGATAAGAGATAAATATAACTGCAAACAAGGAATATGCTATAGTTTTGAGAAGGGTCATTAACATTCAAATACTACTTCAGATGAAATAATATTTTTTTTTCAGATATAAATTAGAAAAGGGAAGACTAGGAATAACTATGCCAGTAAAATTAAGACAACTGGGACAATTTTATTTGATACATAATTGTTTTTTTCTCACATTGGAAATTTCGAATTTATCAAGGTAAGAAAAGATCCTGTCAAAATATAATTTACTGATCACTCCATGCTTTTGAATATGTACTATACAGGTGGGCTGTGGAACATTTTTCCATGTAAAAGTGGGTGTTGGTGCAAAAACATTTGGGAACCCCTGCTGTAGATAATAATAATAATAATAGATCACCTAAGAGATAGGAGTAAGGGTATGGGTATAAGTAGTTGGGGAGTATGAATTTTGTTGAAGAAAATGACAATGAATGACTGAAACCAGAATTCTTCAAATTATTGCATTTATTTTTAATGTAACTTACCATGGACACACTCAGATGTGAGTTCAATTATGTTCTGAATTGCACAACATTGTTTCTTGATTAAGTCAGGAATCATTTGATGGGGGGAAATTGGAGCACAATTGTACAGATAATCATTTTTCAAGAGCGAGAGACTGCCAGAAATTATCAATTTGTGCTGATTTGGTAGTTCCATTGTAAAACACAAATTATCTCTTTAAGCTTGTTTGTTCTTCTATGTGCCACTTCAGGACGTGAGTGCTCATGGTTCTCCACAACTTCCAGTCCTTTTTAGCTCTTACCAATGCCTGTCATTTTACTATCTCTCCCACTCCTTTTCTGCCATCCATTTACACAAGTTCATTAGGTAGGTTTCTTGCTATTTCCTTATGTCACTCTTGCCTTAACACTTTAGCATTCAACATATCATCGCCTACCCCCTCTGCCATAATATATAACGACATCATTGGAAATAGCGCAAGAAGCGAAGCAAACGGTGAGACTTTGACTACGAAAAATGAGACTTTGAGAGGTAATATTTAGGGATCATGTCTGGACAGGTTGAATATGTTCTATGAGTTTCAAATTTTCCACTCCTTCTTTCCTCATCATGTGACACCTTGTTTAGCTTTTGGAAGACATCTTTCACCATACCGGTGGGAGAAGTATGAATCCATCTCTTTTCCTCCCAGCTATGGATTAAATAGCAGCACAGACTTGTAAAAATTCATTATTCATTGAAAACATTTTTTCTAGTGTCCTTAATATATCTTATTCATAAAAGCAATTAAAAGCTTTTCTAATTAAATAATGGTGTTTCTACTTCACAAAAACAAATTGATGATTTAAATTCTCCAAGGAGTCCTGTTTTTAACTAATATAAATATGAAGAGGCTGAAATTTTAATTTCTCAGAATTTCATAAAATTAATTGGTGGAAACTGATGTAAAAAAAAACTATTTTTAGCAAGATTTTCTGAAAAATGAATTTCAAAAATAATCTCATTCATTTGTTAATAAGTCCTGAAACTCTCATTAAAATTTGACAAATATTTGATTTCTGCAAGAATTTCCAATATGATGGATTTTTAATGTCAAGTAAGAAAATAAAAATCCCTAATCTTTGGCCTACCCACTGATGCAAGACGGCAAACATGCTAAAAAGGATTTAAAAATTAAATAAAATAATCAAAAAATACTTTTGTCTTTCCTCTTAATAACAAACATTTTGATGATAAAACTTAGTTTTTACCATGTTTGGGGACTTTTTTTCATCATGGTATGCTCATTTCTAGAAAATTTTTGGAGGCACCTAATATGCATTCTGTATTTATCTATTCCAGCAATTACATTGGTTAATCCATGCTTGCTGGAGAAAACTAAATTGTTAAATTGGACACAAAGCATGTATTCTTTCACAGTGGTTCTTGGAAATGAAATATTCTGAGGCAATTTTTATCAAGGTCACTGAGGCAGTTTTACTGAGGTTGTAAACACTACGAAGAGACTCAGTGTCTCCATTTTCTTGATCAACATTTTTTTTATGGCAATTCTTATTCCTTCCATTTATCTTACTCCTTTAAAAAGCTCATCATGGGTTACTGTATCACACAGTATCTTCTTCACACACACACACATATATATATATAATCTGTGATAGTGGAAATGATCTTTGATATTCAGAGCTGAAAAGAGGATAAGTAATAAGGAGAGAGTATAAGAAAATGATGAAAAGGAGAAATAACCTCAACATTTGACACATATGCACACACACACACACACACACACACACACAAAATCAATCTAACACCATAATTGCATCAAACTTAGCATATTAATAACAAAAAATGGGGAAATCCACAGTTAACCACTGAAACCTCCTGATGAGTGGGGTTTCATCTCTTTTGTCACCAGAGAGTTTTTTTTATTTGGAAAGTTTGTTCGTGAACAGAATTGTTCCACGTATATATATAGGGGTAGGAGGTGTAAACATTGGCTATAATTCTGCATTCAGAGGAAGCACTAAAGATGTTGGGACACTAAATTCCTAAATGTCTGGTATCTGTCATGTCAGGAACAAATGTATATTTATTCTTAGTGTGTGTGTGTATATATATATATATATATATATATACACACAGAGGAGCGTTTCAGTTAGCAAGGTCGATTTTAAAGAATTGGAGTTTAATAACAGTAAAATTGATCTTGCTAAACAAAATGCTCCTCTGTGGCTAAATTAGTAAAGCACATCAGGTTCTGATAGGATATAGGTTCAATTCCTGTCAGAGGACGCATATTTTCTGTGAAAATTTCTCGGACATTCAGGTCGGTATATGTTGTTAATACTGTTTATTATAAACAGAGCATTTACTTAAATATTTGTATCTATAAAAAGAATGTATAAACATAAAAAAAATCTCTCTCTCTCTCTCTCTCTCTCTATATATATATATATATATATATATATATATATATATATATAACCAATAACCAAATTACCAATTTGTGACTGGTAGGGATAATTCCAAGGAGGTTATTAATCCAGGGAGAGCTCAATGTAAACTACAGATAATAATAATAATCATGAAGAAAACCTTAAATATTCATTTTGGTTACAATTTCGTGAATGTCTATAGAGAAGAGATGAATATATAGATATTCATGAAATCAATTATAACCGAAATGAATCTTTAAGGTTTGCGTCTTGATTATTATTATATATATATATATATATATATATATATATATATATGATGGGTGGACCCAAAAAACAAGAAATTTGGTACAGTTTATTTAATTGTTTGAATTTTTGTTACAGTTATTTGCAACAAAAGCAAAGGATAGAAATTTAGTAGCTTAAAACAGAACAAAATCACAAATGTTAGATGTGGGGTTCAAATTAAAAAAGTTAATTTTTAGTATATTAGTTAATACAAAATTTCTTGATGTCATGTGGGGCACCATGTGTAATATATATATATATATATATATATATATATATATATATATATAGTAGAGGGTAGAAATGAATAGATTCCAAACAGGCGTCAATTCATAGGTTTATGAAGATGAAAAATCACAAGAGAAAAGTAAAAACAAATTCATTTTTATTCTTTTTATTTCTTCTTTTTTTTTTCCTTCAGAATTCGATGATGGATGACAAATGAGACATTGGTGAATTTGATTGATGAGAAATCAATGTCACTTTCAGCTTATCTCCTGTTCTCTTCTTCCTTCTCAGACTGTCCGATATCCTGTCTCTCTCCCCTCCCGTTTCACCATATGTATATAAATGTGTTGATCGATGAATGAGTTTATGTGTGGTGGTACTGACTAGACTCGCAGTGACTTGCAAGATTAATACAATAACCATCACTTTTGATAAAGTGCTTTTGTATACATCTGTGTTTATGTGTGTGTGTGTGTATGTATATATATATATATATATATATATATATATATATATATACATACACGTTTGCTGCCTAATGATGAAAAGCATTTATTTTGCATAACAAATACTTATTTTTCAATATCAAAGATATATTTTGTGTTACTCTATAGATAGATAAATAGATATAAACAGTGTGGACATGGAAATCAATAAGGCAGAGTGACTGGCATTTTCCCATTTTAAATAATCATCAGATCATGATCGTCGGTGTTGCTTTTTATGACTACACTGCACCCTGCATTTGTAGATATAAACTGTACAGAACTCTCAGTAAATAAATAAAATGTATTCCCCTATAAATATACCAAAGTTTAATCAAAATAAACTCATATATGTGTGTGTATATGTATGTATATGTATATATATATATATATGTGTGTGTGCATATATATATATATATATATATATATATATATATATATATAGGTAACTATACTCGTGTCGAAAAACCTTCGAATTCTTGATTTAACAATAGCCAAATCATTCACAAAGGGAAAAAAAAGGTTTTAAAAAAGAAAGAGCCAGGAACAT
>OZ038494.1:51344509-51357009 GCA_964036315.1 Acanthosepion esculentum
GCATAAAGAAATGGCAACCTACTGTCGGAAAATCTTCTGCCTAGTCAGTCATGAATCGAAAGTGGCATGATTGCCCAACTGCTTATCCCTCCATGGCACTTAACTGACTGAGGGGGAAACATCATGAAGGAGAGAGAATAATAAACGAATAGGAATTAAGGAAACGTAAGGTAACAATTAAAATTGCATTTGAATATTTTGGAGATCAAAGTTGACTGGAAAGCAAGAAGCTGAAATAGTTTCACAAGCGAGAAATGGGAGAGTTGACTCGATGTAACTGTAAGTTTCTTCTGTTGCATTTCTCACTTGTGGAACTCTCTTCAGTCTTTCCAGCCAACTTTGATCTTCTGAAATTTAAATGTGATGTAAATTATGATCTTCTGTCTTTGTGATTCCTCTTCCATAATTGTTCTCACTCCTTAATATTCTTTTACTTTTATTCTTTCACACTCAATCACCTGTATCTTAGTGGCTTTGTTACCTTGCTTTTTGTGAAATGATTTTTAAAAAATCTGTAAACTTCGCATAACAAAAATATTGGATCTTCATTTCATAATTTTTTCTTTTTTTTTTAAATTTTGCTAAGAATTGGTTACTAATGGTTCTCCATTGGCAAAATTAGGACAACCTTGATTAACAATCTATTGATTCATATGCAATGAATCTCAGTGAGTCTCGAAGTAATGTGATTAGTTTAAGTTCAGAATTTTCCTTCTTTTTTTTTTTTTTTGTTACTTTGCATCTCTGTATTTCATAATCATCTCTTTGCATTATCAACATAGACTCAAAATTAATTTTAAAGAAGGTGCTTATAATATAGCAACAACTAAAAGTAGAAGCTTATGAAGCTTTACTTGATGAATTTGTCTTTAGTGCTGAAAAACGTTTATCTTATTTAGTGGATGGTTATCAGCAAGAGGGGAGATAGGAGTGCTTATTTTAATACCGCAGTAAGCAACTTAAGTAAAAAAAACAAATGACTATTTAATTACCAGAAAATATAATTTATGTATAGATTGTTTTAAAAGGATTAGAAAAAAACAGCAAAAAGACAAAACTTACTAAGAATCACAAAGAACAGGACGTTGTGGAGAGCCATGATAGTCTATTATGATACATAGAAGAAAAATTTAAAAACTCAATCATTCTGTGGTATCTTCTGAATTCCTCTTTGCAATAATTAATTTTCAAATATTTCAAGCTTGAACATGTTATTCATTACATAAGGGCAGTAGTATGATTCAATATTTTTTAGGAATGGATAATTTCTACATTTTTTTTTTTTTTACATCTATAGTGGCATAAGACAAAGCTATGTTTTCTCACCAGATTTATTTCACCATTATAATGAGCTCTCACAGACGCGACGTTGCCTCGCTCTGTCTTTTTTACAAATACTTTCACGGTAATTGCTCAGAGGAGCTGCTTTCGCTGGTTCCTAGGCCTCATGAATTTAAACGTCCTACGAGGCTGGCATCCCGTTCCCACCGTTGAAACCGTTAGATGTAGACGTCTCTTCTACTCCAATAGCTTCATGTCTCGCATATCTCGCCTGTGGAACTCCCTTCCTTATTCCTGTTTCCCTGACAAATACAATCTCCAACTATTTAAGTGTAACGTCAATCGACATCTCCAGTTGCCTTGATCTATCCACTTCCCTTCTCCACATCCTTTCACCTTTCATTCCTATCTGCTCTCGCTCCAAATCTTCTGTAACCCCCTTGCCTTGATCGATCCACTATCTTTCTCCACATCCTCTCCTTTACCACTCCTATCTGCTCTTCCTCCAAACCTTCTTTAACCCCTTGCGTGCTAGTGGCCTCCAGCCTTGCTTGGGGTGATAAGCTTAAAAAAAAAAAAAGAGAAAGAAAAGAGAATTAAATTCTAACCAGGATTCATTATTGGTGCCCACAATCTTAACAACATTAGATATGCAAATAGCACAATGTTGATAGCAAACACAGAACGGAAATGATAGCACTCGTCTAGCCTCTTTTATGGTTCTTGAAGATAATTAGGAAAAGAGTTCGCTTACATTTTTATTGTAAGTGCTATCATATTTTATTCTTAATATTGTGGGATTAGTCCACTTGGTCTGCCAGGAAACATTCCCTAAAGACTCCAAAGTGGTTTTGTAAAGACTATGAGCGAAAAGAGCACATTTCTTATTTTCTTTCTTTATCTGCAGGATACCGTGGAGACAGGATGTGTCTTGGTTTCCTTCTTCAGGTTCTCAGTGAACCTTGTATAGTCTTGTGTACAACACAATGCTGTCACTACACTAACCCCTATTTGAAAAATGACTAAACAACATTGAAAAATAATGAAAAAGAAAATTCTAATGACAATAATATCTCCACAACAAATAAATAACTCTTAGGAAAGTTGGTAGACAATTTTTCCCACCAGAATCTATCTTACACATAAGTATACTATTTATCCCTGCATTGGATATTGCTGCTGCATCTGGTCCATTTCTTCGGCTATTTATTTAGAGATTCTTGATAAAATCCAAAGAAGAATACATAATGTTATCGGTTCTGAACTGGTATCTTGGCATCAGTTACTTTCCTCTATGCCATTTCTATAAATATTTTCATGGTAATTGGTCTAATGAGCTTTCCTTTCTGGTACCTCATCATCTTGAAATGGCATCATCATCGTCTTTGCTAATAGTTCCTTCTTTCACACTGCTTGCTTTCCAGGCAACTTTGATCTTCAGAAATTTAAATGCAATGTCAATCATTATCTTTTGTCTTAATTCTTGTTCTTTTATTGTTCTCTCTCCTTTTTTCTTTTCTTATATTCTTTCCTACTCAGTAACCCCTTGTGTCTTATTGGCTTTATTGCTTGGCTTAAATATTAAATACATACATACATACATACATATATATATATATATATATATATATATATATATATATATATATATGCACACACACTCTATTGGGGGGTGGTTCTTTGGACTAGAGATTCTGGCACTGGATGATTTTTTTTTGGGCCTACTCAGATGTTTTTAGTTCTTTCTTTTTTCCTAGATACCTATTTGTTTTACTTGCAAATTGTGTTATCTTGTTTTTTTTTTTTACACCAACCAAATATAGTTATTAACACACACACACACACATATATATGATGAAAAATATGGAAAAAACAAAACAAAATCTGAATATGCAAGTTTACTGTTTTAATGTTGTTTTACTGTCGACATCAGACGTTTCAGTCTAGTAGACCATCTTCAGGACATAGTTATTAGAAACATACTTAGGATTAGACGATATTTAAGTCAACGTAAAAAGATGATTTTCCATATTTTTCATCATACCATCGGATCTTCATCCACATATTTGCTTACACATATATATATATATATATATATATATATATATATATATATATATATATATATATATATATCCAACACCTGAAAATATTCCTCTCCAACACTACTTGCACTGAGTATCTATTGGGACAAAAATTTACACAAGGCCTCAAGTGGAACTCGTATATATGATCCATTAGTAAAGACAGTGGAAAGATAGTTGGCTCTTTATACACTCCAAACAGCTTCTGACTGCACCTTCCATACTCTATCTTTAGAAGAGAAAAATCAGTACAAAAATAGAGTATTGCTGCTATATCTGGTTTTGTGCTGTTCCACAATTTTCACTTTCCACCCCTCCTGGGTATGATGATAAACTACATCTGGTAGCAAGGCCTCTGATCAGGAACTTTTGAGGAGCGTGGAACCACTTCTTAATTGCTTTTGTTCCCACGTCAACCCTGATCCATCATGATAGCACCTGTTAGGGTCCCAGCTATGGACAAATAATTAACTCCCAAACTGCGGTCAAAACACTATGGAAATATGAAAACTTTTATAGTAAAAAATACCAGCAATACATTTTCAGAGTAAAAACATTACCAGCAATACATTTTAGTAGCAAAAAATAATTACTAGCACTAAATTTTTTGCCAAAAGATTACTGATGCTCCCAATAAAATTAAATTTTGGCATTAAATGACCCATAAGGAGTTGATATGCCGTTAAACAAGCAATCAGATTCCAGCCTTGATAGAGTTCAAAACTATGCAGACTTCCAGGTGATTAATTATTCTCCACCTGACAACTTCTATCCCACAGGTGCAACATTTTAAGCCTATTATTACTCTATTGCTATTTCTATGGAAGGTGTTCAGACGATCTACATTCCTTAGTTCTACCAGTTCAGAACTTAAGAGTTCAAACTCCCCATGCCATGTACAGAATGGTGAAACATCACCATTCTCTTCATATTCCATTGGTAAAGAGGAAGTTACATTCAGAGAGCTTCTTCCCAAGAACCACTGCTTCATGGGAAAGAAACTCTCAAGAGGCAGCTTCCCTGATCACCATAATCTTAATCTCTTCAATTCCAGGCTTAACTGTTATCTTTCCTAACTTTCCTCATAATCTACAATTCTTATGTCTATAAAGCAACCCCATTCAGTAATCCTCTAACTTGAGTGGCTTTTGGTCCTTTTATTGGGTTAACAAAAAAAAAAAATACAAACTGGTAATCTAATGCTGTTACAGTATTATCCAGACAACATCTTTATCAACTCCATGTCAGGTGCATTCTGTAAGTAAAATAAAAAAAAAAAAATCTTTTTTGTCTATTCATGAAAGAAAATAAGCAACATTTTCGGGGAATAATAGTGTATTTTTATTTTTACAATAATGTCGACCCTTTACAAGGCCCAAGATCTACTCTAGGTAGAGTGTTACAGAGTAAGAGGTGAGAGACACATTTTATGAGGATATGTGGGGAAGATAACAGTTTACTCTGGACTTTAACAAGGTGAGACTGTAGTGATTGGGGAATCATCCTCTTGGGTGTCAGGTCCTCAAAATAGCATTTAACATGTACTTTAAAAAAAAGTAAAGATATGAGTTGTGCTCAAAAAGATTTTGTGCAGTTTATAGAAATGTCACAGTGAATGATTGAACTAAAATTGGTTTGGGAAATTTTGTGCTGGAGATTTCTCAATGAATCATAGCCTACAGTCAGGTAGACAAGTTGAGATTGATAACAATCAAATCAAGACATTACTTGAGAATGATCAATGTTATAAAATGTGAGACATAGCTAGAATACTGAAAATATTCAAATCAAGCACTGAAAATCATTTTATGGTTACTCAATACTTTATATCTGGGTTTTATATTCGTGGAACTTTGCCAATCAACAATTCTTAACTTATCTGTTCACTTTGACAGTGGATGCAACCAACATTGTATTGTTGTCCATAGTAGTACAGTGTAACCCGGATATAAGAGAAACCCGGATATAAGAGAGGTTTTCTCTGGTCCCAAATTAGAGCCTGTGTTAATAAAACAAAATAGACCAAACTCGGATATAAGAGAAACCCGGATATAAGAGACTTCTTCTCTGGTCCCGACAACTCTCTTATATCCAGGTTACACTGTAGTAATTTTAAATTGTGCCATTTTCTTAGATGAATCTTTGTTTTTATTAATAAAGTTTGTATTTTTGTTATTTTTTACACATAGTAGAATGGATAACAGCTTAAGATGAGAGAACTGATTTCAAATTCTAAAGGTGTTTGTGACATTCACTTACACAAAAATACCCCTAGTAATGGCATGAATTCATCTATTCTGTCCCCAGCTACATTTCTGGGTTCTATACCCTTGGTTGGCAACCAGTCTACCTCAAAAAGAAGCAGCAGCTAGCTGACTGAGGGAAATCTTCTGCTTATAAGTTACAAATCAAAAAACACAAAATCGCCCAAGCACATATGACACTTAATTGAGTATTAATTTTAAGTTCTTCAAATTTCTTAGATTGAAGCATTGTCATTATAAATAATGTTTGTCTAGTTTATCTTTCACTTATATGTTTGCTGTTTTTTACACATATTAGTAGTAATTTGAAATTGTCCAACTTTCTTAGAGGAAGCATTGTCATAGGCTGTCATGGCCCTCCACATCTTCCTGTCCCTTGCAGCTCTTGATAAGATTTTTTTGTTAATTCTCCCAAACCCAGTACTACCATCCATCAAGTATGTTACATGCTAATTTCCTCTGTCCCTCAATCTGTCCTGTGAGTATCAAATTTTCTAAGTCCTCCTTCCTCATTACGTGCACCAGAAATTTCAATGTACAGATATTATGCTAAATAATGGAGTCAATCCATGTCAAATCAACAAGGGTCTGACCATCACGGACACAGATTTCTTTCAAATTTGGTATATTTATAGAGCTTCATGATAGAAATTGAACAGTGCCTATTTTATATCTCTAGGTCAACAGGTTTCTGAAACCCTTTGACCCTTTGCAAAAAGGTGAATTTTGGAAAATAGTCACAAAGTTTAAATATCAGTATCTCAGTTGTTTTTCATCTACAAAGCTAAATTATATACCATTTCAAATACTTGGATAGATGTAAAAGGTGATGTATTAATTTTTTTTGTTCAAGGGTTGGTGCAAGGTTTGGTTGTGGAGTGAGTAGCCATGGTTAAATTCAAAATAAGTAAAAGAACTCTCCAACAAAGAGAATTGACAAACAGTATTTACATTAGTCGGACTATTGTCCTCATCTTTGTCGCCATATTTGTCACAATGTTTCGGCCGTTGTACGCTCCAGCCTTCTTCAGGTGGTTGGAATTTCGAACTGAACCCTTTATTTCAATCACTGGGGTAGACTGTTCTATTTCAATATATATGCAATAATAACAGCAAAAATTGCAATATGAGCACTGGTAAAAAATGGTTGCTGAAAACATTAGGTTTATAATACCCAGAAAATCATACCCAGATGTCCTCAAGGCACAGTGGATAAAGGCGTTGGTTAGATCCAGTGACAGACCCAAAGAGTGTGAGTTCAATACCCGGTTAAGGCAGTGGAGAACTTTCAGAGGGAAAATTACCAGGAGATAACTGATAACTGACATCCATCAAACATGGCATGTGGAACTAGAACAGTCTACTCCAGTGATCGAAATAAAGGGTTCAGTTCGAAATTCCAACCACCTGAAGAAGGCCGGAGTGTACAACGGCCGAAACGTTGTGACAAATATGGCAACAAAGATGAGGACAATAGTCCGACTAATGTAAATACTGTACATAATACCTCATCTCAGAAATATAGACAGACTCAGAATTGACAAAGTTTGCAATAAGCAATAACAAGAAAAAGAAAGGAACAGGGTAAAAAAATAATATAAAGCAAGCAAACAATATACGCAAGGCAAAATAACTAATAAGGCAAAGCGACAGAAATAAGGCAAAGCGACAGAAATAAGGCAAAGCGACAGAAATATGTCAAAAAGTTCACAAATTAAGAACTGGTGTTGATGCAAAAAAGCAAATTCAGACAAATGAACATTCTGACTTCAAGACAAGACAGATCCAGACTGTGTCAGATGAAAACAAGAATCATTTGTGCGCTTCTGCCTATAAAAGGAGAGGGGAAAGTATTTTCCCAGTATGGATTGGAACTGACACATGTATATGGTGGGTCATATAAAACAGACCAGTCAGGTTTAAAATGTTTTTTCCTATGGTATTTTTGATCCATGTGACCTTGCAGTGTCATGGAGGAGAACAACATTTTGTTTTTCTTCAACCCACCGTGTATGCTGCTAAGGTATGTTAGCGTACTTCAAATTTAATCTTAACTGCCACATATTGATAGTTAGGATAATAAATTCAATATGACAAGTGGATAACAATCTAAAAAAAAAGAAGATCAAAAATATGAAAGAATCAGAAATTGAAATTTAAATAAAAATTAGAATTTAATATCTGATTTAGAAACCACCAACTTTTATTTTTTTAACCTGTTTGTTTGTAGTTTGGCTCCATTATTTATTTACTGCTATTTTCAAAAAAAAATTTTTTTCTCTATTTACACATTCTATTATCCTCATCTTTGTTATTGTGGTCACAACATTTTGGCCATCAGTTCCTCTGGCCTTCATCAGGTCTATATTGATCTAGGTAACCTACAGAGAATTCCAAACCGAACAACAACAAAGATGAGGATAATAGTTCATATGTAAATAGTTAAGTAATGCTAACTCCTCATTCCAGAAATTCAGCTAGAAAATAAGCTTTTCTCCTTTGTTATTGTTTATACACCTGAGAAACATTTGTATAATGAATCTAGACATTGTGTTAACAACAATAGCAATTTAACAAATAAATACTTAATCCAATGTTAAAATTTTATTATATCTTTATTCAGTTTTATTTATAATTAGCATAAAAAATACACTACTGCATATCTGTGTGTTTGTGTGTCTCACTGCCACTCCCCATCACCTAACATACCTCACTGAACATTCCCTTGTGTAACTGGAATCATTTTCAGCATGAGTCCAAGAGGTTCCTCTTTGTCTCTGACTGTGCAGACGTGGAGAACATTGTGCCATGTATTGTCACTAACAGAAATAGGCAAACAAGAAAGCATCATTTCCCCATCTACCCCTCCCACCAAGCCAATGTTTGCAAATGAGAAAATGCCTCCCTGATACACTTACCCCCCACTCTATTACCTGCAGGGAAAATGATAACGAGTTTGTTTCACGTTCTAGCACAACACTGCCAGCTGGAAAAGCCAGAAACACTTCCTTGAAACAAAGTAATTGAGAGTTGTGTATCAAAAATAAATGCCTGCTTCTCTAAGACATTTTCTTTTAATCTTTAGACTTTCACATAGAGAAGGATGGCTAAAATGATGACTGGTGATTGGACTGTTAAGATGATGTCATATAATATTTTTACAACTGATGTTGGGAATGCCATGGACAGGACATGTTGGCAACGAGGAAAATCTTGAGAAAATGGCAACTAGAAAAAGATTCTTATTTAAAATCAGAAAGAAACAGTTGAAATTATGGGGACTCACTATGAGGAAGGTCGACTTGGAAAACTTAATACCCACAAGGAAGGGTAGAAGGTAACAGTGGGCAATTTACCTGAGGAGTTTGTGGGAATGGATGGCAGATCAAGGAAAAAGGAGAGTAAAAAGTCAATTGTTGCTTCTCATAGGCATTTATTTTATTTCTAATCATTAGACCTTCACATACAAAAGAATAGATAAATAGATGACTGGCGAGATGACGGTTTAGAAAAAAAAAATTCTATCATATTATAATGCTGTTTGTCCCTTAGTAGGTTAGTACGTATGTTACACCTTGTAATAACTTGCCTATCCCTTGCCCTCAAATTTTTCATATATCAGTGAAGGAGAAAAATTTCTAACCCTTATTTTTAACTTTAAGCAAGCCTCATTCTGGGATGCATTGAAGCTGTATATATGTGTTTCTGGAATGAATGGAAGATTGAGGAATCAAGAACATCCTTGAAATTATTAGTTTCAGTAATAAAAATTATTAATAAAAACCATGGAATTTCCATGCATCCCTCACTACATTATTTTTTTTTTTAATCATTTCATCCCAAACAAGGCAATAAAGCCACTAAGATGCATGGAGTTACTGAGTGTTAGGAAATATTTAAAAAAAATATGCTATTAAGAAGAGAGGTCAACAGAAGAACAAAAATTAAGAAAAGGGAAGATAACAATTGACATTGCATTTAAACTTTCAAAGAACAACATTTTCTGGGAAGCAAGAAGCCAGAAGAGAGTTCCACAAGCAAGAAGTGCAATAGAAGAAACTGTCAGCATAGAACTTGCAGTTACACATAAGCTGTGGCTCTTACTCTGTAACCCTCTACTTCAGATGGATCTTGTACAAGGGGAACATTAGTGTAAAAAAGCAAAAGTAAAAACTTGTGTCTTTGTAACTTTCTTGCCTTTCTTGAGATGAATATATTTTCATGCCTGTTCATTCACACAAATTCACGCACTTCAACCACGTATATAAATATATCCACACATTTATACTTTTGTTTATATTTATATGTATTTATACAAAGGTTTATCAATAAGCAAATGACTTGTTCGGTGGAGGAGTGATGTATTCAACATTTGATAATTTGGCAATACACGCTTTAAAGGTTTTGAAGCAGTTTTGATCAACATTTATTTTCATGGTTACAATTGAGGAATTGTGAATGTAGAATTACCTTACACTTAAGTAAAATAATAACAATAATAATATTTATTAAGAATTTATTACAGGAAATATCAAGCTTTATGGAAACATTGTTGACAACTATGTATTTAGTTACATAACAAATAAATAAAATAATATAAATTTTGATGCTAAATTAAATTTTTTGTTAAGTGTTTTTCATTTTCTCCTTTGTTATTTACAACATTTTACTATACTTTGGCTCCAATGTTAAGTTTCCCAAGTTGAACAAACTGAAGCTATTTCGTTTATGCTTTGTTACCTTTCTTTCTCCATTGTTGTTTTTTAGATTGCTTTCTTTCAGTCATTTTGATAGGCAATAGCAAAATTCTGAAATTTATAATGATCTTATTCCATTTCAAAAAGCCTGTGAAAAGGAATATTTTAAATTAATATACAACCAAAAATAAAATGCTTTTGACAAAAAAACCATAATGATTTCACTATAATTATGTAACAATAATGTAATGATATTCCGCAAACAAATCTACGGTTTACGTTAGCTCACCTCATTGCATGGTTACAAACTATAAACCTAAATTGAGCTTGAAATATTGTGTAATTAGCTCTAATTTTTGTAAAATACTTGTGTATGATATAATGAATAATTTGCAGTGTAAAAAGCAATTTTTGATTTTTTATTAATACGCCCCCTCCTCCGCTAAGCACGTCATATAAAACTGATATACCAGACTAATGGCAAAATGAAAAAAAAATTATGTGCAATACATTTCATCCTTCAAAAGAGCTTCATCCCTCCCACTACACACACACACACACACACATATATATATATATATATATATATATATATATATATATATATAATTCCATCCATAATGCTTTAGTCTGAAGTCCTTTTAAAGGACAGAATGCAATACATAGAATTTAATGTAAATTCCCAAGATACTGAAAAAATTATCATGATTTCTTTATTTCTTTTACCTTATCAAACTGATCAAACTTACCATTAAAACAGGAGTAAATATTTGTGTCATGAGTAAAGATATCAAGTTGAGGACTGATGAAAGTCCTTGATAAAAATTAGGGGTGACACAAGTCCAAGGATAAAGCCTTTGGAGACACCTGCATTAATACAAACAGATTTAGAAGAGTAGACATTCAAGACAACATTCATTTCCCAACAGTAAGCTAGAGACGTATTCACTCTAATGCTACATTTTCTTCATACAACCACCAAAAAACAGTTCTAACCTCTTTTACTTTTAGCTGTTGATTCTAACTTTATTTAGAATTTTGGTTAAAGACAAATAAGAGGACGAATGAGGGATGTAGTTTGTTCTTCAGTTAATCACAATCCAACTGGTAATACCCAAATTTGACTCTAACCTAGCAAGGATGGTTCTGTATTCCCTTAGCTAATTCACTGCTGGCTACCCAACTGGCAAGTTTCTCTGACTGAGCTTCTTAATATGTAACTGAATGGCCAAAAATTTTTTTTCATAGGCACTCATTATCAAAAAATACAATTAAATTCATGTGATTTTTTCCAGATAATAAAATTTAACAAAATACAGTGCTCAAGAACCACTCAAGGTCTAGGGTTACAGATAATGCTGAATGATGTGTGTGATATGAAAGGGAAGGAAGGTAGAAGTGAAGATCATGTCCGATAAATAGAAAATGTGATATGATCATATGCTCTGTTTTCATTGGATTACATCTAACATCTAATGTGTAACTTTTTGAAGTAAAACCAAACTGTCAAATATATTATAATAGACTTCAACCCAACTCTTGCCCTGTTGAGATTTTCTTGAAAAGCTATGCCTTGTAGCAGTTTGAGATGAGAGGTTAAAGTATTGAACCTGAGGATGCATTCGTTTTTTTGTACAATGGTTGAGGTTGTCATACTTGGAGCAAGTAGTGAAACTTTCTAGCTGATGTTCTTGTGTTGAAAGGGTTAATTTAAATTTTGTTCTTCCATATTTCCTAACCTTTTTCGTAATATGAAAAGAAAAAAACAACAAAGGAAATTCTAGAATAAAACAAAACAGGTTGGTACAAACAAAACAGACTTTATTAATCTTGTTTTTGTGGCCAATTTATAAGTGGGTGTTTATTCTGGCTGATTGGGTGTTGAATAGCTCAACCACCATTCCTTATTGCTGAAAATACTTGTGCCAATTCAAATAAGGTTCTAAAAATATCCCATCAAATATAAGGTTTCATATATGTAATTTGGCTGTAAGGCAATTCCTTTTCTGTTTTCTTTGTAGCAATAAATAGAATTTTCACTGATAATATGCATTTGGCTATGTATGTGTGTATCTTGAGTTCTTTCATGTTAAGTGGTTTAATCATTCTAATGTTACTGATGTGCCAATATTTAGACATTCAATTTTTCTATTCCTCGGTCTCTCAGTTAAATA
>OZ038494.1:51362009-51459509 GCA_964036315.1 Acanthosepion esculentum
ACTCAACACTGAAATTTTACTTTTTCAATTACTATTGCTGATTAGGTGATATACTTTAGCAGTTTTCTCCTAAAGGAAATCCTTCTTTTCATAAGAATGTAACAAACTTCCTACGTCCGCCTTTTAAGGTGGAAATCTACCTACCATTTAGTTGCCCACACATGTTCACATCCTAAGCAAAGCTGGGACAACCACTTGTTTGCATGCCAGGAGTAGCAGCAGACATCTGGTGTGGTGCAAAGCTATATCTTCCATGTAAGCCTATTGATGCACCTGACTTCTCTGATGGTCTGGTAAAACAAGTGCAAAATCTATTTTGATATCATCTGGAGTGAGCCCACTGCATATTGGGCTCACTACAAATCAACTTTTCTTTGAGCAAAGTTTCCTTATTGACATGAAATTTGATTCAGACCATCTGGTATTTTCTGGTGTGTTTCACATACTACATGTTTGTGTGTATATTTATATATATATATATATATATATATATATATATATATATATATATATATATAGACAATATTAGTGGTGAATATACACATACATAGGCAATTATATATGCAAATGCACATATGTGTATAAAAATAATTCCAAGAGGATATGATCCAGGTAGAACTCGATGTCCAGGGCAGAGTAAGGATATAATAAAAAGACCATGGAATATTAGTGTTTAAGTCTTTTTATTATATATATATATATATATACACACACACATTTTATTTTATGTTAAAGACAAGGAAAATTTTATAAGTTTTTATTTAGTCTTTCTAGTGTCATTAGAAGTGTGTCAAAACTGTACATACCAATTAATTAAATGCTCAGCAATGCACCCAAAAGGAATTTACTACTATTCCTACACAATGCAGCATAGAATACAAACATAGAAATATAGTAACAATGACTTAAGAATTAACCAAAATCACTCAGTACAATAATGATTATGGGAATTTTCTACACATTCTATTCATAAAAGAAGGTAAGAATACTCGAAAAACTGAGCAAAAACCTACAAAACGTTCCTTGTCCATTACATTCAACAAACCATAGATAAAATAAGCATTGCTGCCCAAATATATAATATTTATTTATTCTTGTTGTCAATTTGCAGTGCACAATGACATTGGACAACAGGTACATCAACACACATACACACACAACCACAGCATCAAATGAAGAAAAGTAATACATTTAAAATATGTTGAATAATGTCAACATGCAAGTACCCAAGAATAAACTGTCCCTCAAGTGCTGTGAGATTGCAGATTCTTTTTTGGGATTTTGTCAAGAATCTCTAGAAATATAGCATAAGCACCAGACAAGATGTGGCAGCAAAATTCAATGTAAGACATATAAAATGTATTTGTGGATGCTGTATAGATATATACACATAAATTAGCACTCATAGAAATTATGTTCCTTTTATATGACCATGTTAGAAACCATGACATGAAGGTGGGTGGCATCAGCTGAGCAGCCTGGGAAATTGATGCTGTTGATTGCAACAACTCGCTCTCACAGCTAGCATTCAAATGAGGGAGAAGAGGAGAAACCAAATGGGAAAGAGTAGAGAATGCAAACAGCAGAGTGCAGCACAAGCACTTGCTATTCCAAGATTCCGCTGTACAACTGCAGCAGGCACTGCAACTTAACAAGAGAGTGGGCCAACAGTTGGTGCATATTCCCTTTTGTTATGCAAGACAGAAGAATGCCAATAGATGAACAAAGATGCTTTTAGTATTTACATGTTCTCTGTGTTCACTTTTAAGCTAACTCCTGCACAGGGCTAATTTGCCCTCCGGCCCCAAATTAAAGGTACCTCTGGTCCAGCTTGGAAAACAGCAAGGATAATTTTAAAGAAATAACTTTGACTTCTTCACTTCACTCCATGGAGCCTCAAAACCTCACTTTAACTCTGATTCAGGCTACAAGTCCAATTCCAGCCAAAACTCTGATTTGGGCCAAAATTCCAATCATGTCAAAAACTGAGTTCTTCAAATCACAAGCTCAGTGGAACTTCTATTGAGTTCTTCAAATCGCAAACTCTGCAGGATTTCAAAAGCTCACATCACAAAACCTTCAACTCTGGTTCTTTGGAATTTTGAAGAAATAAAATTGACTTCCTCAATTCACAAAGTTTGGTAGATATTTTAAACTAAATTTAAAACAAAAATTTTTAAATTCACAAAGTTTTTGTGTTATTTTAAACTCAATGTAAATTAAAAAAAATTTAAATAACTAACTGCTTTCAGTTATTTTAAAATTTTAATTTTTAACTGTTCCTTCCTCATCCCAACACAAAACCCAATACTGGATGTTCAAGCAGCAGTTGAAGGGCAGATTTTCTAATCCCGGGATCATCCTGATTCCAAAAAGGATATGATATGTCAATGTAGAGCAAGTGTTGCTAGATTTAGAAGATTGTCAGACACATGTATGGACAGACAGAATTTGCCGTTTATTTTTATTTATTATTTTATTTTTTTTTAATCATTTCACCCCAAAACAAAGTGGGAATGCCACTAGTATGCAGAGGGTGAAAGTAAGAGAAAAGACTGAGTATAGTGGGGATTGAGGAAAAGAAGAAAAGATGAAAGGGATTCTAGAAGATGGCTGATGGTGATTGACATTGCATTTAAATTTTTGAAGATTGTAGTTATCAGGAAAGCATAGAAGCAGAAGGGAGTTCCACAGGTGGGAAGTGCAAGAAAAGAAACTGTTGGCGTAAAAGTGACCTGTTACATTTAACTATAGGACATAGATCCAATCTAGAAAGCACGCTTAAATTCACATAGTCCAAGCACCAAGGAAAAAAAGCTCATCAGAGCAGTAACCATGAAAATATTTGTAGAAAAGACAAAGGGAAGCCATGTTGTTTATTTAGAAGTAACATTCATTCATATAGTTACCAGGGATGAAAGCTCATTGGAACAGATCTTGATCCTTCTCACTCCTTGGAGAAACCCCTCCCTGGTTGACCATGTCTTCAGGGGTTTGGTTTAACCATGCTTGGTCAGTTGGAGGTTGGTGAAGCTATTTAATTCATAGTTAGAGGTTTTGAATTCAGAGTTATCATTCTCCTAGACTGGTTGCCAACCAAGGCTATAGGAACTAATCTGCCCTGCTGGAGAAGGAAGAGATGGATTCATATCTTCCCTAAGGGTATTTGTGCACATAAGTGAAGGTAATGAACTCAACTGGAATTCCAACTTTACTCTCCAATTTAGTCAATCAAAGCTGCTATCCATAAACTCAACCATGCCTTTTATATATTCTTATAAGACTTATGTTAAAAAAATAAGTTGTAACCTCTGCATTAAGCTGTAAATTTTGCTACTGTTTCAAATTTTCTTCTGACTTTGTTGATTTAATCACCTGTATTAATTTAAAAGAAAGAAAAAAAATGATATGAGTGAAACCAAACACGTTTCTTTAAAAGTTATAGTTGCATGTTTCATCCAGTTTTTAATTAAATAGCAATGCCGAAACAGAAATACTCCCAAATTTATTTGTCTCTTGCCAGTCTTCAATCTTTTCGATATTTTAATTTGTAAGAATGCTTACTCATTGGGTTTGTTTGTCGTTATTTTTAATAAAAATGCTTTCAACTTTTTAACCCATATTCTTTTTATCCTGTTCTATCTTTCATTTTTTTTTAATCTTTAAAGACGTTTGCCTTCTGCCAAATTTAAAAAGAAAAAGCAGAAAAGATTTCGTAAACACTCAATAAATCAAAAAGTTTTTAAAAATCACAAAACTAAATACAGTTTGTTTAAAGTTTTGTGAGGATATTGTCCAGCATTCACTGCCATATAGAAAAATAGATCTTGCGTAACAGTTTAGTATTCCTTTTTTTTTTGTTACTAACAAAATTTTTCTATTTCTTAATTCTGTGCTTTTTTTTTTTTTTTTTATCACCCCGAGCAAGGCCGGTGGCCACTATCACGCAAGGGGTTACAGACGGGTTGGAGGAAGAGCAGATAGGAGTGGTAAAGGAAGGGTTGTGGAGAAAGAGAAGGACGGAGGGCCGATCGAGGTGGGGAGGTTACGGGAGATATAGAGCGAGAGCAGATAGGAATGGAAGATGTCAGGAAGTGGATAGATCAAGGCAACTGGAGATGACGATTGACGCTACACTTAAACCGTTGGAGATTGTATTTGTCAGGGAAACAGTAACGGGGAAGAGAGTTCCATAGGCGAGATGTGCGAGACATGAAGCTATTGGAGTAGAAGAGACGTCTACACCTAACAGTTTCTACAGTGAAGGGGTGGGAACGGGATGCCAGCCTCGTAGGACGCTTGAATTCACGAGGCTTAGGGACAAGTGAGAGCAACTCCTCAGAGCAATTACCGTGGAAGTACTTGTAGAAAAGGCAGAGTGATGCAACATTCCGTCTGTGAGAGAGCGACTGCAGACGAGATGACAGATCAGGGCCAATCACATTGCATATCCGTCTCTGGATCTTATCAAGAACCCCGAGGCAACACGCAGGGGCTTAGCTTTTGGAAGGCATTTTTTTACTATCCCAGTGCACCTTTGAATTTTAGTGTTCTACTTTCTGTCCTCTATTAAAACACTTCATATTTCTACTTTTGGTATCTCCAATTTCTAATTTGAATTTTGAGATATTCCTTTTGCTAAGAACCATGCATTCTATTTTCTTTCAATTGATATTTACTTCTTTCTTCTTGCTTTCGTTCACGACATTCTGAAGGAGTTCTTGTAGTTTCCTTCCTGTGTCTGCTATCAACACGGTGTCATCTGCATATTTTATGTTGTTAAGAACGTAGCTGCCAATAATGAATTCTGGTAGGACTTCTAATTCTTTCAAATTTGTCTCACTATTTAGGTTGAATAAGTTAGGTGTGAAGACACGTAACTCTAGACCTAGTTATACATAGGCAGCCTCTAAAAGTACTAAAGAATTGTAATTTGTTTGCAGTTCATTTTCTTTAATAGTAATGTATTCAAGAGTGAATCATAGATATGCAGTGGCCTTTTTGTGCTTGTAAAATATCTAATTCTCAACTCAAAAAAAAAAAAAATATATATTGTTTATACATTGTTTTCATGGATACAAATATTTAATATTTAAGTAAATGGTCTGTTTATAATAAATAGTTTTAACAAAATTTTCTGGCTTGAATGTCCAAGAAATTTCATTGAAAGTATGCATTCTCTGACATGAATTGAACCTGTATCCTACACAGAACTGTCATATAGCCTGACGTGGTATACCATTTACAGAGGAAGTGTCTGGTTAACAAGGTCAAATTACTACTTTTAAACTAAACAGACATCAAAAATGAGTAATAATCAAAATCAGTAATCTGAAAAATGTTGGAAAATATTATCCGTAATATAATTATGTCATAGTTTTATTGCAGTTTTTTTTTTTAACGATTTGGAGCAGATTTTCAGGAAATGAGTAACAGTTTGAAAAAAAATGATGATTTACATTTTCTAAGAATTCCTGCTTTTAACTAATAAAACAAATATTGAAATTAAAATTTAATTCCTTGAAATTTAATGAAATTAAGTAAGGAACAGGCTAGAAAGGATTCAAAAATTTAATAAGGAAATATTTTGGTGTTTCCTCTTAATAATAATATAAACATTTTAACAATATATTTTTGTTTTAAGTTTGGGGCCTTTTTTCATCATGCTATACTGTTGTTTTTTTTTTTTTTCAGCAAAATTTGAGGAGGTCCCAAATCTAGAGGCTAGAAAAAATGTTTTAGGTTGGATAATGAATGTTTTCTGTTGTTTATATTAAGTTGTATATTGTAATAAACTCATTATTCTACAATTTCAGTTTTTAAAAATTATACTTGTAAGGGTGCCAAAATTCAGCTTGCTCAGGGTGCCATCAACTATAGGGCCATCACTGGCCATCTAGCACAGTGGGTTAGACTGGGATCCATAGATATATATGCATCCAGTGAGGTGATGATATGACATCACTTCACGGAGAACTTCCTCGGTGGAAGTCAACAGCTAGAGAAGAGGATTTCTATCAATGGAATCAACATCAGTGTGTTTTTAATCAAGACAAACCTTCAAGTTGGAGGACATTGGCTGTGGTTTGACCAGGAGAGGGATGGGCTCTGCCAGGTCTACTTGCTCAAGACCCACTACACTTGAATAAATACCTCTCCAGCTTTCAACCCAGATATGTGGAGCAAACTTGTGAGGTGTTGCACAACAACTCTACAACTGCACACACTCATGCATAGGATAATGATGATGATGATGATGATATGTACATCATCTTCGTTCCTTCAGGATGTAGGCTATCATGGCTCTCCACAATTCCCTGTCCTTTGTAGCTCTTAATAACTTATTTTTTTGCCAACCCTCCCAAACGCTGCTCTGACATCCATTCGCTTAAGCTCTCCATGTAGGTTATGCATTGCTTTCATCCATCTCTCATATGTTCCATCTATCCTGTGAGTATCAAATAATCTAAGCCCTCATTAATTATATGTCCCAGAAATTTCAAGTGTCTCTTCCTGATGTTAAGTACAAGTGCCCTTTTTGTTGCCATTGTCTCTAGAAATTTGCCATTGCTCACATGTTCAATACATGGTATTCTCAGCATCTTTCTGTAGAACCTTATTTCTCTTGCTTCAAGTCTCTTCTTCATCTAAGAGGAAATTGTCCAGCTTTCACTGCCAAATAGGAGGACTATTATTATGTAACAGCCCAGTACTCTTTTCTTTATTTCTAATGTTATTTTTCTGTTTCTTATATATATGATAAAAAAAAGAATTTATTGTCCAACATAATCTACTTTTTTGTTAATGCACTTTATTTAGTTCTAAATTATTTTTCCCTGGTGCTTGGACTATGTGAATTTAAGCATGCTACTAGATTGGAATCTAGGTCCCACCCTCTTAATGTTGAATTAGTTAAATGTAACTCCCACTTCTACTCCAACAGTTTCTTTTCTTGCACTTCCCACCTGTTGAACTCCCTTCTGTTTACTTGCTTCCCTGATAACTACAATCTTCAAAAATTTAAATTCAGCATCAATCACCATCTTCTATCTCCTTGAACCCTGTTAAACTTTTATCCTTTCCTCAATCCCACCTATACCTAGTCTTTTCTCACACCTTAACTCTCTGTAACCCCCTGCATACTAGTGGCATTCCTGCTTTGCTTGGGATAAAATGATTTTAAAAAATGCAACGTATGGATTGAAGAAAAATTTAGCTTATAATTACCTTTCAGAGGATAGACTTATCGAACTAACTTTATATTGGTAGATAAATAGATATTTACTAAACTTAACTAAGTAATGCACAAATCCAAATAACCAATATAGGATTAGAAGCTTATGTCATTTGTAAAGACTAACATTCAAAATCCTGGCCTTTGTTTCTGGGTTCAAAAGCCATTCTCTGCCACCAGCAGGAAATATGTAACTACAGAGTGTGGCAGAATACCTCCCACACAATGGTAAGACATTAGTTGGATGAAGACGCCATGTCTATAAAAGTCTTACCATTATGTGGGAGGTATTTCTATTAGAGAGTAAAAGACTTATTTCAAGTCTTTCACTCAATGAGTACAGGAATGAAGAAGCTGAAGGTTAGAATTCCATTCAATGAGATAAATTCTGACATTTATCTCAAAGAATGCTTATATGCAGTTAGTTGACTTCAAATAAAATAGATGAATACTTATATTTGACAAGAAATAACTCCTTACACAAATTAGAAACCACATGAAGCATTATGTTAAGAGCTAAGGTGCTTTGCGTTAATGCAGTGTGTGATTTTGAGATGATGACATGGGAGAAAAGAAGAGACGGATAGAAAGAACAGAAATGCAAGAGGAAGAAAAGAGAGACAAGAAAATGAGAGATATAAAGAAAAGAGAAAGAAAAAGTTTACGGGACAAGAGAAGTGAGAAGAAAAGAAACAAGTGAAAAGAAACGAGAGAAAGATAAGAGACAAAAGAATTAAAAGAAAAAGAGATGAGAGACAAGAGAAATGGTAAAAGAAACGAGAGAGAGAGAGAGACAAGAGAATTAGAAAGTAAGAGACTAGAGAAATGAGAAAGTAAAGAGTTAGGGAGAAAGGAGAAGAAACAATAGAAAGTATTATGAAGTAGAGTCGAGTACTCTCTGGAATTGACATTGTCAGGTCAACAGATGGTTGCTTGACTGGCATTTACTGTGGCACACTGCTTTTATAGCAGTACCTCATTTACATACACTACTACACCTCTCTGAACCAAAATGGCTTTATGCCGTTCATTGATCTTTGACTTCTTCAATATCTAAACTATTTCTTGGGGTGTAACGTGATTTCTCCTGACAGGGAACCAAGGTTTGTGTTCATTTTCCTCATCAGATTTCTGATCATTAACGTCTATAGATTGTTCGGTTTCATTACTGGATTCATTAATCCTCTCCTCCCCTTCATGTTTTTCACCTTCAGACTCTTTGTCCATTTCTATATCTTCAGATTCCATTCTGCTTCTGAATTGAACTGTATGGACCAGTACATTTTGTCCATTTTTCATTATTATTGCTGCGTTGTGTCCTTTCTGTACTATAAAGTTCGCCCTCTCTGGATGAGATTCTTTGTCTTTTTTTGTACCATACACTTTCATTTGTTGAAAATGACATTGTTATTGGAGCTATAATCTGTCTACCCAATCATGCGGAGGGACTTTGTTGTCTGCCAGTATGTGGAATTATCCTATAGCTTAATAGTACTCTTTGGTAAGTAACTTTCTATATTATTGTTAGATAGGGAAAATACTTTTAGTCCCATTTTCACAGTCTGCACTATTCTTTCTGTGATTCCATTCAATTTTGTGTTGTAAGGTGGTGTTTTATACAGAACACATCCAATACCCTTTAGCCACAAACACAAACATTTCTTGCTAAATCTGAGACCAAAGTTTTAGACACCCTATTCCTTGAAAATATTGTTCTTAATATTTGTTTTACAGTGGTGACTTTACTGTCAGCAACCTTAATTACTTCAGGCCATCCTGAAAATGAGTTCACTAAAATTAAAAATAGACCCATGCCTTTAATAAAGGCATGACCCATGTGTGCTCGAGCCCATGGTACTTTTTCTTTAGGCCACGAGTGAATTTTGTTTTACCAAAAGTTTTTTTTATTTCAGCACATTTTGGCCAGTGTTGTACATAGTCTCCTGCATCTTGAGAATATCCTGGCCACCACCACAGTAATTTTAATCTCATTTGTGTCATTGTTATACAACAATCATTTACACTTTTTAGTACTTCTTTTCGTAAATTTTGTGGAGGTATTAGAGTATCTCCATTGCATATTATGCCTTTCTCTACAGTTAATTTATGTCTTGATACTTTGTATGGTCTTTCTGCCAATGTGTTTCTTTTTATTCTGTCTGAAATTCTACTTATCACTGGATCTTGTGTTTTCTATTCTGAGACAATTTAGGGGTAGCACGTCTATTTCAACCCAGTGCCGTATTTTATCTTCTGAATTTTCAGACATTTCTAATTTTTTACTGTTGAAATTTAGTCTGGATAGTGCATCCACTTGTGGAATAGTGTTCCTCTTTACATATATGATGTCAAAATCCAAGGCCATTAGTTTTATAGCTTATCTTAGTTTTGCAACTACTATGGGTGAATGTGAATAGCTATTTTTTGAGATTCAAAATATCACATTTATTCTTTGATTTTAATCATCACTATTTTTCTTTTAGACAAATACTCGCTTCATATCCTTTCAATAGTTCTCTGTCAGGTTCTTCTGACTTTATACAGTTTATTAATGTCACCATATCCACTTTTAAAATGTCTATTCCTAGGAGTCCATGATTTTTTGTTCTTTCTACAACAGTGATTGGAATAATCTCAAAACGATTTTTGTCTCAAAAGTTCCTTTAAAGGAGCCTAGAGTTTTGATGATAAATCTATCAAGTTGTTTTAAATTAAGATTACTTTTTCTTGATTTGGATTTACCCATTTTTTCCCAGAAATTCCTTGGGGTCAAGGTAACATTGCTCCTCGTGTCAACCTGTATGAGAAAAGTTATGCCATTTAATTTTACTCTCTACTTTTTGCAAGAGTTCTTATCGAATATGCTTCTGTATTTTCAGTATGAGGGTTCATACTTTCTACCCTTTCTATCCTCTTTTTGCATGTGCACAGAGATTGGAAACGGTCTTTTCTTTTACATCTTAAACATAATTTTCCTAGGGCTGGACATTTGTTTTTGTTTCTTTCAGGTTCTTTGTCACAATATTTGCAATTAATTAGGATTTTAGTTGTGTTGTATACTTCCACATTGTTTTTAGAATTATTAAATTCATTAATTAATTCTAATTGCTGCAAGAATTCTACACTTGCTTCTAAATTCATATCATTCACTTGTAGCTGTTCTAGGATCTTATGTTCATACATAACATCATACAATTAGTCTTAGAAGAATCAATTCATCTTCTATAGACATTTCTCTCAAACCCAAATTTTAAAATTCGCAATATCTTGATGCTTCTTTCAATCCGAGTAAATATTGCATTACAGTTTAATTTGGGTTCTGTCTATTTTCCAGAAATTTTGTTCTCTCTGCAATAACCAGCTTTTGGGGGTTTCTTTTTATAATGGTCAAAATTTCCTCATATGTTAAGTCTTCCAGTATAAGTAATGGATATTATCTTTATGGCTTCACATCCTGCCAAAGCCAAGAATAAATCAGTAATTTTATTCTCCTCTCCGGAGGCTTCCTTGTCTTTCAGTTTCTTTACCTGGTTGTTATAAAGTAAAGTACTCTCTGGAATTGACACTGTCGGGTCAACAGATGGTAGCTCAACTGGCATTTGCTGTGGCATACTGCTTTTATAGCAGTATCTCATTTACATACAATACTACAGAAAGGAAAATAGGGGAAAAAGAGATAAGAGAATTAAAAGTAGGAGATGCAAGACAAGATAAAGAAGAGAGTTAAATGATAAGAAAGGGAGATGAGAAAGAGATAAGAGAGAAAAGAGAATTAAAAGTAAGATACAAAGAGAAAGGAAAGCGTTAAGAAACAAGAGAAAAGGAGAAAAATAATAGAGAGAAAAGAGGGGAGAAGAAAGAGAAAAGAGAATTAACAGTAAGTGACAAATAGAAAGGAAAGAGTTAAGAAATGAGAAGGAGGAGAAGAAACAATAGAGAGAAAAGAGAGATGAAAGAGCTAAGAGAGACAAGAGAATTAAAAGAAAGTGACAAATAGAAAGGAAAGAGTTAAGAAATGAGAAGAAGGAGAAGAAACAATAGAGAGAAAAGAGAGATGAAAGAGCTAAGAGAGACAAGAGAATTAAAAGAAATGAGAAACAAGAGAATCTCAGGAGGGAATATTTAAGAAGAAAATGTCAGAAAGATCAAATTGAGTATCAAAAGATACTGGAGGATCAGAAAGTCAAAATTCCAGCCAATGCAATAATTTATATGAGTTGATACAAGAAAAATATTGTGTAGTATTCAGTCACTTCCAAATAAACATCTATAGTTCATAATATGAGCAGATTTACTTTTTCATTTCTTTTCTTCTCAACAATCAATTTTTGAAGCCATTTTGTGTTTTTTACAATAATCAAACTAGTGTGAGGATTAAACTGGAAGAAAAAGAAAGTCTTTGAAGATGAAGTGATTGAAAATGAAATTTGGATTTTATTTGTGTCTAGTCAGTTTGTGGACAGCACACTCAAATTAACCTGATGTGGCTAAATACATAATTCATTGCATTTGATTTGGACCAAAATAAGAGAAAGGTGATAGCCAAGGAATTCATAAAGATGTACAGAAGCTTGATGCAACTAACACTAAAACATGGATTGTTACTGTTGGCTGCCATCATTATTGCAAGGTTATCGAGAGATTTGATCTATTGAATACATACATATTCAGAGATAATGTATGCCTAACTCTAATATATACACATACATATATATAGGTTGTGATGGGTAAACTGTTGCCATTTTATATTTGTAATTTTGCTCATGCACATTGTTTGTTTTTGATTTTGTCAACTGCACAGTATAGTAGGGTTAGTTGGACACTGTGAGAAAAAAGCACCATGATACAATTCATTCTGCCAGAAATTTAGAAACGGCATGCTGTACTGCTTGGCATTCTCACCAGAAGCTCCAATACGAACATTTCAGAGTGTTTGGGTGTCGATCTGAGGACAGTGCAGAGGATTTGGAAAAAGTTGGATTAGTCTAATGGTGATTACAAATGTGTTTGGCATGATCACTAATGAAGGCGATGTTATGCCACCATTCATCTTTCGACAAGGCCTCAGACTCAACATGGTGACCTACATCAAGTGCCTTGAGAATGTAGTGCTGCCCTGGGTCAAAAGGGTGGCTACTGGAAAACCCTATGTCTGACAACAGGACTCTGTCCAGAAGAGTTGCAGGAGATTCAAAAATCATCTGGAGGGCGTGGTTGAAACCAATGGCGATTAAATCGAATAAATTTACTCTTTAGTATTTCAAGATATTTTCATGTAATTTTTGATGTCAGTGTTATTTTCATTTTTACTTAATTTAGATGACAATGTATCCATCGCACCCTGTGTGTGTATATATATATATATATATATATATATATATATATATATATATATATATATATATATATGAATTAGGATCAAATATAGATCAAAATCTTATAAACTGATAGGATAAGGAACAAGTAGGAAACATTAATGTATTTAACAGGTTTCACTTTTATTTAAGCTTCATCGGAAAATGAAATTTGGAAGAAAATGGCGTGTAATTTTTTGGTTTTATGTTATTTGTTTTTAATTGGTGAAGAGACGATATATACAGGACTAGTCAGAAACAGAAAACCTGAAATTCTAAAGTCAGAGTATTCTTTCTTAGAGTCGGATACGCTGGCGCCGCGTGGGCGGCGCTGTGAAAACCTGCTCCCAGGAAGAGATTTTATCCTAAGTGGAAAAGGGTGGGGAACCTATTTAAAACTATAGCTTATCGGTACGTTTGTCAAGTATTAATCTTGCTAGAAAAGTTGATATATTAAAGAAACCTTGTCTGGTGTTTATTGTGTGTGAGGTGGCTATCATGCCAGCCTCGTAAATCTGCCTAAGGTTTTTATTGTGGATATATTTTAAAATCTTCACAGAGTTGAAATCAAAATTGTGATCAGATTTGGCTATGTGCACAAACAAAGCACTACTTAAATTACCGAGGCGAATATCTTGTTTATGTTCGGAAATGCGAGATTTCAAGGACCTCCCTGTCTCGCCTACATAACTCAAGTTGCAGTCTCTACATGGTACCTGATAGACGCAAGCATCAGATGTAATATGCTGTCTGCTGGTATTATTTAATATACTGCAGATAGTTTTAGTGGGTAATGTAGTAGTTTTAATTTTTAGCGCGTTTAGATTGTTGGAGATGTGTTCGGTCATAGAATTAGAATTTCAGTTTTTCTGTTTCTGACTAGTCCTGTATATATCGTCTCTTCATCTAACTTAAATCTAATATAAATATGTCTCCATTAACCATGTCCTGAAGAAGGTCTATTTGACCGAAACGTCTGACGTCGACAGAATAACAAAAACAAAAACAAAATAAAAAAACAGTAAACTGACATATTCGGATTTTGCTTTGTCTTTTCCACATTTTCATCATACCGTCGGATCTACATCCACACATTTGCTTACATATATATATATATATATATGTAGACAGAAAACTTTCGATCAAACATCTTTCATTAAATACAGCCAACAAGGAAGTTTAATTAATTTTTTATTATGTTTTTCCAGCATCCTTAAGTTTTCTGTTTGGTATAATTAAGGGAGTATGTGTATGTATGTATGTATGTATATGTGTGTGTGTGTGTGTGTGTGTGTGTGTGTGTGTGTATATATATATATATATATATATATATATATATATATATAAATTCTGTTCAGTCTCAGACCTTCAGGACATGGGTGATCATGCCTCTCCATAACTTCCTATCATTTGTAGCTCTTAGTAAGATTTGTCTTTTTGCTATCCCTCCAAATGTCTGTTCTGACAACCAGAAGATTGTTAGGTAGATTATTTACTGTTTTTAATATGGTCTGTGAGTGTCAAATTTCCCAAGCCTTCTTTCCTCGTTATGTGCACTGAAAATTTCAGTTAGCTCTTTCAGGTTCTAAGTATGAGCATTCTTTTTGTCTCCATTTTCCTTAAAACTTCCTCATTACTCAAATGTTCAGTACATGGTATTCTCAGTATCCTTGTCTAGAATCACCTCTCTGTTGACTCAAATCTCTTTTCATTTGTTAGAAGATTGTCCAGCATTCATTGCAATATAAGAGGACTGATATTACATAACATTCCAGCACTCTTTACTTTGTTTTGAACAAAGTTTTCCTTTAAAAGTCTTCCACTATTAGTGAGAGGTTTTTAAGGAAATTAGTTGCATTTAGAATAAATATTATCGCTCTCCCGTCAAACTCGACGTATGAGGGTCAGACAGATCAGTTCCCAGAAACTGAAAGCCCGACAGCCACACAGGATTTGATTATAGTGGTGAAGGCCTTGTGCAGGGCCATCCACACTTTTTGGAGGGACGAATACAGGGACCTGGTGCAACTGATGCCACAAGGTCCCCAAACGACCCTCCGCAGGTTTTGAATTCAGAGTTGTCCTTCTCCTAGACCAGTTGCCATCCAAGGCTATAGAACCCAGTCTGTCCTGCTATTTACCCATAGTTGGAGGGAGAAGCAGAGGATTCACACCTTTCCCAAGGGTATTAGCACGTAAGTGAATGTAATGGATTTGACTGGAATTCGAACTCGGCTCTCCGATTCCTCAATCCAAGCCGTTATCCATTACTCCACCGTGCCTCCTAGAATAAATATATAAATTCTAGAATAAATATAATAGAATTTTAATTAACAAATGTTGTTTTGTCCCAGCATCATCCTAAAAATACCTAACCAACCATCCAAAAATAATGCTCTGCTGTCCCCATGGAAGTACATTCATCTCAAAGCCTGCATTATTGGAAAGACTAAATTTTTTTTCATGCACTTTTAAAACTGAGACAAGGAAGACTTGTTTGATATGTGTAATGTCCATATACAAATGACCTTCTTTTATTGTAATTTTTTGTTATAATCTTCCTGCCTTACCCAAGATAGACTTTCTTGAATTGGTATAAAATTTACTTTTAGAAAAATGATACTCAAACACTCATTTCCAATATCATTATGGTAATTTAATTTAAAATAATATTCATACCCAAGGGATTAAGAGAAAAATTTCTGATTTACATTTCTAATTGTAGCACTTCTGGAAATTCCAAACTATCTCTTTGCGATATACAAAAATAAAATAAAATATGAAAAGTTTATGGATTCTTAGAAAAGACAAAGAAAAAGCAAAATATCATTTGCAGTTTTAAATGGTGAATTATTTATTGATGAATTTCTATTTTGTGTTTGACAAAAATGAAAATATTAATATCTTCACTAATATCTGTAAATGCTTTTTATTCCATCATGTTATTGTTGCTTTTTCACTATTATTATTTTATTACACATTTTATTCTATCTTATGATTGTTACGTCTTTATTAAGTATTTTTTACGATTATTTTCTTGCTAGTCTTAATCTATTTTGTTATTGTTTCTGTTTGGGTGAAGCTTCTTCTTCTTATTATTATTATTATCGTCACCACCATCATCATCATCTTCTTATCATCATCATCATCTTCTTCTTATCATCATCATCTTCTTATCATCATCATCTTCTTATCATCATCATCATCATCTTCTTATCATCATCATCTTCTTATCATCATCATCATCATCTTCTTCTTATCATCATCTTCTTATCATCATCTTCTTATCATCATCTTCTTATCATCATCTTCTTATCATCATCATCTTCTTATCATCATCATCTTCTTATCATCATATCATCATCATCTTCTTCTTCTTATCATCATCATCATCTTCTTCTTTAATGTATCTTATTTTTTAATACATCAGTTTTCCCTCATTTTACGTATATACAAAATAGAAATCATTTGAATTATAAATTTTGAACCAGATCACCTGTATTTCTGGCAAATCTGGCGATAAACTGATCAGTATCATTCTTATTTTTTGTTACTAGTTGTTTTTTTCATAATATTGTTGACATTTATAGTAGTCATTTTCATTATTATTATCATTATATTAGTTTTAGTTTTTTCAGAATGTAATTTATCATCATCATCATCATTTGCTTTCTGTTCAATTCAATCTCTTACCCCATGTAGTAAATATATTCATTGTTTACACAAATTCTGATGTTAAGTGATACTTAACATATACTGTGTTTATATTTCCTCTTCATTGACAATACTCACCTGAGTAGGTCAGCAGTTTCACACAACAGTTTTAAAATTTCCTGTAAACATAGGCTTTAGTGGTAATGATAATGGTAATATTAGCCATTTTTTTTACAAGGAAACATTCGGTATTCATTGACCGAGCAGCCAACGCTAACTTTGGTTAAAATGTATAAAATTATTCTATTGAAACAATTTTTCAAGAAAATAGATTTCTCAAGTCCAGTAAATCTTATTACTCTTTCCATTTTTAATGACAGTTTCCTTCCTAATGTTTTGTTTGAAGTTGTGTGGAACAACAACACCTTGATTGTGTCATTATTTTCTCTTCTTTTTACATGTGATATCCATTTTCGTTGCTGCTTTTGTTGAAAGTTCTCAAGTGATACAAGGCTTTCGGCCATGTCACATTGAAACACCATTTCCTGTGTGATCACTGAAGTTCAGCAATGTCAAACCTGATCAGTACCTAGATGGTTGACAGCTTGGAAATAATAGGTGGTGTAGTTGTTAACAGTAGAGCTGAATTCCAAATCCTGTTGAGTTCATTATGTTCGCAAATACACTTGAGAAATGTATGAAGCCATCCTGCCCCCCCTGCTATGTGTTAATTAGTAAGACTTGTACCACTGAACCATTGTTATCTCTCTGAAAAATTCTTAGAATTGTTTCCTGGCTTTGAATGATCTGCAAGGAGTTGACGAACCATAGAAAATGAAGGAATCAATCAGCCAAGTGATATGATTTCTGTTTGTTGCTACATTATCTTGTAGATTTTCTTATCATGCCTTGGGCTCCAATTATTTTTTGCATCACAATAATTTTAAAGTGCTACCTGTTTTTTTCACTTTCAACTTCTTTCCTTTACATATTTTGACATATTCTTTCACAGTTTTTATCTGATGGCTGTGCAATTTCTATATGAAAACATTCTTTTTTGCCTGTCATCTTTAAACAAGATGTCTGATCTATTAGCTTTTCGATGTCTGTCAGTATGAATGATAAAGTGCCAAAGAACAGTGACTTCATGACCGGATCAGCATGATATAAATACCATTTTTGCTGCATGTGGCAAGCAATATTGAGATATTATTATCATCATCATCATCAGTTATTAGAAACATTTTCTCTAAAGTCCTAACCAGAGACATAAGGTCAAAAATGGCACCATGACCTACATCATCCAAGAATTCAGGTACTGTTGAACTAGTTAGATGTAACTATCACTTCTATTCTAACAGTTTCTTTTCTCACACAACTCACATGTGGAACTCCCTTCTGATTTCTTGTTTCCTTGCTACCTGCACATTTTTTCTTCTCCAGAATCTATATTACATATTTATAAGTCTACCATTCCACCATAGTTTCAATATTACTGTCACATATGATCTTGTGCTCCTGATATATATTTAGAGATTCCTGATAAAATCCAAAGAAGAATTTGCAATGTTATTGGTCCTAACCTGGCATCTAAGCTTCAGTCACTTTCCCATTGTGCCTTTTTCTATAAATACATGTATGGTAATTGTTCTGATGAACTTTTCTCTATGGTACTTAGACTTTATGCATTTAAGCACAGTACATTTTACTTTTGAAATGGCTCGATGTAACTGTAAGTTCTATGCTAACAGTTTCTTCTATTGAACTTCTTGCTTGTGGAACATTATTCTGGCTTTTTGCTTTCTAGTCAAGAAAAAAATTTAAATGCAATGTCAGTCACCTTCTTCTGTCTTCTGAACCTTGTTCCTTTATTGTACTTTTCTCACTTCTCCTCGCTAAAGTCTTCTCATTCTCTTTCACTCCATGTAACTGGCATGCATCCTAGTGGCATTATCACCTTCCCTGGGGTGAAATGATTAATAAAAATAACAAAAAACTATTATGCCTACTACTACAACTATGTATTAAACAAGTAACATCACTTGAATAATCAGAAGCGTGGATTAACAGATTATAGATTAAAACTGAGACATTAATCACACTGAAAACACATTTTCTCATTCAATCACTCAGGTTTTGCAGTGACGAGCCAAGTCAGTACATATTGGGAACTGTTTGGGAACACAGGGTACTGTAAGCAATGTCCTATAATCCAAACTGTTTCAGCTTTAATAACCCTCAAAGAGTTGGTAAGCCATAAAAAAACATTCAAAATTAGAGTAGGATGTGAGTTCAAGTCTTACTTGAGGTTATTTGTTTGTTCTGATTACAAACTGCTTACTTTAGAGAGTCAGAAAATATTGGCACTCAGTCATATTTTATGTCACTTAATGAGAGGAGAGCTTACTGTGAATGGCTTTAAAAATATTTGAACTAGAATGTTGTTATGAAAAAATAAACAGTGAGATGAAAAACAATTAAAAAATATATAAAAATAATTATTATTGGTAATTTTCAAGAAATACGCTAAGATAATATTCCTTCTGAAAAATATTCTTTTGTTATAATCTTTGTTCATCTCATTTGCTTTTGCTAACATTTTGCTGTTAGTGTCTAAATACTGATTGTAGCAAGTTTATTCTGAGTTTGATTAAATTTCAAAATCATCTTTATTTGTTTTATTTATTAAATGAAAATGTTCCTTACTGGTAAAATTCTTCTATGTCCTTTCCGGTTGTGGACAATCATGGCTCTCCACAAATCCCTATCAAATCAATTATTCCCCTTGGTAAAGTTTAACTTACATCATTCCTCCCAGTCCTTGTTCTACCATCAATTGATACAATCCCATTAGGTCAATTACTCACTGCTATCCTCTGTCCCCTTGCCTTCAACATGTGTCAAATTTTCTGAACCTAGTTTCCTCATTTTATGCTCAAGAAATTTCACTTAGCTCTTTCTG
The DNA here is from genome assembly GCA_964036315.1 of Acanthosepion esculentum. Lineage (NCBI taxonomy): Eukaryota > Metazoa > Mollusca > Cephalopoda > Sepiida > Sepiidae > Acanthosepion > Acanthosepion esculentum. Next base: position 51,381,214 of record OZ038494.1, read on the forward strand.
ATTCTAAATGTAAGCATTCTTTTTGTCTCCATTTTCCTTAAAACTTCCTCTTTACTCAAATGTTCAGTACATAGTATTCTGGGTATCCTTCTCTAATATCACCTTTCTGTTGACTCAAATCTCTTTTCATTTGTTAGAAGATTGTCCAGCATTCATTGCAATATAAGAGGACTGATATTACATAACATTCCAGCACTCTTTACTTTGTTTTGAACAAAGTTTTCCTTTAAAAGTCTTCCACTATTAGTGAGAGGTTTTTAAGGAAATTAGTTGCATTTAGAATAAATATAATAGAATTTTAATTAACAAATGTTGTTTTGTCCCAACATCATCCTAAAAATACCTAACCAACCATCCAAAAATAATGCTCTGCTGTCCCCATGGAAGTACATTCATCTCAAAGCCTGCATTATTGGAAAGACTAAATTTTTTTTCATGCACTTTTAAAACTGAGACAAGGAAGACTTGTTTGATATGTGTAATGTCCATATACAAATGACCATCTTTTATTGTAATTTTTTGTTATAATCTTCCTGCCTTACCCACCTTTTCCAAGATAGACTTTCTTGAATTGGTATAAAATTTACTTTCAGAAAAATTAAAAGTTTAAAAATCTTTGACTATTATTAAGAGGTTTTTGTTTTGTTTTTTGATTTTAAAAAATTAGTTCCATTTAGAATAAATATAATAGAATTTTAATTAAACATTTTGTATTGTCTCAGCATTGTCCCAAAATACCTAATCAGTCATCCCAAAATGACGTTTTGCTGTCTCTGGAAAAACAGAATTACATTAATCTCAAGCCTTGCTTTGTTGAAAAGATTAAATTTTTCCTGTACTTTTAAAACTGAAAAAAGGAAGGCTGTTGTGATATACAAGGCTAGATTTAGACAAATATGTATTTTTACAGAAATCACTAAAATATAATCTTCTCCAGATGTAAGAATTTAGAAAAGTTTAAAGTTTGCATAAAATAATGCCAATACAAAAAAAATACTTATTTCAAAAATAATATTTTCTCAGATCCTCAAGTGAATTTTTAATAATAAATTGTCCGAACAGAAGTCTCTAACCACTCAAGGTAGATGGTCATTGTTAAAATGTCTATGATGAATAAGATGTGTGATATTAATGAAAGTATTAATAAGAAGTGTAACTTAAGTGGATAAGGAAAATATATAACAATAGAGTTGACTTGAAGAGGTTGAAATTGTAGTGTTCAAGAAAACATTCCTGCAGGAGTCTGTTCCATAATGTAGCTGTGCTTAAGAAAAAGCTGTGTAAGAGGAACTTGTTCCTTACAACTGCTACTTTGTGGCATGTGTATATACTATTAAGACAGATTTCCAACAAATAGTAAGAATAACATTGACAGGATAACAACTACTGTTTAGCTATCAGAAAGAGACAACTGAGATATCTGGAACATAATGCTTGGAGAATTTGACACACTCAAGAAATGTTGAAGGCAAGAGAAGTAGTGTGGAAACAGTAAGTGACCTACATGACAAGTTTGAGTGAAAGGATGGTAGAACAAGAACAAAAACTATAGATGTAGATAGGTTTGCCTATTGTCCAGTTTGCACTCCTCACTGTTCTTTTGAACTTGAGTAGAGCTTTATACTTTGTTTCTTGTTTAAGTTTGGGTTTCCAGTTTCTTATAAAGTTTTTTCTCATTCTTTGCTTGTTTCCTTCCCAGTAGCTTGTGTCTTAGTAGCATTATTGACTTGCTTGGGGTTAATTGATAAAAAAAACCCAAAGAGATGTAGTAAAAAGTAAAGAATCTCTATGACCCTTCAGCATATAAGGGATTATGACTCTCCACTGATTCATTTTCTTTATTATCTTTGAATTACCATAACCTATTTGGGAATAATAGTGGAGCAGTTTCTTGATGCCTTTTCCACAGTTTGAAATTAATAGTTTTCTTTCTCTTAGACAGGTTGCCACTCAAAGCTAGAAATCCAGTCTACCTTGTTATTTGAGGAGAGAAGATATGGAATCATGCCTTTCCTAATGACATTAGTGCAAAAGCAAATGCAGGAGACTTCCCAAGAATTTAAACTTGACTCTCTGATTACACTTCCCATGCTGCTAACTGTTGCATTACCCATATATCCAAGATTTGCTCAGGTCAGCAAAATGCAGGAAGTTATGGAGGCCAATAATCGCACATGTCCTAAAAGAATATAGCATATACAAAAAGAAGAAAGAAATGAATTTCAGAATAAAAAGAAGCAATTATACAAATGAGACAATGTTAGGAAGATGATGAAATGTATTAAAAAATTAAAGTTGGGTAGCTCAAAGGTAATGGTAATATTAGCCGTTTCCTTATAAGGAAACATTTGGCATTCATTGACTGAGCAGCCAGTACTACTTCAGTTTGAAATTTATAAAATCTTTCTCTTAAAACAATTTTTCAGGAAAATAGGTTTCTCAAGTGCAGTAGCTGCTATCACTCTTTCCAGTACTGATAGGGGTTTCCTTCCTAACCTTTTACTTGAAGTAGTGTGGAATGCTAACATCTTGATTATGTCATTATTTTCTCTTTGAGTTACATGTGATAGCCATTTTAATTGTTGCTGCTGTTGACCATTTCCAAGTGATATGGTTTCTCTTATCCTGTACAGTTCTTTGTGATTCTGTAGCACAAGTTCACAAGGCTCAAAGAAAGATAGTTTTCATTCTTCCAAAGCCATTTTTAACCATAGAAAGCAGGTGTATACAGTTCATAGTTTAGTTTGTTTTTTTTTGTTTTATGGCATATCAACCACAATGGGTTATTTAATGCCGACAAAATATCCTTTTCCTTTTTTATAAAAATGTATAGCTGGTAATATTTTTTTTTTAAAAATGTATAGTTTTTTTTTTTTTGTTTTGTGGCATATTAACCTCAATGGATTATTTAATGCTGACAAGATTTTTATTTCTGGTAATATTATATTTTTTCAAATATTTATTGCTGATACTAATTTTTTAAAAAGTATTTCTGGAATTAAAATCTATTTTTATACTTTCATAGTGTTTTGAGTCAGATTGTGGGGTCAACTATTTGCCCATAGCTGGGACCGTAACAGGTGCTACCACCCCACATCAGGGTGGACCTGGGAACACCAGCAATTAAGAGGTGGTTCCATGCTCCTCAAAACCTCCTGATCAGAGGCCTTGCTGTTGGACGTAGTTTGTCGTCTCGCCCAGGACGCGGATATAGTCTATCGTCATACCCAGGACGGGATGTAGTCTATCGTCATACCCGGGACGGGATGTAGTCTATCGTCATACCCGGGACGGGATGTAGTCTATCGTCATACCCAGGACAGAGTTCATAGTTTAGGTAATTCTGAATAGTTTTGGTGCTATGCATGACATCTATATGAAAGTCTATATCTGATTAGGCTATTTAAGAACATTGACTTGAGTTTTCAGGTTAGTGTTTTGGTTGTGAAGCAATTTGCACTGTTGATTGAAACTACCTTTGGCACACTGTTTAATTTACTTATTTAAGAAAATAAAACCTGGTGAAAACTTCCTACCACATTCTCTTTAACCCACTACCTTGAGTGTCTCTCAAATCTTATATTGGGTGATATTTAGTAAAAAAAAAAAGCTGGAAATTCCCAAATGCACTCCCAAGTTTCACACACTTACATTCTAAGAGTGCCTGAATGTGCCTGTGATTAGATAGCACTCTTTTTTAATGCACATCCTTAACACCTGTCACATGATCAACTAGAAATGCTGGACGTCAAGAAGGTTTTTTTATGTTTAGAACTTTTACAATATTGTAAAATATGTCAGCCAGAGTAGGCTTAAGAAATTTCTGCTTACATATCTGTTCTGGTGCTCCTGCTGTACATCTCAAGATTCTTGACAAAATCCAAAGAAGAATCTGACATAACTTTTCTACAAATATTTCCATGGCAACTGCTCTGACAAGCTTTCTACCCTGGCACCCAGACGACATGAATTTAGGTCTACTACTAGACTGGTATCTAGGTACCAAAATTTTACTGTTGAAATTGCTAAATGCAACTGCTACTTCTACTCCAACAGTTTCTTTTCTTAGACTTCCCACCTGCGAAACTCCCTTTCGTTTCCTTGCTGCCCTGATAACTACAATCTTCAAAAATTTAAATGCAACATCAATCATCATCTTCTATCTTCTTGAATCCCATTCATCTTTGCCTTTTTCTTCAATCCTCCCTATACTTATTCTTTTCTCTCATTTCCACCCCTTGTAATCCCCTGCATACTAATGCCATTCCCCACTTACTTGGGGTGAAATGATTTAAAAAAAAATCTTCAAAATGATATCTCTTAACCAGTAATACTAGGGAGGCTAAATTTGGTATCATTTGAAAGAGAAATCAATTAACTTTCATATAAAATCAAATTGTAATATTTTATTATCAAGGGCTTTTGGCATATATCAGTTTCATTACATTAATCTCACATATTCAGATTTTTCAACAATTCAGTCTGGATACTAAGGATTTAACAATTGGAATCTCTTAAGGGTTAATAGGATTATAATATACATAATCTATAGGGTGCTATGAATAAATTGTCATCTAAATTATGCAAAAATGAAAATGACACTGACATCTCATTTTAACAGATATATTTACCAAAATTACACAAAAATATCTTGAAATACTAAAGATTCAATAAAGTTATCATTGGCTTCAACCACAGCCCCTAGACAACTTTGGAATCTCCTGCAGCTCTTCTGAATGGTTTTCTTTTTAAGTTGGTTAATTCTGCCATAATCCTTGCCTTCAGTTTATCTTTGGTGTTACAAACAAGGAGTTTTGTTGGTCTCTTTCTCAACTGTTTCCCCCACATAATAATCAAGGGCGTTGCAGTCTGGGGAGATGTAAAGAGTGATGTGGTTGCAGAAATTGTCTTGGTTCTCTTGCTTGTGTGGCATGGTGCTGAGTCCTGTTGCCAAACATAGTCTTCCAGCAGCCACCCTTTTGACCAAGGGTGGCACTACATCCTCAAGGCACTTGATGTAGGCCTCTGTTTTGATTCCGATGCCCTGTGGGAAGATGAATGAAAGCATAACATTTCCATGTGATCACTCCAAGCACCTTCGTAATCACCATTATACTCATCCAACTCTTTCCAAATCTACACTGTCCTCAGATTGACACCCAAACACTGAAATATTTGTATTAGAGTTTCCAGTGTGAATGCCAAGCAGTACAGCATGCCATTTCCAAAATTCTGGTGGAGTGAATTGCATCATGGTGCTCTTTTTCTCACAGATGTTACCCAATTAACTCTAGTATACTGTGCAGTTGACAAAATCAAAAACAATGTACATGCATGAAATTAAAAATATAAAATGGTGACAATTTACCCATCGTACCCTGTACAATAGCCAAAATAGTCCACCAAGATTGATTTTTCCATTGTCATGTAATTTCAAAGTGACAAAACCTTGCACAGATTGTAAGCCTAAATATTCACTATAAGTATCCATTTTTATTTGCTTTTCCTTTAAGATGCCAGCAAACTTCAACTAGAAAAACATTTGAGCCATGTGACATCATCTACTTAAAAGTAAAAAAACAATTCCATTTGTAGTATTTTTCACTAAAATAATCTTAAAACCAATTTGTTTAATGACTTTGCAGGAAATATTATTTTAATAATTACTAGCAGCATGGCCTGGCATTGCTCATGCTTGATTCAAAAATCGTATGATGCATACAGCAATCGTTATCACTTGATTTAAAATATTTTTGTCCTTACTTGTCCTTACTTGTCTTTAAAGGAGTGCCCTTTGCCATGCTGATGTTACTACATGCCTTACTTCTTGCCTATCTCACACTGCAAATTTTTTCTAAGCTCTATACTAAACATTAAATCTGTTACGAAAAAAGAACTAAACAAAATGAACACAAAATGATCAGCTTCAAAAAAGGACTCATAACTGGAAAAACTGAATGAATAAAGAATAACAACAAATACTTTATCACACCCAACCCAGTTCTGCAGAATCAGAATCAACGTTGAGTTTAAGCAAGCAAATGAGCCAATTGGAGTAAAGTGCCATGCAGATTTAAATTTTTCCCACTTGTGACGAATGCAGCTTTCGAATTTTTTTGCATGCTAGCATGCTAGTTAACATTCGTGTCAGTCAGCTGTTGGCTCTCACGCTGGCCAATAGAATCTTCCTGCCTATTTGTGGCAGCCAGCTATAGGCTCTCACTCTGGCCAGTAGAAAATGGCCACAAACTACATGAAAACTGCCGTAGAAGCATGAAAAAATAAATTATTTCCACTATCGATGTGAGTTGGGAAATGCAAAGTCAGTCTTGGCCTTTTCACTAACTTGGAGCATGTGCATGTAAATTTTGGTGCAAATCCGTCGAAAATTGCGGCCGTGCATTCGTTACACACACACACACACACACACACACACATATCCTGCCTTTTATAGATAGAGATTTTTTTTTTTTATTCTGTTTATCTTGACTCAATGTAACCCACTTCCTGGGAGAAAATTACTTCAAGTCTACAGCCAATCCTTATCTAACCTCCTTATGTTCATAATTCCCAATTTCTACTACTTTTTCTTCTATTTTATTTCACACATTTCATTAATCATTATCGACTGTAAATTTCTAACTTGAGTGACTCTCAAGCCTTGTATTAGGCAGTATTTAGTAAAGAGGTTTTAAATAAAATGAAAAAATCTTTTTAAATTATACATACTTCACAGTCATCAAAATAGTCCACCAAGATTGATTTTCTATAGTAACGAAGTCTCAACCTGGTGAAATATTGTAGGGATTGTACTCCCCTATATTCACTATAAGTATTTGCTTCTGGTTAGGGCAGATGGCAACAGATTTCATCTGGATGTGATGTGATGTCATCTACTTAATATTCAAAATCAGTATTTCTTAATAACATAGTTTCAAAACAAATTTGTTTTATAACCTTTCAGAAAATAAGTTTTATTTTAATATTTCTTTTCTTCATTTTGCTTATTTTTCTTAACCCATTGTACCCGGAAGAAAATTGCTTCATTTGGGATTTTCCCATTTTATGGTAACAGGGTTCAAGAAAAATGTAGATATCACATCAAATTTTAAAGCAATCAATACTACAAAAAACTTCTCCTTTTCTCAGTCACCCACGATACAGAAAAATGGAAAAGGAGTGAGTACAGCATCAGTTACCATCGGTTACAATGGGTTGAATTATATATTGTCTTATATTTTTATCAGTATTTTGTAAAAAGTTATTTACTTAAAACCGTTTATATACTCAACTTTTTCCAGATTCACACCATCAGTTTACCTGCTATATAGAAGGATCCCTACGTACCTTCACTGTTATGAAATGTAAGTATTTTAAAACTTCAGCGTTATAATGTGTTGAGGTCACAAAAGGTTTTTGTGGTTAAGCTTCAGCATGGGCTTCTGCTGGTAGTGGTAACCATCGTAGCTGTCTTGTGGCTGAAATAGTTGTGTATTTCCATCCAGAACCAGGCCCAGTATTTAATCCCAAGTAGATGCTCAGATATCAAATGTTGATTCTCAAAGTAGACAGGTCCTCTTTACTTGGATGATACATGCAATGCAATCTTCTTGGCATGATATCTCTTGATATCGCATTAGTAAGCTATGTCTTAATAAATATTTATAATGATAATGGTTGTATTTATTTATTTTCTAATGAGATAAAAATATTTGCAAGTTTTGTTATAATTCCTATCACATGATGTCATTACATAGAGTGTTTAATCTGAATTAATAAGCCAGTCAACACTATTTCTTCCCATAATACTATATTTCCTAACATCAACCTCTTTCTCTCTCTCACATATATATATATATTAATGGTTTCATCCCAAGTAAGGGGTTAATGGCATTAGTATGCAGGGAGTGAAAGTGAGAGAAAAGACTGAGTATAAGTAGGATTGAAGAGAGGACTAAACATGAAGAGGATTCAAGAAAATAGATGGCAATTGATGTTGCATTTAAATTTTTGAAGATTGTAGTTATCTGAGAAGCAAGTAAACAGAAGGGAGTTCCACTGGTGGGAAGTGCAAGAAAAGGAACTGTTGGAGTGGCAGTTGCATTTAGCTATTTCAACAATAAACGGGTGGAACCTAGATGCCAATCCAGTATATATATATAATTACACATATGTAAAATATATATATATATATATATATATATATATATAATTTTTATATATATTATTTATATATTACATATGCACGGTACTTATTGGAAAGTGCACAATATCAGTGATCCTCCAACTACCATAAAAACACCAATATACACAATCATATATATGCCCACAATTTAAAAAATTAATCAGTTTGTCTGATGATCACAAATAGCGGGAAACTCAGGGTCACAAACTCACATCAATCCAACTAAATAATTACATACATACATACATACATATACATATATATATATATATATATATATATATATATATATGTAAGACATTTTTGATATGTTTAACGTTCTTTTTATAGATACAAGTATTTAAGTAAATGCTCTGTTTATAATAAACAGTATTAAATAACATTTACCTGCCTGAATGTCCGAGAAATTTTCATAGAAAAGTTTCGTTCTCTGACATTCAGGCCGGTAAATGTTATTTAATACTGTTTATTATAAACAGAGCATTTACTTAAATACTTGTATCTATAAAAAGAACGTTAAACATATCAAAAATGTCTTTAAATAAATTGTCGGACTCTGTCCAATTCAAAAATGTATATATATGTATGTAACAATTTTTCCTACAGGTTTGTAGTTATCTTAATTTCACAGAAAAATTTAGAAAGTGCCATGTTATTTGAATATTGTTTATTGGTAAGTGGCATTTTATGATGTTAATATTGGGTTTTCAAATGGTTAGCAGTCATTATTTGGGAACTACCAGATTTTTTAGTTCGTATTACAATAATGTTATCAGTTGACTCAGTACACATTAACAGATCAATATCCCTATTAAAGTTACTATTAATAACTTAGTTTATTTTTTGATATCTACCTACCAACACTGTATATTTTGAATTTATACCCCAATACTATATTTATAATAATCTTGAACTTTGAATTCACACACCATGTAGCATTATTCCAATAAGACCTAGAAAGTTAAAAAAAAAAACATATTGAACAGTTCATAACTTTTTGTACCTGATGAATAGGAAAGCCACAAAACTCAGTCATACTTTAAATGTAAATATATATGTAATTATTAATATATACTTGACATCTCATTACATTGTGCACTGTTTTGCTGACACCATTGATTAAATAGTTATTTACTCACCTGTATGTGTATGTAATCGCTTACATATATGGTTGATCATATCTTTTTATTTAGCTCATTTCTACATCTTTATCTATCTATCTATCTATCTATCTATCTATATATATATATATATATATATATATAAAAGTGAACATTGAAGTCAACATTTAGAGGTGACAGGCTGTTTCATGCTAGATGCAATCGTCAGGCCACAATTGTGTCTAGCCTGAAACAGCCTGTCGCCTCTAAGTGTTGACTTCAATGTTCACTTTTATATTTACACATGCTCTCTCTCTCTGTCTCCCTGATATTGAGCATTTTATCCCATAAATATAGCACACCTTAAGAATATATTTCTTCATATATATATATATATATATATATATTTCACCCCAATCAAGGTAATAATGCCACTAGGATGCAAATTGTTACTGAGAATGAAAGAGACAGAAGGGGACAGTATAGGATTCAGATTTATGAAAAAAGAAGATGATGGTTGACATGACATCTTTGAAAATTGTAGTTGACAGGGAAGCCGGAAGAGAGTTCTGCAAGGAAACACTGCAGATGAAGAAACAATTAGCTTAGAACTTATGGTTACAACCAGCAATTTCAATAGTGAAATTATGAGACTTAGCCGCCAATCCAGTACTGCACTTAAATTCATGAAATCAAGGTACGAAAGAGGAAAGCTCATTAGAACAGTTACCAAGAAAATATTTATAGAAGAGGCAAGGGAAAGCTACATTACAATGGTGGGAAAGTGACTGAAGCTGAAATGCCAAGTCAGCACAGATAATGTTGCTGATTCTTCTTTGGATCTTGTCAGGAATCTCTGGATATATAGCAGAAGCACCAAACCATATGTGGCAGCAAGATTCCTTGCACAGAAGAATGGTAAACTTATAAATGTGTAAAATAGATTCTGGCAAGAAAATATGTGGGAATTCAGATATAAGCATATCTGCAAAGCCAATAAAAGAAATGACAAGAAGGAAACTTTTATGCTGATGAGAAAATTCATCAAAGGCAAATGTAGAAATTTAATGAGAAGCCTATATTATAATATTATATATACACACAAACTATTGTTAAAAAGAATAATATAGGTGTTGTAACCAGGCACTAAGGAAATGGAAGCATCATTTCAGCCATTGTTCAAACATGGAAGTACCTTGTCAGCCATATTGTTATAGGTGAATAAAAAGCAGGAATATCACTTCTGCCTGCAGGGAAGTAACTAGACTAAACTATGTTGTTGTTATTATTACAGATCCCCTTACCAAGTTGGAACAGTAGGAATTAGAGAACATTCTAAAATATTTGAAAATATCTAGGAAAATTATGGAGGATGCTCAGTGATGTAAATTCTGATATGTTATTAAATGAAAATGAATTGATTATCTTATTTTTTTAAAAGCATGAGATAACAATTTTGGTTTAATTTTCATAGTTATATATAAATAGGTTTGTTATAGAAGAGAGTGTTTCTTTTAAGAAAGGAGATATTTGAAATAATCTATATTTCTGTTTGGACCAACTGTTTTGAATTCATAGTCATTTTTTTCCTAAACTAGTTGCCAACCAAAATGACAAAGTCCAATCTACTATGCTATTTAACCAACAGAATAAATTAATTCATGCCTTTCCCAAAGGTTTTGGTTTGAAAGACATTACAACAACTTTGGTCAGAATGTTGATCCCATTTTCTGTATCAATAGCCATGATGCGACTCAACAAATTTTCCTTTGTAATGAAGGCTGGATTTAATCTTTCATAACTGGAATTGGGTGTCATATATTTGTTTTTATTCCTAAGTTATGAATCTTAATTTGGTTTCATACTTTTGTTACAAACATAAAAGAAATGTTGAATGTGTATCATTTTTTCCCATGGTATTTTTACAATAGAATTTGTTCTTTTTATCCTCTATTTTAAGGCATTTTTACAATTTTCAACCATAATTTAACCACTGACTCTATATTATTTATAAGCATTGACAATTCTTTTGAATCACAAAACCAAGGAACACATTTTCTTTTTTTTCACTATTCAGACACAGCAAATCTATTGTTTGCCATATGGGTCAAAACTTAAAATTTAGAAAAAGACCAGCCATTTTGCTTCTCAGTTATCATCTGCTTTCTTCAAATGATTTTGTCATAGAGAATAATGGATAAATAACAAAAAGAATATAAGCAAGGCCAATTGAATGGAAAAAATAGAATATGGGAATGAGGAAATAAATGAAGGAAAATATGAAAGAAGAAGACATAATTAAGGAAATAAAGGAACATAATGAAAAATAAATGAAGGAAGACATGTAAAAGAAAAAATAAATGAAGGAATATATGAAGGATAGAATAGATATTGAAGGAAGACATGAAAAAGAAAAAAGAAATGAGGGAATATATGAAAAAGAAATGAAGGAATATAGGAAAAAGAAATGAAGGAAGACGTAAAAGAAGAAATAAATGAAGGAATATATGAAAAAGAAAAAAGAAATGAAAGAATATATGAAAAAGAAATGAAGAAATATATAAAAAAATAAATGAAGGAAGACATAAAACAAAAAATAAATGAAGGAATATATAAAAAAGAAATGAAGGAAGACGTAAAAGAAAAAATAAATGAAGGAATATATGAAAAAGAAATGAAGGAAGACATAAAAAAGAAATGAAGGAATATATGAAAAAGAAATGAAGGAAGACATGAAAAAGAAAAAAGAAATGAAGGAATATATGGAAAAGAAATGAAGGAAGACATGAAAAAGAAAAAAATAAATGAAGGAATATATGAAAAAGAAATGAAGGAAGACATGAAAAAGAAAAAAATAAATGAAGGAATATATGAAAAAGAAATGAAGGAAGACATGAAAAAGAAAAAAAGAAATGAAGGAATATATGGAAAAGAAATGAAGGAAGACATGAAAAAGAAAAAAAGAAATGAAGGAATATATGAAAAAGAAATGAAGGAATATATGAAAAAGAAATGAAGGAAGACATAAAACAAAAAAGAAATGAAGGAATATATGAAAAAGAAATGAAGGAAGACGTAAAATAAAAAATAAATGAAAGAATATATGAAAAAGAAATGAAGAAATATATGAAAAAAATGAAGGAAGCTATGAAAAAGAAAAATGAAGAAAGATGTAAAAAGAAAAAAAAAAAATGAAGGATGATATAAAAAAGAAAATGTTAGATCTGCCGAAACCAAATAACTGTGAAATAATAAACTCAGTTGTAAATAACCAATGTTTTCATTTTATTTTTGTATTTCATCGAGCTAGCTTGGGCATTTATGAATCTATCATGCCAATGGTCTTGCGTCAAGGTTGGAAGGTCATCAGGGAGGCATTCTATGTCATAACATAGTTGGTCAGTGTAGGTGGTCGCTGGGTAACCGACCTGTCTTGCTCCATGGCTAGGTGTCCAGCAGTAAATCACTCACAAGTTCTTGTTTTGCTCACCAGCAGTGTCCTTCAAAGCCTATTCTACGTTCATGCAAGACTGTAGAAATATCAGGGATGGTTCCATAGAACTGTGATTTAGCTGGATGTTAAGTATAGCACTCAGCATCCGAATGTAGGTTCCATCAAGCTCTAATGAAGAAGATAGAATGCACGGTTGTTGGCAAAAAGAACAGCCCAACATGCAAATTAGAAAATTGTAGATACTGAAATCAAGCAAGTACAACAATTTAAATATCTGGGAAGCGTTTTAACAAAGGATAAAAAGTGAAAAACTGAAATCCAAAGGTGCATTGGGATAGTAAAAGATGTCTTCCAAAAGTTAAGCAGTGTATTAAGAAATAGGAAAAATGTGTTGACCATTTATATAATATCAATCCTTCTATATGGCAGTGAAAGTGCATGGCCCAATAGAAACTGTCTTAGGTAAATCAATAAAATCTGTCAAATTTTTTACATTCCTAGGAAGCAAAATATATTCTACTGAAAAGGATGTGAAAATTCACAGCGCTAAAAAAAATTACTCGCATGTTTGGTCCATGGTATCCTTCTGTAGTACCACATTTATGCTACTTCAAGTCTATTCATCCATAAGTAGATTGTCCAGTTTTTACTACTATATAGGAGGACTGATATTACATAAGTTTAAGAAATTTTTCCCATTTCTTAATACAGTGCTTAGCTTTCGGAAGGCATCTTTTGCTATCCAAATGCACCTTCAGATCTCAGTGTTGCACTTTTTATCCTTTGTTGAAACACTTTCTAGATATTTAAATTGTACTGGCTTGATTTCAGTATCTACAATTTGTAATTTGCATGTTGGGCTGTTTTGTTTTTTTTTTTTGACTAACAACCATGCATTCTATCTTCTTGTAATTTAGGTTTAGTCCTTTCTTCTCACCTGCGCACCTCGATGGGTGACTGTTTGAGAAAATCAGGTGCTATAAGCTTGGATGTGGAGGTGGTTTAATGTATAATGGCTGGGAATTGTTAATCGAAGAGTCGAGTTCCAGATCTGGTTGGGTTTATTATATTCACTTATATGCAAATACCCTTGGGAAAAGCATGAATCCACTACTTCTCCCCTAACTATCGGTTAATTAGTAAGACTTCTGACAATCTAAAAATATTTTCTGGCTTTAAATAACCTGCAATGGGTTGATAATCCATAGAACAAATCAATCAATCAAACAATCTACAGCTAGATACTAATCAGACTCAATGTTGCTTAACTTTGGTGACCGTATGGGAACTGGTTTTTCAATGTGTTATGGCAATAAGCCATAACATATGCAGATAAAATTGCAAATCATGTTGAAATTAATAATGGACCCCGGTAGGACTTCGAATTCTCTCAGAATTGCCTCGCTATATAGGTTGAATAAGTCTGGGGAGAAAACACATCCTTGTCTTATTTCTATTTTTGTATATTTACTGAATTCAGTACTTGATTATAAATGATATTGATTTCTAAATTGAAGTCTAAGTCTTCCACGGGTCACTGTTTGGGATAATGAATAATGAACTTTTAGTTATCTCCAGATCACCTTGCTGCATAAGTCAGATAAATCTGGTAAGAAGACACCCACTTGTCTTGTACTCCTTTCTATTTTTGTACATTTACTGAATTCATTTTCTATCTGTATGCTGACGGTTTGCTGCCAGTATAGTTTCTGTATTATTCTATTAGCCTTCTCAAATATGCCAAAAGGCGAGAGAGCCCAGTGTGCCCTACTATTTAACCTATAGGATTTACATCATTTCCAAGGGCAAACTGAATATTAACTGTTTTGGCTGGAATTTGAACTTGTTTTGTCAATTCCATTTTCTGATCTTTTAACCTTTAGTCGCCTCTCTTCTAAGTAAATATAGGAAGCACAATTGAATCAAACATAAGTAGATGGGTTCACAGACAAGTTAAGCATGAATGGATAAGTTCTTAAATGATTCAGCAGATGTACTACTGAGTAAATGAAGATGTTAACATTCTGGCGTGTACCTGGGTCGTGTCCAACTTTAGAAAATTGTTGACCCCCTTCCTTCTTCAGTGCTCCTGCAGCAGACGGCTGAGTCTGCAAAAAGAAAAACAAAATATTTACTTCCCAGGTGTTAACTTACATCCTCCCCTTTATTTCTTTACAATGAAGATACTTGATTTGACTGACACTCAATATGAAGAATTCTTTTTCTCTCTATTTTCTATAAATCTTCATATAAGCCTCATTCTTGGTGAACCTTTTTTGCTTTCCCAATTTTTCAAGTGGAAAAGTTTCCAAACTGTTATCATTCCACTTGCTTGGACACATATTCTCGACACATTTTTCTCTTGAAATAGCTAGATGTAAACTAAGTTCTATTCTAATAGTTTCAAGCTTACAGCCATATCACATTGAAACATTTGATCACCAATGTTCAGCAATGTTAAGCTCAGTCAGTACTTAAATGGGTGACCGCTTAGGAATACCGTGTACTGTAATCAAAAACAGGATACAAAACCAGTTGGATATGGTGCTAGTAACTTCGTCCAGTAAAACCTATGGAAACTACAGCAGCAACACCTAAGGTTGATGAGAGTTGTATCCCTATACTCCTGTGGAATTTTTTGAGACTATAGGAGGAGGATATAGGGATATATTATTTTTTTTATACCACTTAGTGAGTATTTTCTACATTATTAAAGTAATGCTGCTTCCTGTTTTTCAGCTTCTATTTTTTCTTATTTCTAAATTAGCCTCCCATAAGGCAAGAGTAGGTGACGGGATCCCAGTTGTCATCCTAAAGAAATGTGCTCCCAAGCTAGCTCCAGTCCTTGCTGCTCCCTGCTTTCCTGCTTGTTGGAAGTCTTCCTCCATAGTTCCTGTATTTAAGAACTCTGGGGAGCCCTCAGAACCCTCAAATTATCACCTTATTAGTCTTTTACGTCTTTTTAGTATTTGTATTTGAGGCCCTAATCAATGCCGAACTGGTTAAGCATCTTGCTTCACACGACTCTCATTTTGGATAACCTATGGAAACTACAGCAGCAACACCTAAGGTTGATGAGAGTTGTATCCCTATACTCCTGTGGAATTTTTTGAGACTATAGGAGGAGGATATAGGGATATATTATTTTTTTTATACCACTTAGTGAGTATTTTCTACATTATTAAAGTAATGCTGCTTCCTGTTTTTCAGCTTCTATTTTTTCTTATTTCTAAATTAGCCTCCCATAGGGCAAGAGTAGGTGACGGGATCCCAGTTGTCATCCTAAAGAAATGTGCTCCCAAGCTAGCTCCAGTCCTTGCTGCTCCCTGCTTTCCTGCTTGTTGGAAGTCTTCCTCCATAGTTCCTGTATTTAAGAACTCTGGGGAGCCCTCAGAACCCTCAAATTATCACCTTATTAGTCTTTTACCTCTTTTTAGTATTTGTATTTGAGGCCCTAATCAATGCCAAACTGGTTAAGCATCTTGCTTCACACGACTCTCATTTTGGATAACCTATGGAAACTACAGCAGCAACACCTAAGGTTGATGAGAGTTGTATCCCTATACTCCTGTGGAATTTTTTGAGACTATAGGAGGAGGATATAGGGATATATTATTTTTTTTATACCACTTAGTGAGTATTTTCTACATTATTAAAGTAATGCTGCTTCCTGTTTTTCAGCTTCTATTTTTTCTTATTTCTAAATTAGCCTCCCATAAGGCAAGAGTAGGTGACGGGATCCCAGTTGTCATCCTAAAGAAATGTGCTCCCAAGCTAGCTCCAGTCCTTGCTGCTCCCTGCTTTCCTGCTTGTTGGAAGTCTTCCTCCATAGTTCCTGTATTTAAGAACTCTGGGGAGCCCTCAGAACCCTCAAATTATCACCTTATTAGTCTTTTACGTCTTTTTAGTATTTGTATTTGAGGCCCTAATCAATGCCGAACTGGTTAAGCATCTTGCTTCACACGACTCTCATTTTGGATAAACAATATGGCTTCCATTTCCATTTCTACCATCAGCATGTTAACAGCCATCTCTGAAGTTATCTATCAAGCTTTAGATAAGAATGGTGAAGCTTGGATTGTGGCTCTAGATATCTCAAAGGTGTTCGACAAGGTTTGGTATACTAGCTTTCTATTCAAGCTCAAGGACTACAGTGTCAAGGTACCATATCTTTGACTTAATCCAATCATTCTTAACCAATCAATTAATGATGGTCGTATTGAACAGACATGCTTCTAGATGATTTCATGTTAACACAGTCCACCAGGGCTCTATCTTTGGACATACACTGTTTCTGATGTTAATCAATGATCTCTCTTATCTCATCAGTTCCCAACTAGGTGTTTATGTAGATGACACTACAATTTACTTCCACCTTTCTAACAAATTGAACAGCAAGTAGGTCTCACCATTTTACTGTTAAACTAGCTAGATGCAACCATCATTTCTACTCCAACAGTTTCTTTTCTCACACTTCTCACCTGTGGAACTTCCTTCTAGTTTCTTATTTCCCTGATAAGTAAAATCTTCAAAAATTTAAATGCAAGTTGCTCAGTTGCCATCTTCTGTCTTCTTGAAGCCTGTTCCTTTTTTGTCCTTTTCTCCATCCTCTACATTTTCAATTTTTAATTTTCTCACTCTCATTCACTTTTACTCCCTTTAATCCCCTGCAATCTAATGGCTCTGTCACCTGGCTTGGGGTCAAACAATTAAAAAAAGCTCCCACTTGGATTTATTCAAGCTGTAGAGCAGTTTCATTGATGAGAGGATATGCAGATCGTAAAATGCATAGTGGCTTGGAATGAGAAATCATAAAGCTAAGTTCAAATTCCAGTCAGTTTCATTGCATTCCCTTATGGGAAAAGTATGAATCCATCTCCTACCCCAAGCTATGGGCTCAACAGTAGGACCTATAATTGAAAAAATTGTTGTTATTCTAAAAAGACTGTTAATGCAATTTTTGCTCACAAAAAAAAAGAATTGGTCTTAAAATCCAAGGTATGTTTTGGATTTAAAAAATCTGCAAAAGGTTGATAAGCTGTCAAAAAACAAAAAAAAAACAAATCAGTCAATAAATAAATCATGGATGAGAGGAGTTGTTATTTTTGGGTGGTTCTTCAGCTGAGAGATTTTTCTCCTGACATAGGCCTGTAATTCTCAAGTAGCAGGCATTGGATACCCACTACGGAGAGGTTAGTCGAGATGTTGGTGACTCAGAATTTTATGTTTTTAATTCACCCCAGTGAGTATTTAAATCTGCCATTAAGGCAGACTACTTGAGTATTGTGCACAAAATGTGCATATAAATAGAGGATGATCATTGGCGACACATTTCTTATATATATATATATATATATATATATATATATATATATATATATATATATATATATATTTTTTTTTTTTTTCAAATGTTGCTATATTGGTGACTTCATATTTGTATATATATTTATTCAACAATATGTATTATGTCTGTAAGCCTGCACATTTCAGAATTCTTAGTAAAGAAAAGGCATTGCCTGCCAGTGATCAAACCTGAATCCCTCTTTGTCGAGGAATTCACTATTTCATCCAGTGTGCTTTATCACACAGTGGAGAAATACCCTTGGGAAAGGTATGAATCCTCTTCTTCTCCACCAACTATGGGAAAATAGCAGGAAAGACTGAGTTCTATAGCTTGGGTAACAACCAGTCTAGGAGAAGGTAACACTGAATTCAAAACTGGCCTGGTGAGAGTTGGGCTTGATCAGTGATCTTGCCCAAGAAAAATCACTTCTGTTATGGTTGCAGTACATGTGGCACCCCTATGATCCCAATGAGTCACAAGATTCATGTATGCATGCTTTATTGCATGGCCACAAAGAATGTCACAGCAAGGTCCTATTTTCCCTTTTTAAGGAAAGCACATCATCTTCAGATTATTTTCTCAAAAGCTTAATATCTGAAATATTGTTATGGTGAAACACACCTAGTCTATAGATAGTAGACTCCCCCACCTAATATAAGTAGGAGTCAGTGAGGGTCGACTGGGAGTCGAATACGAAAGTAGTCAGCTACCACAACTAGATTACTCTGCGTAATACTTATTATAACAAGTTCCTAACGTTTTTGTACGTTGAACCTATTTAGGACCGAATTTTGTCCAAATACAGTTCCACTGCGGAAAGTAACTCTACAACAAATATAAACAAAGCAAGATTGAGGCTTGGCTTAAATTATTTTAGACAGTGACTTCAACACTGAATGATGATAGTCTGTTTTATGCTTGAATGCAATCTTCAGGATTTATACGGTGTCTCTCCACGTGATGACAGGGATAAACATCTGTGTACCACAGCTACACTGCTGTTGCATATGACCACTCATAGGCTCTGTAATAACTCCTAAAACCAGAAAATCTTTTAAAAGTTCTTTTACGCTGTTGACAAACAAATTTATCCTGGATATTTGTTTGTCACATGTTTTCGATATTGATATGTACCTTCTCTTTCCAGATAAAGACAAAATTTGTTCTTATGTTGTGTATGACACAAGATACAAATCTGATGTCAATGCACATGACTTCCAGTGTGACTTTTCAGCCCAGCTTGTGATAAGCAGACTTAGCCACATGGGATCACAGCTGAGTCAATACAGTCTGCTGCATGTTTTATGATTGGTGCCTACTTCACTATAGAAAAATAGTAAAATTTTACTGTAGTAAATAGTAAAAATTTCACTATAGAATTTGCAAAATTTTCACTATAGATAATTGTAATATTTTCACTATAGAATAAACCAGAATGTAGAGGCTGTTTTCACTCTTTGCTGTTGTGCATTCACCCTCAACTTCACCCTCAATTCTTTACATAGACCAAACAAGGTGAGATCTTTGAAGCATTTCCTTGGCTTGTGTTTCAGTTGTTTACATTCTCAGATAAATAGTTAAAAATGGCTTCAAGTGAGTGAAGCATATAGTTGGTTTCCGCAGAGGCCACCCTTCTTCGAACCTCATGGACTGGTAAATACACAATCACAAACAAAGAACTGTACCAGATAACAGAAGCCCTATCACTTGAGGATTTTCAACAGCAGCAACAACTAAAATGGATAGCACATATAACTTAGAGAGAATAATGACTTAATCAAGATGCTGACATTCCACACTACTTCAAACAAAAGGTTAGGAAGGAAACTCCCACCAATACTAGAAAGAGCAGCAACAGCTACTGGACGAGAGAAATTTGTTTTCCTGAAAAATTGTTTTTAGACAAATATTTTTTAAATTTTAACTACTAGAAGTGCTGACTGTTCAGTCAATGAATGTCGAATGTATCCTGATAAGGAAACCACTAATATTGCCATTAATATTACGATTTTTAATTATTGACACCTATTTACATTTGGACTATTGTCTTTATTACGTTTCAGTCATTGTCGCCTCCAACCTCCATCAGATGTATATCGATTTGGATAACTGATGAGACGGAGAAGTACTAGGAATAGGAAAAAAGTTAAACATCTATTTCCTGACCCCAAAAAGAAGAGGTATCGAGCAAAATTTCATAGGAAAATTAGCTCAGGGGGAGGTGTTGTAATGGAATGTCCCATACTCCCTATCGCCCATTGTGGACTGACTATATCGGTAGATATACATTGTAAGCATAGGCTATACCTGGCGGCTTGCTTCGGGAATTACTAGCCTGCTAACCGATTCCCTGTTTTTCACTAGTGTTTTCTCTTTTACAATAAATCTCTTTCTTTCATCTATACCTGTGTTGCTGTTCCTTTCACTCGAGTACCACCTTTGTCTGTTTGTAACCTCTTTAAGGATACAACAATAATCTACAGGTAATTCTGAAGTAAACCCTTTCTTAAATCTGCAAGGATATACTGTTCTTGTTCCACTGCCTATGTCTTGTTATGTCTTGTCAAGTTCTTATTTTTAGTACTGCCCAATTATTGTTCACATTGTTTACCATTTTTAAGTTCTCTATAGAATGTTTTTAGGCAAATAATTATTCCCAAGTTGTAGCAGATGCTCTAACTACTGTAGCTGATGTTTGTGGATAATTGCCTCCACATACAGTGGATGAGATCATTAAAAGGCAATGTAGTCTGGAATGTGGCAAAAGCAATGGATATTTTTCTGAGACAGTTTTGACATAAACCTTGTCATTGCTTTATGTGCCTATAATAGAGGACATCTGTTTCACAAGAATATAGGAGGACTGAATAATTCAGATATTGTAAACTGTGGGGAAACCTTCGAGAAAGCTATAAATAACAAACCGGTTTTATAGACTATTGCTTGTGTATAGTGAATCCAGTCTATAGTATATGTCCTGTTATCATGGTCCTGTGCCAGATGGCACTAAGATTTGTAAGTATCTTCAATACTTGTCATAGAATTTTTGAACTAGATTTCATGCAATAAATGGCTTAAGAACCACTCAAGATTGATGGTTACAGTTAAAATGGTAATGATGAATAACATGAATGATATAAATGGTTTGGTTTGGTTTGTTTTATGGCATATCAACCTCAATGGGTTATTTAATGCCAGAATTTTTATTGCTGGTAATATTTTGTTTTCAAAAATATATTTCTGGTAATATTTTTTCTTCAAAAATGTATTGCTGGTATAATTTTTTTTCAAAGTATTACTGGTATTAAAAACTATTTTTACACTTTCATAGTGTTTTAACTATTTGCCCATAGCTGGGACCCAAACAGGGTGGACCTAGGAACACCAGCAATTAAGAGGTGGTTCCACACTCCGCAAAACTTCCTGATCAGAGGCCTTGCTGTTGGACGTAGTTTATCATCTTACTCAGGATGCGGATGTAGTTTATTGTCATAAACAGGACGGGATATAAATGGAAGAAAAGGTGGAATTGCATGGAGATAATGGGAGCAAGGAGGGATAATTATTGATCCTGGATTGAAGAGGTCAAGATTAAAGTGTTCAGGAAAGCATCCCCACAGGATATTTTTCCACAATGTAGCAGTTCTTAGAAAAAAGTTAAGTGGAATATTTGGAATACAGAGATGAGGGTGTTTCGAATAATGGTTAAAAAGTTAGTCATGTATATCATTATGGTGTTATGAATTTAATCCTCACTAAACTTCTTGCTATTGTAACCTTTTGCTCAAATAATCTAGGCTTAGTAAATGTCTGTGAAAGTGCGCAGTATAAATTTTAACAAGTTTAGGTTTGTCTGTTATTTTGTTTTTTTAACAAAAGCTTGAAACCTTGTTTTCTTTGAGAAACCAGTTTTCTGATAATCAAAATCATCATCATCATCATCATCATCATCAACAGTCTCATGGACAATTCCCTTCACATATTTGGGTTGAAAGCCAGGGATTTATTCATTCATGCCTAGCAGATATTGGACAAGTAAACCAAATGGGTCCCATCCATCTCCAGGTCAAACCACACCCAATCTCTTCCAACTTGAAGACTCACCTTGGTCATGGACACATGACTATTGATTCAATCATGCGTGCACTCCGCCATGCCTGATAACCTCATTCTTCAAAGCCCCCTGCTCAGCAATACCTTATCACCATGCTGGCTGCATGTACATAGCTACCCCCTTGTGATATATGGTCATTGATTCCTACAAGAAGGTTCATCCACCCTTTGACAGATCTTGTTTTTAATCCTGCTGGTTGTCTAGCCACTTTACACATCAGAAAGTCTGGAGGTGGAACCGGTTTAGTTGCAGCATGGATTATATGGTACCAGCAGAACTCATAGAGTGACCTGATATAATTTCTGAAAATACTTGAACTTTTGCGTTTTTGTTTATTTTAATTCATCTTTAAATGTATAGATTTGCAGTTGATTGTGTCTTTTTGGCATTTGTCTATATTTCTGAGATGAGGTATTATGTACACTATTTACATTATTTGGACTATTGTCCTCATCTTTGTCACCATATTTAATACGTTTCGACCATTGTACACTCCGGCCTTCTTCAGATGGTTTGAATGCCGAACTGAACCCTTTATTTCGCTCACTGGAGTATACTGTTCTAGTTTCACGTGCCATGTTTAATGGGTGTCAGTTATCAGTTATCTCCTGTTAATTTCCCTCTGAAAGTTCTCCACCGCCTTAACTGGGTATTGAACTCACACTCTTTGGGTCCTGTCACTGGATCTTGCCAACGCCTTTACCCACTGCGCCATGTGTCCTTGAGGTTGTCCTTTTTGGTATTCTTTACTTTTTTCCAGAAAGTGATCAAGTAATGTGTGGGTGAATGTTGGCCATCCTGTTTATAGCAGGAATGGGAGTTTAGAGAAAGTGTGTATTTGCTATAGTTAATTCCTGCCAGCACATTGTCCAATGAAATTTCATAAATAATAAAATGATTTTGATGTTCTCCTGGGATTTCATAAGTTTATCCATGCAGCCAACAGTCTTCGGGGCAGACATACAATGCTAGCAAAAGACCTTTAATGACCCTCTCCTATCTCTCTTCATCAGTAGGAGTTCCATTCTATTATCAGCTCAGATTATCTTTGCTTTTATAGATATTTATAGGATATGTCCTTTAAACTAGATCCTTTTGTCTGCATTTTGGAACATTGCCAATGGCCATCTCCCAGTGGGCATCTGCTAATTTTTTTTTTCAAGTTCCATTTGTAATCATTAGGGCTTTAGATTTTGAAAAATTGGTTGTTAAAGCATCCAGCTTACCAATTCTTGTCTACAATGTAGGGATTGGTCTATGCTAAGGTTGACAATAGAAGTAACAGCTTTTTACTGCTGCTGCTGCTGCCTAGACCAATAAAGTATTTGGTGTTTATCATAAATTTCATTTTTTTTTCTCTGCTACTACATGTCAGTAAGGAGATATTTTATTTCAATTCTTGGGGATATGATAAAGTCACTGCAGCTTGATCTACATTTTATTTCAATGCATTTGTTACAGTTTTTGATACAATGATTAAATTCATTAAATCAATGTCTTATCTCATTTCCTTCAGCACCTGTTATCTGTTGCACTCAAGAATCCATTTTCTATATCAACTAATATAAGAAAGGTGACGGAATATATCAAGTGAATTCATTTCATTCGTCAAATATAAATTGGTACAACTTGCAATACATGCAAATGTGCGATGACCTTACCTCAACATTGGCAACAGATTAGGTCATTCACTTTTGGTAAGTTAAAAAAACAGTCACCTCGTTAAAATAAGTGTGATAGTTTAAAGCCTATAGGAATAGTGAAAGATACCTACCAGAATTTAAGCAAAATACTAAGACATTAGAAAATATTAGAAATTTAAAAAAATTACTGAAATGTTAATGTCCTGTATGACGTTCTATCCGACTTGAATGCTAGATACAGGTGTTAAATTATCTCCTTTAGGACATACATCCATCTCTTTTAAGCACATTTCTTTTCTTCTTCTATATATCTATTTTTTTTTTTACGTATTTAAATATTTTTTTAATTATTATTTTTCCTTAGATTAGGCCATCGTAGTGTTTTAATTGATAGATTACAAAACTAGTAAGAAATTTCAAATAAATAGTACAAGATAACTTTATAATGAATGGTTTCATAAATTTTGTAAATGGAAGATAGGTTTTATGTGAGCGTCTGTGCGTGTAGGAGTGTTTGTGAGAGCACATTTATATGTAGAGGCTTGAACGTGCATCGCATTTTTCTAATTTAGTTTGATTAAGTGTATAGGGTTAGACTTAAAGATTTTTATAGAATAGTAAGAATTATTAATGTTTTTTTTGGGGGGGTAATGTAAGTGGTAAGGTTTAGTTATTGAATTAGTATTTAATTTAAATGTAAAGCATTGGATTGAAACTTTGCAAGAACAAGTCCAGCTTACCTCGTTACGAATTCCAGGGAAATAGCGCGAATCAAAACCGGATGAAGCGAAAGACAAGACTATATAGGAGGGAAGGGGGAAAAGTCTTTATTTCATTGGCTGATATTGACTGACGTATGTCAATAATAAGAACGGTCGGAATCCGAGCCATATCTTAAATCTTTTTTGCAATGTCGAGGTGCGTAGCACAACGCTATCAAGGAGGCGGCCTGAATCTTTTGGAATCAGGTCGGGGTTGCTGTTTGAGCCAATATGATGCAAAACCCGAAATTGGCAATGAAGACAGTGCATCACTGAAGACCTTCCTTGATGCATCTGAAATTACTCTACTACTACCGTGTCCCTTCAGGATGTGAGGTTTGTGGTAATTTATTATAAAATAAGCAAGTCATTTATTTACATGAACTAAATGCACTGAAAAAGGCCAAAGTTTAACTCCAAAAGAGCAAAATTGGCAACTCTGTTGCTTACCAGAAATGTGTTCATGCCAAATGGGAAAGAACTATAAGCAGATTCAGTCTGTGTTTGAACTCGCTCACCTGATTCCATTCTCTATTCTGTTGGCAGTTTTTTGCTCTGTCGTCATCATGTTTTTGCGTCATGGTTTTCCTCACCATCTTGTAACTTCATGAGTTGCAATGCAAGATGCAAGTGAAGGAGAATCGGTCATGCAAGTTCATAAAATTAAAATAAAATTAACAGCATTCAAATTTCAGCTTTTCCTTAGAGGCAAAATTATTGCAGGAAAAAGTTCAATGTCAGAATTTCCAAACTATAGAAAAACATCGAAAAAAAAAACAAAAAAGATGTCTTAACAAAATTAGTATTCATGAAAATTTGTGACCTGTGAATTGTCATGATTTTAATTCAACTATCTGAGCAGTGTAATAACATGTTGACGAAAATGAACACAGTGTTTTTAAGTCACATAGAAATGCTGAAGGATGCTTTCAAGGAACTTTGTGACTTTCTACTTATTTTTCTTCGTTATTTGTGAATTGCCATGAATTCTTGGGAAAGAGAGTGGAGTGGTTTCCCATTGCCTTCTCCATGAAGTTCAGTTTTCCATTTCTGAAAATGTTTGCTACTCATTCTGAAATGCAGAACTTTTGGACAGTTTTTACACACTTTGTATACAGAAAAGAAAACATTTGCATGAACACTAGAAAAATTCAATAAAAAGCTTAATCATCAGTCATCTTCAATGAAACATGTTGATGTCCACTCTTCGCTTATATATATATATATATATATATATATATATATATATATTGAAATGGCCTAAACTAAATGGTATAGCATGTCAGGCCAAATATCAGTTTTGTATAGTATACTGGTTCGATTCCTGTCAAAAAACGTTATTTTCTATGAAATTTCTTGGACATTCAGGGCGGTAGTTAATGTAGTTAATACTGTTTATTATAATCAGAGCATTTACTTAAATATTTGTATCTATAAAAACAACATATAAACAGAAAATATATTAATATATATATATATAGAGAGAGAGAGAGAGAGAAAGAAAGAGAAATATGTGTGCATTTCTGATTAAAATAATTAACAGTTTTTCATTTAGGCTTGGAATACATTAATTTCTTAGAAATTTGAACAGAAACATCATCTCTTCTTGAATTTGGAATGCCACAAATTATACTGAGGTTTGTTTAACAAGTCAAATGCATGCGAAACATGATTAACCAATGAAAAATCAAACAAGGCAAAGGTAAAAATACCAGAATGTTTTTCTCCATATCTCATTCTCTGATGACACTTTAATAAAAGTAAAACATGTTAGATTGATAAACGTTTTCTGTTTGTTCTTTATCTTACCATAGATATATATACCATATTGGTGTTGTAGCTTTTACACATGCACAAATATATTAGGTATGTGGCATATGGAAAGAATGTGTTGCACAGGTAGAGATGTACATGAATAAAAAAGATATTTAGAAAGAAGCATTTAATCTGATAAAGGCATAATCATCTTGATTCTCTCTAATGCCTCGACATCACTTCTGGTTTTCTCCCTCTCTTTTCCTCCCTCTCTTTTTCTCCCTCTCTTTTTCTCCTTCTCTTTTCCTCCCTCTCTTTTCCTCCCTCTCTTTTCTGCCCTCTCTTTTCTGCCCTCTCTTTTTCTCCCTCTCTTTTCCTCCTTCTCTTTTGCTCCCTCTCTTTTGCTCCCTCTCTTTTTCTCCTTCTCTTTTCCGCCCTCTCTTTTCTTCCTTCTCTTTTCCGCCCTCTCTTTTCCTCCTTCTCTTTTCCTCCCTCTCTTTTGCTCCCTCTCTTTTGCTCCCTCTCTTTTGCTCCCTCTCTTTTCCTCCCTCTCTTTTTCTCCTTCTCTTTTCCTCCTTCTCTTTTCCGCCCTCTCTTTTCCTCCTTCTCTTTTGCTCCCTCTCTCATTCCTTCTGTCTTCCATCCCTGCATTTTTTATAATTAATAATTATGTGCTTATATGTAAACTTTATTTTTAGTACATACACTTGTATGTGTTGCTATCTCAGTTTTTTTGTTCTTAAAAAGTGAAATTAATATCAACTAGTCTAGATCAAGAAGTTCTAGGAAAGAAAAGTGTGCATCCCGACAGGAATCAATGTGTATGCCCTTTTTTCCATCAGAGAAAATCACTCCGATGTGGAACTTTATAAATATTTGTCATTGATTGATTGGAAAAGAAAGAAGTAAATAAATAGATATACAGGTATGAATTGGGATCAAATATGGATCTGAATCCAACAGAATGATAAGATAAAGAACAAATAGGAATGTTTACCAATCTAACATGAAATATGACTGACCAATGAAAATCAAACAGCACAAAAGTAAAAATACCAGAATTTCTTTCATCTTTTTCACCATATCTCATTCTCTGGTAAAGCTTTAATAAATGTGAAAAACTGTTAGATTGATAAACATTTCCTATTTGTTCTTTATCTTATTTTTCTTATTAATATAAACATTATTTTTAGTTGGTACACACATTTGAATTCATGTCCCTGTTTTTTGGTTTTTTTAAGCAGTGAAATTAATATCAGTCAGCTTAGATCAAGAAGTCTTACTAAAGAAAAAAGGGCCTCCCAACAAAAAATCACACCTGCATTGTCGTTTTCCCAAAAGTGAAGCTTATACCAATTAGTCTACTGGAGACTTTCTTGATAAGCCAAGGCTCAGTGGCCTACTGTTCTCTGGGGAGGGTGTTTATATATCTATCTCTCATTTTTTTCGATACGTGCACATTCCAAGCACAGCTGGATCAATCATGCGTTTACCTATCAGAGCCATCCACTGCCCTCCTCTGAGGTCAACTCTCAGGTCAACCCTGCATCTGACTCCTGTGAATGAGACTAAGTCTTTTCTGGCATGATCTGGGATGAGCTATATATAATATGTATATTTATAGTGTTGAAAGATACATTTTTGACATGATAGCAGATAGGAGAGTTACTCACACATCCACAGAAGATTTTTAAATTCTTTATTAAATATTAACCATTTAATAGATGTGATTTTTCATTCATTATTTATTATTAAGATAAACGTTATTTTTAGTTATACTATTTACATAGTTTGAACTGTTGTCCTCATCTTTGGTGCCATATTCACAACATTTTGGCCATTGTGCATTCTGGCCTTCTCAAGTATACATGACCCAGTGGATTAAAAATCTTGGTTGAATCCAATGACTTGATTCAAAGCATTATGAATTCAATACCTGGTTGCAGCTGAGGTGAACAAAAAACTTGGAGAGTTGAGTTAAAGGGAGATAATTGATACTGAGACATCTGGAAGAGGCATGACACCTAAAACTAGAACAATCTACCTCGGTGAATGAAATAAAGGGTTCAGTTCAAATTTTCAATCACCTGATGAAGTACAGAGTTTACAATGGCCGAAATGTTGTAAATATGGTAACGAAGATGAGGACAACAGTCTGAACAATGTAAATAGTGTAAATAATTACAATACCTCAACTCAGAAATATAGACAGATATTAATTTTAGTAAGTACACATATTCGAGTTGACAGACATTTTTTATTTTCCTAGGCAATGAAACTATTGTCAATTAGCTTAGATTGAGAAGTCCTATGAAAGAAAGATTTGCCTCTCAACATGAATCAAATTAATTTTGTAATGCTGTACATTTTTATGAACACATGAAACTGAATCTCTTATATATAACACTATGATTTTGTTGATTACTGTCATCTAGTATTTGTGTGCAGCTTTGGGGGCCATCATCTGAACATGGACCTTACTGTCTCGTATGTAATATAAGAGAGACTCTCACTTAATGATGGAGTGGTTATTTTCCTATTCGTTCTTTATCTTATTTTTCTTATTAATATAAACATTATTTTTAGTTGGTACACACATTTGAATTCATGTCCCTGTTTTTTTTAAGCAGTGAAATTAATATCAGTCAGCTTAGATCAAGATATATATATAACACTATGATTTTGTTGATTACTGTCATGTTGGTGTTGCTTTGGATATCTCTATGTAATCCTTGCCTTAAGTTCAAACATTCCTATTTGTTCTTTATCTTATCATTCTGTCATATGGTTCTTTCCCACATACAAATCCCATGTACAACTGAGCTGATCACATGAATCTCAGCAGCCATGAGTTAACCACAGATCAATCCTGCTTCTGGCTTCTCTGAAGAACATGAAGTGCAAAATCTATTCTGCATGATCTAAGGTGAGCCACATACAACATAGCTATTGTTTGTAAGGTATCAAGTATATAACTTCTATTTATGTTTGTAAAAACACTAGGCTTAATCTCCTATACGTAACACCACATTTTATTCAACTCTGAACATGCTCAGTTATCATTGACCAGTGGGTTCATGACCCAGGGGCCCCTCATCATTTTTAGATTAATGAGACTCCCTATCAGGGTTTGCTGTTTATATATCTATCTGTCATCTGGTACTTTCCAACAGGTGCAAAACTCAGGCACATTTGGTTTGATCACATGTTCACCTGTCAGGGTCACCACTGACATAGGGTGAATCAACCACACTTGGCTTGACACCAAGTGCAAAATCTATTCTGGGGTTAAGAAATTTGTTCTGCAACTGCTATGCAAGAACTAAGGTATACCAGTGTACTCCAAATTTATTCTTATGTCATAAAATAAGACATAGCTTTTTGGAGTCACTTGGGGAAATTTATCTTTGTCAATTCAATGCCTTTTCTGTTGAACATTGTTATATTTTAGTGTACTTCAAATTTATTCTTAACTACCACGTTTGGTTACTAGTTAGGATGATACATTTATCATGACAATTGGTTCGACAAAATGTAAATTATTCCTGACTCAACATAATAAAAGTAAAAAAAAAAGAAAAACTATTATCATAGGTGTAATATAGTGCCGATGACATTTCAAACTGATAAAATAAAATTACAGATATCTAATTAGAAACAGAAATTCAGCAAGCTTTTTGTTTGATAAATAAAAAAAATATACAAGCTTTATTTATTGTACCTGCTTTTTTTCTGAAACATGCTGACACATGTTGAAATCCTCACAGTATTTGGTATTGCTGAAGCTGAGGTGCTGACATTTTATGTTGAGATTTACAAATTCTACATTTCATTCAATTTCGCAAACCAATCATTTTTTTAAATTTTCATTAATATTTTCAACTTCAACCACAGCCTCCAAATATCTTTGGAATCTCCTGCAACTCATCTGGATGATCTCCTTGTTTAAGTTGGTTAATGCTGCCGTAATCCTTGCCTTCAGTTCATCTTTGGTGTTACAAGGAGTTCTGTTGGTCTCTCGCTCAACTACACCCCACACATAATAATCAAGGAGGTTGCAATCTGGGGAGTTAGGTGGCCAGATGTAAGGGGTGATGTGGTCACAGAAATTGTTTGACAGACACGTCTGGGTTCTCCTGCTTTTGTAGCATGGTGCAGAGTCCTGTTGCCAGACATAGGATCCTCTAGCAGCCACCTTCTGGACACAATGCAGCACTATCTCTCTGGTTATGGATCTGATTGACTTGAAGGAATCATTTTCAATCATGACCTGGATCTAACCAAGAAATTTGGGCGTTCTTATCAGAAACATCAGAGTGAGTTTTCCAAGCCATATCTTTGTGATCACCATTAGACTCATCTAACTCTGTCCGAATCCTCTGCATTATCCTCAGAATGACACCCAAATACTCTGAAATATTCATGTTGGAGCTTCTGGCATGAATAACAAACAGTACAGCATGACATTTTCAAATTTCTGGCAGAGTGAATTGCATCATGATGCTCTTTTTTTCACAGATGTTGCCCAACTGACCCTACTATGTGCAGTCAAAAAAATCAAAAACAAACAACGCACTTGTGTGAAATTAAAAATATAAAATGGTGACAATTTACTCATTGCACCCTGTATACATAGAGAGAGACAACCAGAATATGTGTTCCAAAATGTTTTCCTGTGTTAATCTTTCTGTATGCAGTCTTTCGTTACCATGAAAGAGGACAGAATTTGTCCTTTAATCCACTGTGTATGCTGCCACTGCCAGGTAAAAGCTATGTTAGTGTACTCCAAATTTATTCTTACCTCCGGGTACGATTACTAGTTAGGGACCAAAACATTCATCATTACAAGCGGTTCCCCAAAACAGAAGTTACTTATCACTCACCCTGGAATGACCTTGGGTTTGATACAAACTGCATTCGTTCAAGCAGGTTTTACAGTTCCATATATTGGAAAGTGTTCAAGAATTAAGCCAAATTTTGTCTTTCAGTTTCTTTTTTGCACCTGTTATTATGACCTGCCAGTGCTTTGGATACCTGCAGTTGAGATTTGGAACTGCTCATGCTTTAAACTATCTTTGCATGATAAGAATAATTTTGGATAGATATTCATCAGTGTTAACATTTGCACTTTCAAAGATCCGTTGCATATTTTGCGAATTGACTTTTATCACATCCTCTATGCTACTAGTAAATTGTTGCTTGGTGGCTGAGATAGTTGCATATCCCCACTCATGACACTGTTCAAACTCCTGATAAAAAGGTAGGATTTTGAATGCTGGTTTTCGAAACAAGCCTTCCCAAGTTTATCTGAAAACTAGCGCAGCTCATTCTTCCAGTCCCTCTCATTTCACTCTGCGCCTTCTTAACTTTAATAATTCTTCTTTATTTACACTGTTTATATCGTTTGGACTGTTATCCTCATCTTTGTTGCCATATTCATGATGTTTCAGCCGTTGTACACTCGGGCCCTTTTCAGGTGATTGGAATTACGAACTGAACCCTTTATTTCATCCGCCTGGGTAGATTGTTCTTGTTCCACGTGCCATGCCTCTTTTGGATTCCTTTGCTATCATCTTTAAACCAGATCCTTTCAAAGTATATGGACTTGATGGTATCCATGCAACTGTCCTTAAGAAGTGTGCTCCTGAACTGGCTTCTGTTCTCTCTAAACTCCTTGCTGCTTCTTGCTTTTCTACTTGTTGAAAATCCTTTTCTGTAGATCCTATATAAAAACTCAGGTGAACCGTCTGACCATTCTCTTATTGGCTTATTAGCCTTCTATGTCTTTTTGGCAGAGTATTACATGTTCTAATCAACTCTGAATTGGTTAAGCATCTCACCTCACTTTCACTTCTGTAGGACGACTGCTGATGTATTAATCATTATTGTTGAATGAGTTTATCAAGCTTTAGTTAAAAATGCTGAAACTTGATCTGTTGCTTTGGATATCTCTAAAGTATTCAATAGGGTTTGGCATACCAGTTTTCTTCACAAGTTGAAATATTATTTGGATGAATTTTTGAACTGAGTCAGCCTTTTTTATCTGATAATGAAATGAAAAATTTATATGCATTGTTAATTGTTAATTCTTGTTCTTTTATTGTTCTCTCTCCTTAATAGTGTTTTTTAAAAAAATTTTCTCATATTCTCTAACACTTAGTAACCCCCTCATGTCTTAGAGGCTTTATTACCTTGCTTGGGATGAAATGATAAAAAAAATATTTTCCTATCTCGTAATACTTTGTTTAGTTTCTGGAAAGCATCTTTCACTACTATAATGTCCCATTCAGATTTTGGTGTAATATTTTCCATTGTCTGTTAATACCCTACCCAGATAGCTAAATGTCTGTACTCACTTGATTCTGACGTCTCCATTTTGTAGTTTACACCTTGGGCTGCCCCTTTTGCTGATAACCATACATTCTGTTCTCTTATAGTTAACTTCTTCTTTTATGTATAGCATCTCTTCAGGAAATAGGTGATCATAACTCTTAGTAACTTTCTATTTCTTATGGCACTTAGCAGTTTTTCTCCCTTTTCTAACGTCCCTGCGGAGTCTGCCATCCATTCAGACAGGCTCATCAAATTAGTCGCTCACTGCCTTCCTCCATCTCTTTTGCGCTCAATAATTCCTGCAAGAATTCAGGCTAACAAGCCCTTCTTCATTCATAAAATGTTTAGTATCCTTCAGTAGAACCACATTTCTACTGCTTGTAGTTTTCCCCTCATTGATAGGGTGATTGCCCAGCATTCACTGTTATATAAGAGGATGTCCTTTCTTCACGTTCTCATTTGCTACCTTGTCTAGGAGTTTCTGGTATTTTTGTTTGAAGTCTACCATCAACACAACATTGGGTGCATCTCTTGTATTGTTAAAATCATATCTGCTGATAAGCCATTTTAGGTCTTCTAGTTCTTGCTGTATAGTTTAAAATAAACCTGGAAAGAAAAAAAAAAACATCCATGTCTAGTTCCTCTTGACATTTTGATGTACTGGCTCAACTTGTAAAATTCCTATAGTGCGTTAAATTTTATCAATATTTAAACACAAGGATAATTTAACAGGGAAATGTGTTTAAAAAGATTGCATTGCACCTGTCTTTGAAATGGGAGGGTGTCCCTAATTAGAAAATCAATATTTGAAACCCTTTTTGTTTTGTGTGTATTGCTTTATTTATTTATTTATTTTATTTTATTTTTTATTTATGTGTGTTTGTGTGTGTTACAGAACTTTGGAGACTGTTGGAAAAAAATACCTCACTCACAAGGTAAGACATAAAAGAACATTTATCTGTCAATGATATAATCAGAATAACTAGTCATTTTTTTCAGAAATCAACAAGTTTACTTATCTATATAGTTTGAATTACAGACAAAACAAGTTTATATATTTTTCTTAATCTTCAAATGAAAAAAATATATCACAGGCAAAAAATTTCCACCAAGTCTGCATTTCTTTAAAAAACATCATAAAATGAGATATTTTTGTATTTTTTAAACTAAAGGATAACATTTCACTAACGAGAGTGTTTTGCTTTTATTTTTAAAAAAATAAAGACTTAACTACAGATTTTGAATAAAGTAAATAGTAGACCTTCTATCAAACACTGAAAAAGCTCACTCTCACACTTTAAGTATTCTCTCTGAACTCTCCTATCAAATTCATCCCATACTAATTCAATGGGAGAGATGTTAGGATATTGAGCTGGTCAAGTCATAATTTCCAAAATGTTGTTCTTTATCTTAACTCGGGGTAATTTTGACATAATTTAGAAGATTATTTTGGATCATTTTGAAAGGTGAATTTCCAATTATGCACAAACCAGATAGTCTTTCCTAAATTAAATGATATTGTTCTTTTTTCATGATTCATTTGACCTGAATCAAATCTCTAGCCCTTTTGGTAGTATCAAAAAGTTTGCTGAGGGATTAATGATGAAACCAACAAAAACCGGGTGTAACAGCAAAATTGTCCAAATCATGTTACAGCATAATTATCCATCCCACAAAATGTTTAATATATTAAAAAAACCACTAAACTAATTGAGTTTCTTTTTTCCAGGCTTTCAGATAAGACATTTAGCCATCTTGACACCATTTGTTGTAAAATCAATGAAAAACCCTTTGAGTTATTCAGCTGAAAAGACACCAGGTTAAAAGTATTTTGTGTCAGCCCCACTGTCTTTCTAACTGAGCAATGGTGAGAGGAAAAAGAACATTCAGCCCTTCAGTCATGGTACCAACATTCATACTCTGACTTCCATCTTCAAAGTCCATTCAAGAACCGGTGAATAAGTTTAAAAAACAGGGAACAATATAGAGGAAAATTAGATCAGAAGGTCACAACAGGAAGAGGGATCATCATTTCAACAGAGCTAAAGAAATCAATTAGAAAAGATCCAACTCAATTCATAACACGTTTGGCATGTGAGAGAGGAATTTCAGCTATGGAAGTCCAAAGAGCAGTGAAAAAAGACTTTAAAATGAAATTGTATATGAAACCCGTAAGGTGCCTTGTTACTCCAGGACAGAAAGTTAGAAGGTTAGAGAAGGCAAAGATCATCTTGAATAAGTTGGAAAATGATCCTGGAATAATATATATATATATATATATATATATATATATGTATATATATTTGAATTTTATTTCAATACTTCATGAGCTTCCAATCCTTAGCTATGATTAATTAATGATGAACATGTCATTTTCATTTACGATGAATTTCATCACAATTCTTCTGTTAAGCTTGGAAAGTAAGTATACATTCTTACTGCTCAAAGTAGAGCCTAGTAGTGTCATAAAAATCTCAGAATTCCAGTAAAATATCTTTAATCATTTCTAAGATATAGCAGTTCAGAGTTTAATCTAAAAATTGGCCAATTTTGTTGTTACACGATTTGGCCAATTTCGTTGTTACACCCAATATAATTTTCCTTATACAAAATATTGATAATTTAAAAAAATATGTTGTGGATTGACAAATCCAAATTTGAACTTTTTTGTTGTAAGAGGAGTCTAAAGAAATATATATGTGTGTGTGTGTGTGGATATAAAGCAGATAATTAGATATTAGCAACTGTATATACATGCATTTGTGTGCATACACAGGTAAGCAAATAAATATATACTTAATTTAATATAAGGTGTAAACAGAACAGTGCTCAATGTGATTAGACAGAGCTGAGAAGTATATATTAATAGATATACATATATCTATGTTCGAAGTGCAACTTAACATTTCGTGTTTCTACCAACTTATCAGGCATAAACTATTATGGTTGATTTAGTTTGTGCCTGTTGAGTTGGTAGAACCACGAAACTTTAAGCTGCACATCAAACGTAGGTATATGTATATTTATTAATACATCTCTCTCTCTATATATATATACACACACACACATTATGATTTTTTATTATGATGAACTTTCCCATCGTTTTCGACGTATGAATGTCTTTCAGTTCAGTTTTTTATATTTATTTTTCATATGAGACAACAATCCTGCATGGGATTTGCAAACAAATCCACACGAAGGGCATACTGAAGGGTTGAACGTCATATGGGCTGATGTATTAGCCCGAGATTTAGTGTTAATTCTTAATTCTCTCAGATGGTTGTGACAATTCTTTTCAAAGTTAGTTATACCTGGGTTTTCAATAGCAAGTTCAAACTCCTCTATAAAGATGTTTGCAGCATTTAAATTGTATTTAAGTTTGTTCTTGATGTGCAACCAAGTAAAAAGTAAAAAAAAAAGTAAGTGTAACCATGTAAATATATATATATATATATATATATATATATATATGTATATATAATTGGAGGTATGGTGTAGTAATGGATAGTGGCTCTTGTATTGAGGAACTGAAGTGCATTCAAACCACCTGCTGCCTTGTAGGTCCTGGTTCTCTAACTTCTGAGAGAAGGGACAGAGTAACCTCAACATACCTGGTACAAAAGATCTGGCAAGCTGTTGTACTATTCTGACTTGAATGTCACCATGAACCACGTCTGTGAGATGGAGTGAACTCAGTGGTGCAAAACGTGCTAACTTAAAAAACGATGGGGATTTACATTTTATTACTTTTCTGACTTACATGAATAAAAATAAATCTTTGATCCTGGATCTGAGTAGCACTTCAACTTGTACATTGATTATATTTTATCCTCTAAGAATCGCAAACCCAACAGCCTAATCTTTGTCATTTTTAATCCGTAGCTTGATGTGGGAGTGGATTCTTTCCCTGGTTTTGAATTCATCATTGTCTATTTCCTAGAGTGGATGCCAACCAAGACAAAAGGAGTCCAATTTGATGTGATATTTAACCCATAACTGCTGAGGTAGGGGGAAAGAGATACATTCATTCTTTTCCAAGAGTATAAGTTCAAAGTTAACACAAAGTCTATTTGTCTTTCTGATTTCACCTCCCATTTGAACATCTATTGGGACACAAGTTCACCCCAGACTGCCTGTAGAACTCATATATTATCCATCATTAAAAAGGCTGGGGAAATGGTCAGTTCATTGCACAACTCTATAAAGTACCTGGTTACTTCTGAAATGCTCTATCTTTATAAGAGCCAGATCAGACCAATAATGGTGTATTGCTGCCATATATGGCATTAAGTATCGAAGTGGCCTTGTGGATGATGATTTATTTTCAAACTGTTATATTTCGTGCTAAGAGGGATATATACATGAAAAACAAGGTGGATGAAATAAGTAAAGGTTTATTGTAAGAAACCAGTACAATAAGAATAAAGGTAACAGTTATACACAAGACCGTCGCAAGTCAATCCAGTAGTGAGTGCTACTATTGGGAGGTCAGTAGTTCTTATGTACTTAACAGATCCCAGCTAGGATATCTAGCTACCCTACCATGAGGGTTGCATGTGGCACAAGGCCGGCTTTAATGTGGATTTTCTTAGTCTATAGGCTCGGCCCAAAATATTCCCTATTGGAACCTGAAAAAACTGGTTCAGGGTCAGTCTGCCTCCATGAACGAGACTCTGTTCTTCGGCAGAGCCTCGTCCGGATTCCTCTCTGCACAGAGACAGAGAATTTGACTGTAGCTGGAACAGATCCCAGCTAGAGATATCTAGCTAAGCCCCCGCCCCACGAGGGTTGCATGCAGCACAAGGCCGGGTTTAGCGTGGGTTTTCCGAGCCCATAGGCTCGGCCAAAAATATTCCCTATTAGAACCCGTAAAAACGGGTTCAGGGTTAGCCTACCTCCCCAAACAAGACACTACACTTCAGCGGAGTCTCGTCCAGGATGGCCTGACGATTGTGCCTAGCATGAAATAGCCTGTCGCCTCTGAGTGTTAACTTCCATGTTCACTTTTATATTTATATTTACATACGCTCTATCTCTGATATTGAGCAATTTTTCCCATAAATATAGCACACCTTAAAACTATATTTCTTCATATATATATATATATATATATATATATATATATACTCAGACCTAATTGTTCTAGCAAGACAAGGTTCAAGGCAGTGTAATGGTTAGCAAGCTTGTCTTCCTACAACAATTACAACTGAGTAGTGATTTTGAACTTCAAAGGGTCCCTCCTACATTTGGCCTTGTGCCATATCTAAGCTATGCTTGGAAAATCACTATATATATATATATATATATATATATATATATATATGCCCACACACACACACACAGACATACATAATGTGTATAGATTCAAAAGAGAATAAAATAGTACACTCATATATATGTATAACAAGCATATATATATATATATATATATATATACATATAGCATTTTTTTAATATTTTAATTTAAAAACATACCAGACAGTTCTTGTTATATTTTCATTACCTACCTTGTGACTTTTCATTTACTAGTAAATTTCTGCTTTCCGCCATATAAATTGGTTCAGTTAGGCGAAATTGAATTTGCCCAGTTACTTGAAAGATCTATCATCACATTTGGGGAAAGCTCATTGCTTATGAATTGCCAGAAAACATGGACAGAATTTGGGCAAAGATTTCTTTGCACATTCTCTTTTTTTAAATTTTTTTTTCCACTATAATGTTAGCCAAACTTTTTTTTTCTGTGTCAAAGATGAAAATAGTTGAGCTTGTATGATTTATGCCCTCTCCGTCTGTCTGTCTCCGTCTGTCTTGTGTTGCAAGATTTTTTTCATTCTTTTTTTTTCCTGGATGTACAGTTGGTGTAATAGACAGTGGCTCAGAATAAGAAATTGGAGAAATGAGTTCAAATTCCAGTCAAGTTCAGTACTTCCATTTGCACACAAATACCCATGTGTAAAACAAGGTGTTTTTTCTGAATGTTGTAGTGTTACTTTCCTCGTTGTCTGCCGGGTCATGTGATTTAATAATTGCGTATTCGGGCAGCAATCCCTTTTTTATACAAGTTTCATTAAAGGCGACAGACAAGGTACTACAGTAAAGCTTTTATTTCATTTTTCTTGTGTTCATATAAGTTTTTCTTTTCTGGTCATAAAGTCTGTAACAGTTGTCCAAATGTCCAATATCCAAGTGCTTTTGGCTATTCTCTTTGTCATTATCAAGGTTGGTTTTTCTATTTTTAACTGAATGTGTAGATTTTTATATAGGTTTCTAGAGTAATGGGAATGTTTTTTTTATTTTCCAAACATGGTCAGTACATTGTGATCATGTTCATAGTTGATGTTATTGAGTGTTGTTTTTTCTGTTTTATTATAAGTGCTTCCATTATTTTTAGTCATTTTTACATGTGGATGAGGGTATTAGATTTATATTTTCTACAAGTATATTTCAGATGTAGTTTGGTAGATTTCCAATTTTACAGCCTGACAATACATAATTGATAGAAACAGGAGGGTTGGTTTTCTAAATATTTTATGTTATTTATATATATATATATATATATATATATATATATATATATAATTAATGGAATTTTTTCATCCAGTATTATTTCTTATTGCCGAAAACTTTATATTTAGTAGCCACACATATTTGTTTAATATTTATAGCTATATATATATATATATATATATATATATACCGTAGTTGATGCCATATAAGGTTATAATGCCATTTTTACTAAACGCCATTTTTTATAACGCCATTTTTACTAAACGCCATATAACGCCATTTTTACTAAAAATATCTTTTAAAATTTCCCTGTGTCTTATATGCCATATGTAGGTTTAAAATTCATGACAGTCGGCTGAAATTAGCTACCTGGCAACTCCTATTAGCTTAGACATTAGAGTAACTTTCATATACCTATTGTCATTATTTTAAAGGCTATTATGCAGATTAAAAGTGATCATTGATAATATTCATCATATTAATTTCATCAAAATTAATAGTACTTTGTTTCATGAATATTATATGCAATAAATTCAAATTATATATTTGAAAAATATATTTGTTTCATTAATATTTTTCTTGTGATAACTTCTGATTGCATTAATATAAATACGGTTAGAATTTTTATATCCTAATTATTCCAATAAGACGTTTACAAGATGCAGGTTGTACAGATCCTATAAAGGATATAATAAAGTTTTTAGAGGCTCATGTTCTTTTTGTCCTATTATATTTTGTTTAATTGTAATCATGGCTTTTTTAACCAAAATAATACCCCATAAATATAGCCTATAGTGTACCATTTACTAATAATTTTACTAATTTTACTAATTACTAATTTTTTCTTGATATGCCCTGCTGAAATTGGGGTGTGTCTTATACAGCCATACATTTTATGTCATCAAATACAGTGTGTGTGTGTGTGTGTGTGTGTGTATATATATATATATATATATATAAAGAGAGAGAAAGATATACAATCTCATGTTTTGTGCTTTTCTCATTGGTCAAGCTACTGCTCCTCATTCCATATATACTGCTGGTACTATTGGTGACTTCTATGGACTAAATAAGGATAGTAAGGGGAAAGTAAGCTTTAACATTATCCATCAATATTTCTCACTCACTCTTAACCATTTCTGACTTTACTATTTAATTTCTTGAAATTTCATCTTTACTTCTATTTTTGATTAAACTGAAACAATCTTCATTTAAGTCAACAAATTTAATTGTTCATAATTTTTCATTTTCTCCTGTTTTTTTTTTTCTCTTTCTGAAAACCGAAATAATATAAGGAAAGCCTTTGAGAGAAATTGCAAAATGCAGGTGTTGCCTTTGAAAATTTCAGTTGATTGGAAAGAAATGTTGCTCATATGCAAACTGATATGAGAAAGAAAAAAATCAGTTGCCGTGAGACACCTGCCAATTTCTGTTGTCAGGAATTCATTCTGGAAAATGAAGTAAAGTCTTATTTAGTAGAATGATTCTTGGAGTTTATTAAGCATTCATTGCCAATTAACAATGACTTTCTTTTTCGCTTTTCTTCTGCAAGAGTACTGCATGCATGAATAGACTTTGTTTTTTTCTGGGGTTTTTTCTTCTTTGTTTTTCCATTTATTGAAAAATTTCTTTGTAATTTTTTGTCTACATTTTAATTATTTTTTAAAAAATTTTTTAAATACAGCTTTTTTTTCACTTCTTTTCACCTTTCTTTTTATAATTATTTTTTTCTTTACTTCTTTTCCTAAACTTTTTTTTTATCATTACTTTATTTCCATTCCACCATTCAAATATTTCTTCTTTTCTTTCTTTCTTCTTTCTCTTTCTGCTTGTCTCTTTTTTCTGCTTCCTTCTTTTACTTTTTCCTTTATCTAACTCTTTTTTTACT
Source organism: Acanthosepion esculentum (assembly GCA_964036315.1). Taxonomy (NCBI): domain Eukaryota; kingdom Metazoa; phylum Mollusca; class Cephalopoda; order Sepiida; family Sepiidae; genus Acanthosepion; species Acanthosepion esculentum. The sequence continues at coordinate 51,422,301 of OZ038494.1, forward strand.
CTCCTTCTTTTCATTCTTCCTATGCTTCCCTGATTTATTCTTTCCTTTTAATCCTTATCTTTTCTTTTTTCTCTCTCTGTTTCCTTCTTTATTTTTCTTTATCATTCATTTTATACTCATTTTTATTTTTTTTGCTTTTCTTTTAATCCTTGTCTTTTTCTTTCCTTTTACTTTTTTTATTTCTTCTTTACATTTGTTTCCTTTCATTTAGATTTTTTCTCATCTCTTTGTTTTACCTTAAATAAAGAAAATATTTAATTACACCTTTGTAAAAAAAAAAAAAAAAAAAAAAAATGATATATAAATAAACAATATCTCTTTGAATTTCTGTGATGAGAAGTTATCATTATTTATATTCAGACTAATACTAATATCCTAATCTTGATCATCATGATCACAATATTTTGGCCATTGTGCTCTCTAGCCTTCTTCAAGTATCTGTCAATACAGGTAACCTTCAGTGAATTTCAAACTAAACCCTTTATTTAATCTGCAGGGATAGATTCAGTTTTTTTTTTTCATTCTGTTGTCTATGTTAAGATATCCTTGTATATGGACAGCAAAACAAGAAGAATCTGATTTATTACCATATCATGATGCAACACCAGTTAAGCAAAATCAAGCCTGGTCAGTACCTAGATGGGTGACTGCTTGGAAATACCATGTGCTGTAAACTTGGATGTGTGGGTGATGTAATGGATAATTGCATAAAATTGTTAATCGGAGAACCAAGTTCCAATTCCAGTTGGGTTTGTTATATTCACTACAGGCACAGGGGACTAATGGAGAGCAGCTCAGATTGAGGAATCGGAGAGCTGAGTTTGAATTCCAGTTGAATCCATTACATTCACTTATGTGCTAATACCCTTGGGAAAGGTATTAATCCTATTCTACTCCCCCCAGCTATGGGTAAATAGCAGGACAGATCGGGTTCTATAGCCTTGGATGACAACTGGTCTACCGCAGAAAGAAATGGCAATCTACTGCGGGGGGAAAAAAATCTGCCTCGTCAGTCATGTATGGAAAGACACATGATTGTCTAAGTGTGTATCACACTTGACACATAAATGACTGATATTCACTTATGCACAAATACACTTGGGAAGCGTATGAATCTTTCCTCCCCCAGCTATAGGTCAAATTGTAAGACTTGTATCACTAAACCATTACTATCAAAAAAAAAATTTCTTACAATCTAAAAATATTTTCTGCCTGAAAAAGGTTGATAAGCCATCAAAAATGAATGAAACTTATCAAGAAGCAGCTAAGCCCAGAGATTAAAGAATAGAATGCAGTTCAGAAGTCTCTGAAGAGTATCTAGATTGATGAGACACCTGAAGAAGACCAGATGGTGCAATAAAAACAAAAATGAAGATATTAGTCTGAATATACGTAATGGAAATAAACAATATTTCTTTCTTGTAAAATTCAATCCTAACTTCAGTCATCCCTAGGCACAAACCCCTGAGCTGCACTTGCATTTGTCAAATTCTCTACAAGTGAAATTCAGTTACAAAAAGAAAAACCCTTTCCAATATCAATCCTTATTTAATTAAGCTTTTTCTAATGTAAAACTTGATATGATATCCCATTAACCTCTGCTACCTTATAGCGGTTAGGAATCTATGAATTGTTCGGTTATAAAATTTCAGTTGATTATAAATGAAAATTCTCCTGGAGCTTACCCCTGTTGAGTAATCAACACTTAAGCCAGCTGGACAACTGCCAGTTATCTTAAATGAAATGTAGACACAATTATCGAATCAATTGCTTAGATTTCTCAACAATTCCTTCCTTCATTGGACAAAGATGGACAGTGTTACCTCATTAGCTTCCGGATATATTGTTATAAGTTATCTCTTAAAATTATTTCTCCAATTTAAATTTGCTTTTCAAAATCTAGACTCTGTCATCTGTGAAAGCCATCAAATATTTACTGTTGTACAGATATCTATCTGTGGGTATGTTTTCAGATCACATTCTTGAAGATCGTCTCAGAAATTAAATTAGCTTATAACTCATAATGCAGCAACAAAAGTTTTGAAACTTTTATTTTATTTCAAGTGTATAAACTTATTTCCAATACTTTCAGTAATTTTAAGACGAATCATTCTTATCTGAAGAGTCTTTCAGATTACTGATCTCGTTTATTCAGCTGGTTTTGTCATTATCATAAAATTTTGATGAATATATTATGTTGAACAGTTATGGGATATTTGTCCTTCTGTATGACAGTGAATGTTGGACAATCTCCTCGAAGATGAAGAAAAGACTTGAAGCAACAGAAATGTGGTTCTACAGAAAGATGCTGAGGATATCATGGACTGAACATGTGAGCAATAACGAGGTTTTAGAGAAAATGGAAACAAAAAGAAAACTTATGCATATATAATAAAAGTGAGTTGATATTTCTGGGGCACTTAATGAGGAAGGAGGGCTTAGAAAATCTGATACTCACAGGGAATATTGAGGGACAGAGGAATGCATTGTGTAACATATTTGATGAATTTTAGTAAATGGATGGTAGAATGGGGTTTGGGAGAAATAACTAAAAGACAAAACTTATTAAGAGCTACAAGGGACAGGAAGATGTAGAGGGCCATGATCGCCTACCTGAAGGGTCATGGCACATAAAGAAGAAGGATTCTATAGCCAAGAGCTACAAAGGGTATCTGTGGAATGCTATAATCACCCACATCCTGAAGGAACATGGCACATAGAATAAGATTCTATAGACTTGTTTAGGTGTAATATCTATATAGTAGATATCTTTTGCAATTTTGAAATTAGTTATTACCATCCAAAGAATTGTTCAGACTGTTAAACTCATCATTTGTGTTAGTTTTATTGTTATGACAATATTTCAGATAATCTATTCAGTCACCTTTTCCAAGAATCCAGTCTGTATAGAAAATGAGTGTATTTTTTTTTCTCAGTAGCACAAACTGATAAAAGGATGACAAATATACTCTTCAGTAAGAGTAGTAAAAGTCTAGAAGAAACAAAGTTAAGCAACATCAAAACAGGTCAGTACCTAGATGGGTGCCCGCTTTGGAGCACCAGGTGCTGTAAGCTTTGGTGTACACGTGGTGTTACAGATACATGATTGGAATTGGAAATCGGAGAAAGTTAGTTCCAATACTATTTGGGTTCATTACATTCATACCATTGCGAAAGGTATGAATTCAACTCTTCTCCCCCCAGCTATGGGTTAATTAGTAGGACTTGCGTCAGAAAAATAATTATTATATCAAAAAAATTCTTAAAATCTAAAAATATTTTCTGACTTTGAGTAAACTGCAAAAGGCTGATAAACTGTAAAAAAAGAAGCAAATCACTCTCAATATTCATTTCTTTCTTTGTATTACTTTTGTTGCTATCACAATGATTTGTCCCAGTCAATTCTCTGACCTTCTTCAAGTGTAATAAGGCATCCGCCCTCCATCATCCATTCACATAAGCTTGTAAAGTAAGTGTCTTGCTGCCTTCACTATCTCATTTAAATGTGAGGGTTATGTTTTCCAAGCCCTCTTTCCTCATTATGTATTTCAAAACTACTGAGAATTTAAATCCATTATTTTTGGTGGTGAGACCTAAGAGGAAGAATAAAAATTAGTAAAATAAATACAATCTGTATCTAATCAAACAGAATAATGTTCAATCCCCCAAAAAATAGAAAGTTCCAAAGATTTTGTTGACAAACTTGGACCTTATCAAAATGACATTTTTTTTTCTATCGACATCCCTTTTATTTTAACTACCTTCACTCCTTGGCAATATTATTAGAACTGTAATAAAATCTAAACACATGATGAAAGTGAATTTATACACTTTCTTTTCTTTGTTCTTGAGAATTGACAACAAAAATAATAAACATTATTTATTACATTGTTTATAGGAATGGTTGGCAAAATATCAACGAATTGCTAATTGATTTGAGCTTTATAAAATGGTAAATAATAAAGATTTCCTTTATAGTTGGTTCAAGTATTTTAATAATTTAGTAAATGTTTATAAATTTATGAATAAAAAATTGTTTTTGTATTATTTCTTTATAAATTGCTAAATGATAAATATTGCATTGCATTAGTTTTGATACAATTGTATTAGTTTTTATAATGTTATAAATATAAAATCATTTTGGTAAATAAACAATCTAATAAATAAATACTGTTTACTATTTTTGTTGTAAATTCTCAAGAACAAAAATAAAATCCATAAATTCATTTTCATCATCAGCATCTGAAGATTGCTTTGTGCATGAAACTCAGAGTTGTGCTACCGGTGAGGAAAATTATATATATATATATATATATATTTCCATTGAATTCTAAGCAGATATTTTTGTGAAAAAATAATTTCATTTAGAGATCATTTGTTTTTAGTTTTTTTATACAACTAAAAGCCCTATATGGATTATATATGATAAAATGTAGTTTAACAATATGCTATATTTATCGGTTAAACTGCTCAATATTTGAACATTGAGGTCAAAACTGAGTGGTGACAGTCTGAAACGGACAATGTTGATCTAACTTCCCACACTTCTCTTATATATATATATATATATATATAATTAATACAAAGTTTGTCACTTAGCTGATTGGTGTTTCCTTCAGCATTCCAACTCCAGATTTTTGTAGACAGACCCTCCAGAAATCATTCTGTCCACTTGTCTCATTTTTATTCTTTTATATATGCACTTTTCATTGGTGTAAGCTCTTTTTCTTTCATAATGTGTGTATGCATGCACTTATGTGACCGACTGTGCTTATCTGTGTATGTTTAGAACGTTATGGTTATTTCTTTTTTTCAGTGTTATGAAAATTACATATATATTTTAATATATAAAGAATAATTTTAAGCAAAAACTAAGTGGAAAAAGGTTTTGTGTGATGTGTGTAAGACAAAAAATGTATAGAAAGTGCTTTAATCACTAGATCATCCACAGTAGTTATATACATCCAGGTTCTTTTTTTTCTTTTTTTTTCTTTCTTTTTTTTCTTTTTCTTTTTTTTTCTTTTTCTTTTTTTTCTTTTTCTTTCTTTTTCTTTCTTTTTCTTTTTCTTTCTTTTTCTTTTTCTTTCTTTTTCTTTTTCTTTCTTTTTCTTTTTTTCTTTTTCTTTTTTCTTTTTCTTTTTTCTTTTTCTTTTTTTCTTTTTTCTTTTTCTTTTTTTTTCTTTTTTTTCTTTTTCTTTTTTTCTTTTTTTTCTTTTTCTTTTTTTTCTTTTTTTTCTTTTTCTTTTTTTTCTTTTTCTTTTTTTTTCTTTTTCTTTTTTTTTTCTTTTTTTTTCTTTTTTTTTCTTTTTCTTCTTTTTCGTCTTTTTTTCTCTTTTTTTTTAAGCGTTTCACCCCAAGCAAGGTGGGAAGCCACTAGCATGCAAGGGGTTACAGAAAGTTGGATTGAGAGCAAAGAGGAGTAATAGAGAAAAGGATGAAGAGAAGGATAGGGGATAGATCAAGGCATCTGGAGACGTCAATTGACTTTACATTTGAATAGTTGGAGATTATAGCTGTCAGGGAAACAGGAAAAGGGGAGGGAGTTCTACAGGTGAGAAGTGCAAGATATGAAGCTATTGGAGTAGAAGAGACGGCTAAATTTAACAGTTTCGACAGTGAAAGAGAGTGAGCGAGATGTCAGCCTAGTAGAATGCTTAAATTCACCTTTCTTGGTACCTTTCTTGCAATGTTGGATATTTCATTAAAAAAAATGATGGAAACATGAACAAGAAGAAACTAAAAGAAATTATTTATGCAAAATATATATTAAAAAAAAAATTTTAATTTAAAATTCTCAGCATTCCCCTATTTCCTGATGCATAGTTGCATAATCATAAACACATCACACAAAACTCTTTTCACTTTGTCATAGTTTTTCCCTGATATATATATATATATATATATATATATACATACATACATATAGAGGAACCTGAGTTCTTGAACGTCTCACATGTTGAACAAATCAGTTTTCAAATAGAAAATTTGAGATGAAAAAGCCTCGGTTATCGAACAAAATTTTGGTTCTTGAACAACATAGCTGAACCGAGATAAGCTAAACAGAATAATGTCCGAGTCGACCACCATGTTATATACATTTGTGTGTTGTGGCATGCTTTTCTTTTCCAATTTTATTGTACTGTGACTTTTTTCTCTACATTGATTCCTCTTGGAAAAATAGTTTTGGTTTAGAAACAGCCTTCAAGAACAAATTAAATTTGTAAGCTGAGGTTCCACTGTGTGTGTGTGTGTGTATATATATGGCACGTGGAACTAGAACAGTCTACCCCAGTGATCGAAATAAAGGATTCAGTTCAAAATTCCAACCACCTGAAGAAGGCCGGAGCGTACAACGGCCGAAACGTTGTGACAAATATGGCGACAAAGATGAGGACAATAGTCCGACTAATGTAAATACTATATATATATATATATATATATATATACACGCACACAAAAGTTTCATTAAAGACAACTAACAAGGTACTGTGATTAAGCTTTTTATTTCATTTTTCTTGTGTTTGTACAAGTGTTTTCTTTTCTAGGCACAAAGTGGATAAAAACTTCTGTAGATCTATGTGCTTTTGGCTATTCTTTTAGCCATTATCAAGGACACTTTATTTGTTTTTATTTTTAACTGAATGTGTGGATTTTTTATGTGTGTATCTGAAGTTATAGGATTGTTTTATTTTCTAAACATGGTCTGCACATTGTGGCCATGTTCATAGTTAATGTTATTGAGTATTGGTTTTTCTTTTTTATTATTAGGGCTTCCATTATTTTAAAAATCTTTTTTACATATGGATGAGGCTATTATTCTTATATTTTCTATGAGTATGTTTCAGTTTTAGATGAAGTTTTAAAAGAGGAAACACTTGTACAAACACAAGAAAAATTAAATGAAAAGTTTAATCACAGTACCTTGTTAGTAGTCTTTAATGAAAACTTGTATAAAAGAGGGATTACTGCCCAAATACACTGTGTGTGTGTGTATATATATATATATATATATATAAAAATAATATGTGTGTGTATATATAGGAACTCCAGATTGAAGGATTAAGGGGATTAACAAGCTTGTGCAAATTGTTGACAAAAAAACAGACCTTACAACGTTGCAAAGGAGAAGGTGTGGGGAGTGATAACTGCCAATGTTCTGAAAGGACACAGCAAAGAAGAAGAAAAATAAGCAAACTATTACACACTCTCTCTCTCTCTCTCTCTCTCTCTCTCTATATATATATATATATATATATATATATATATATATAGAGAGAGAGAGATAGAGGTAGGTCATTGTGGGATTAAGGAAATTAATGAGCTTGTGTAAATGGTTGGCTGAACCGTGTTTAGGAAATGGAGCAAAAAAACAGACCTTATGAAGAGCTACAGAGAACAGGGAGTTGTGGAGAGCCATGATTGCTCATGTCCTGAAATGACATGTCACATAGAAGAAGAAGAAATACTGGTTGATGGTTGATATGATGGCAGCATAAAACTGAATAAGTACATTCCGATTTTCTGATTCAGCATAATTTCCGAGCCTGTCTGGATAGAACATTCGAATATCACTGAAAAATATCCAGTATCATTCAAAAACATTACATTACTATTGAAAAATATTCAATAAGAAGTAAACCACATGATTTGTCTTTTTCTTCCTTGTTTTTGTTTTTTTTATTTATATTTTATGCTTTTAAGGAATTAAAGATATATTTTTTCAGCAAGAATTTTAATACATGTGATTCTATTAAGTCTATATGACTGGAATGACAACTGAATTCCTTCACTTTGTATGACTCTTTCTCTCTCTCTCTCACTGATCTAATACTATCTATAACAAGAGAGAAAAAATCAAAATGGCTGATTTTTGATAAATCAGCCATTTTGAAATTTTCTCTCCAGAGAGTGCATCAGCTGATGTGATAGAAACACAGATATTTAGGATACTAAAGCAAATAATGCTTGGTATGATGCTATTTCAGAATTTCAAGTAACATTTAATCAGAAATTTTACTCATCATTTATTTGTTTTTCTTGTATATTTTCTGTGTCCTTATCTAAGTTTAACTATTTTCCATAAGTTTCCCGACAGTTTGTACAGCAAAAGGTATTATGGGAAACACCACTAAATAAATATACAAATTTCAGCTGTATATTTACTTAGTGGTTTCTTACAATAGTAAGTAGTAGCTGAGTGGTTAGAATGTTAGTGTTGTGACTGAGATCTGGGTTTGACTATTACCATTATTTATTTGTCAAAGAGGAAAATTCTTGATAAGAATAACCTGGGGTGACAATCCAAGTGGGAGGAACCAGAACAACTGAAAAGCATACTGCATATTGGTCCAAGTGTTGTGAGTGAAATTTGGTAGATATAGCAGGAGACATCAAGTAAATATATAGCTTTTAGCTTTATATTTACATAAGGGCATATTATTAGAATAATAGTAAGTACTGGGTGCATAGCTGAGTGGTTAGAATGTTAACATTCTGGCCATGAGACCTGGTTTTGAATCACGCCATGGTAACTTTGTCAAAGAGGTAACTTTTTTGATAACATTGTCATGGGGAGATGATCCCAGTGAGTGGCAACAGTGGAGAGTGACTGAAAACCATTCTTCATGCAATGTTGATTTCTCCATCCATACTGTTCATATCTCTATGGCCGCATCATATTGAAACACTAATTTCCATATGATCACCAAAGTTAACTAATGTCATACCTAGTCACTACCTGGATGGGCGACTTCTTGGGAATACCAACCAGGAGCTGTAAGCTTGGATGTGCAGGTGGTGTAATAGATAATGGCTCAGAATTGTTAATCAGAGAGCAGAGTTCCAATTTCAGTTGGGTTTGTTTATATTCCTCAGATCGATCATTTTCATACAAATGTATGTAAATGATCAATCTGAGGAATTAGGATTGAATTTCTGTTGTCTGTTTCTTAATAATTATATATATATATATATATATATATATATATATATATATATATATATATATATATATCTATATCCAATCTGTCTTTTCTGTGAAGTGAAAATACCTGTTGGTTGTTACTGTCTTAGTTCAAACCATCCTGTGAATCTTCTTTTCATTTGCCTTTGTTGAATTTGAGAGATTGCTTGCCAGATCTGTCAGAACTGCAAATCTTTGTGCGTAAAGCCTCTATATCCTGTCCCGGGCTCCCCCTCACCTTCCTTCCCTTTAGCTCATTTCCCCTCCCATGCACTTTCAAACTTCCCTCGTTCTTGCTTTCCTCTTGCTTCCCTTAACCATTTGTTGTTGCCTATCAGAGAGAAAACTCTTCACACTGAAACAGATTATATCATTTATCAAGCAGCATTGTAGCAAAGTGACATTTGCTTTGGCCTTTTTCCTTTCTACTTTCACTTTCATCCAAATCGCACCAATGACAACAACTTCTCTGACAACACCAATTCAATTTCAGTCATTCTCTTTTGTTTTCCTTCTTGATTTTAGTTCAACAGACAATCTGCCAGAATTACTAGGGCTTATATGAACCTGCACATACATTTTCTAGAGTGTTAAAGCAATGTTTCTAATCAATTTTATCAGATGTCTTATTTACTACTTGGAATCTTGCAGTCATTTTAAATGCTTCATTTGTTTTAATAGATCTTTTGTAGAGGCTTCTAATCAAATTTATACATACAAATATGTGAATAAAAATTATTCTGTTTTCTATAGGATGTGGGTCAAGAATTGATTTGTTATTGTTAGTGTTGTAACTGAGTTATCAAAAACAACAGTAGAAAACTGGAATTGGTTTAACAAGTTTATTACTTTTTGGTACAAGGAAACATAATGTAGAATAGAAACTAGTGAAAAGAATGTTTACCTGTGAATGACTGTTTTCAACAAAAGCTACTACTGCTACTCCTCTCGATGTAGGAGTATTTTTATGTCTTTCATCCAACATCTGAGTCCAAAATTGTAAGTAAATATTCTTCCACACAACACTTATTTCTTGATAGATGAAAGTAACCATCTAAAAGCTAATCAGTGTTCATCATCAGTCCCATAACAGGGTATGGTCATTGTACCGTTGATCACCTGTCCTGCTACCTTCATATATCTCAGTTGTGTGTCAATGTCTGAGTGTGAATGATCTTCTGGTTCACTCAGTAGTGTTAGACCTTTTTTTTTACCTCTGTCTGTCTCTTCTTTTTCCTAAGGTAGAACCTTTTATGATGGTCGTAGAAGGATTATTGGCTCTTATGATGTGTTCATACCATTTCAACTTTCTCTTCTTGAAGGTGTTTATGAGGTCTTTCAATGGGCCTGTTTCTTCTTTGATGGTGTCTTTCATGGCATCATTTGTTATGCAGTCAATGTAGAAGATGCCTGGTGTTGTGTCATTTTATTTCTAATGCTAGGATTCTTCATGGTAATTCTACTGTAAATATCCAAGATTTGCAGGCATACAGAAAGATCAAGAAGTCTGATCTTTGATTTCCTGTATATATTCTTGTCACTCCAGATAGGTCTTAGTTTTGCAACAGCTGCCATTGTTTGTGCTACTTTTGAAATTATTTCTATTCTGGAGTCCTCTTTGCTGACAATTAAGCCAATATATTTGAATTGTTCAACATGAGTTTGGATAATGCCATGTCTATGCCAACAGTATTGATGGCCAAGATTTTATAAGGATTCCTACGTTATATGACAAGCTCCTTTGCCGTAGATTGATAGTTTATTTAAATGTTCTAATTCCCTACAGCCCAGACCTCCAGATTAAACTTTTTCAATGCCATCCCTAAATTGTCTTGAAAAACAATTTTAATCATCCACTTTTACTTATTCCTTGTATTTTTGACAAATATGGATCTATGTGTCCATAAAAAAAAACAGAGTGTCAAAAGGATGGTTTTCCCCATGACACTGCTTTTATTTTAACTACCTTCACTCTTTGGCAATGTTTATTGTTTTAAAAAGGCATGAAAAACCGCCCTTTTAACATTCTGTTTTTTGTGGGCATGATTGTACATGTTTGCCGTATTTTCAGTTTAACTTATGATAAGCAGAAATCTTTACATATAAATATTGGTTATTAATGGATCAGTCAAGTTTTTTAAGAGAAAATACATATTTTTTTTGGCTTTATTTATTTTTTTTTTTTGTGTGTGTGTAGGCTCCATTTATTAAAAGCTAGCCACTATTGGTTGGAAGAAAGAACTTTTAGAATTAATATGATAGAATTTTAATTAAAATTTTGCATCGTTGAGGCAATGCTCTATCATCCCTGAGGCAATATTAATTTCAAATCGTGTTTACACATATATATATATATCAACGGTATAAAATATAGTTTTATGTTATGCTAAGTTTATGTCTGTTTTAATGGCTAGGGCATATTTTCTAATTATTATAAAGTGGACCAGAAGCAGAAATGTTACGGGCAGCAGTTGAATAAATCAGTGTATAATAATGACAATTCCTCATCTCAGAAATTCACGGAGAGATGGTAAGAGAATGAAATACAGAAACTAGCACAAATGTCAGCCTGAAGCTGATTCCATTCAACTTAAATGTCAAAATATCTGTCAGTCTGGAAAGGTGCTAATGATAGTAGAAAGAACAGTATATGCACTAGTTATGACCAATATCAGGGGTTTTAGTCAGAGATGTGGAGGAATAATAACATGGTTGACTTTAGGCTTAAATCAGTTGGTGATTAAAGTATTCACTTTTGTACTGAATAGCATTAATGTTCATATTTTGAACTTTGCAGCTTAGAACAAGTTCAAATGGATAGAGGATATATGGTTGGACTTTACACAAAGGGATAAATCATGAAAAAAGAAACAAAAAACAGAATGGAGCAGAAAAAAATAAAAACAGTAAGAACAGAATGGTGTCAGAAACGGAAACAAAAATTAGGAAAAAAGAAACAGAAAACTGAATGGCGCAGACAAAAAAGGAACAGAAAAGAGAATGGCGCAGACAAAAAAGGAACAGAAAAGAGAATGGCACAGACAAAAAAGAAACAGAAAAGAGAATGGCGCAGACAAAAAAGGAACAGAAAAGAGAATGGCGCAGACAAAAAAGGAACAGAAAAGAGAATGGCGCAGACAAAAAAGAAACAGAAAAGAGAATGGCGCAGACAAAAAAGAAACAGAAAAGAGAATGGCGCAGACAAAAAAGGAACAGAAAAGAGAATGGCACAGACAAAAAAGGAACAGAAAAGAGAATGGCACAGACAAAAAAGAAACAGAAAAGAGAATGGCGCAGACAAAAAAGGAACAGAAAAGAGAATGGCGCAGACAAAAAAGAAACAGAAAAGAGAATGGCACAGACAAAAAAGGAACAGAAAAGAGAATGGCGCAGACAAAAAAGAAACAGAAAAGAGAATGGCGCAGACAAAAAAGAAACAGAAAAGAGAATGGCGCAGACAAAAAAGGAACAGAAAAGAGAATGGCGCAGACAAAAAAGAAACAGAAAAGAGAATGGCGCAGACAAAAAAGAAACAGAAAAGAGAATGGCGCAGACAAAAAAGGAACAGAAAAGAGAATGGCGCAGACAAAAAAGGAACAGAAAAGAGAATGGCGCAGACAAAAAAGAAACAGAAAAGAGAATGGCGCAGACAAAAAAGGAACAGAAAAGAGAATGGCGCAGACAAAAAAGGAACAGAAAAGAGATTGGCGCAGACAAAAAAGAAACAGAAAAGAGAATGGCGCAGACAAAAAAGGAACAGAAAAGAGAATGGCGCAGACAAAAAAGAAACAGAAAAGAGAATGGCGCAGACAAAAAAGGAACAGAAAAGAGAATGGCGCAGACAAAAAAGGAACAGAAAAGAGAATGGCGCAGACAAAAAAGAAACAGAATAGAGAATGGCGCAGACAAAAAAGAAACAGAAAAGAGAATGGTGCAGACAAAAAAGGAACAGAAAAGAGAATGGTGCAAAATAAAGAAAAACCAGAATTGTGTAGAAAAAATAATGAGTAAAAACAGAATTGTGTAGAAAAAATAATGAGTAAAAACAGAATAGTGTTAAAAAAGAAAAAAAAACTGTAAAAAAGAAACAGGAAAGAGAATGTTGCAGAAAAGAAAACAGAATGGTGCAAAAAAAAAGAATTGGGTAGAAAAAAATAAAAAAGAGCAAAGACAATGATATTAAAAAAGAAACAAAAAATAGAAAACAGAAACAGAACAGAGAATGTTGTAGAAAAATAAAACAAGAACAGAAAGGTAATGGTAATATTATCCATTTCCTTATAATGGAAACATTTGGCATGCACTGAATGACCAGCTTATACCATTTTGGGTTAAAATTTATAAAATCTCTCTATTAAAACAATTTTTCAGGAAAATAGTTTTCACAAGTCTGGTAGCTGTTATTGCCCTTTCCAGTATTGATGGGAGTTTCCTTCCGAACCTTTTATTTAAAGTAGTGTGAAATGTCAACATCTTGATGATGTCATTATTCTCTTTTTGAGTTACATGTAAATGATGCAGAAAAAGAAACTAAAAACAGAATGGCGCAGAAAAATAAAACAGAAGAACTGGATAAAAAGAGGCCAAAACCAGAATGGTAGATGATTTCTTTCATGAATACCAAAATAAAATCAAAGTCGAAAAGATGAGAAAAGCTGAGCATTATCATAACTGACAGTATGAATCAGTCAGCTATGTTGCCCTCCAATTAAAAAAGAGAAGAGGAAAAAATAATGAAAATATACATTTCTTTTTTCTATCTGTACACATAAAAAAAAACAAGTCTTTAAACACAAATATAGAACCTTCAAAAAATTAAAGATACAATTACAAGAAAGCAGAAATGAAGTCGCAAAAGAGGGAAGATGTTGGTTTTCTGCTGTTGTCAAGTCTACTGATTCTATGAGTCATTCAGACAAAACATTTTAATTCAAGCTGTTGCCGTCAATACATTTCAGCCAGTGTGACCTTTGGTCTTCTTTAGACGCAGAAGTCATCTAGGAAGGTTTTTCTTCTTTCAACTGCTTTAAGATTGAGATGTCAGTGACTCTTGAAGACAACATCAATTCACTTGTCAGAACAAAAAACATTTAGCTATATATACTCTCAACATGAACACAAGGCCTAGTGCTTGTGCAAAATCCTTTAAAAAGAATTTTACTTGAATTTCGTCATGTTAATTTCAGTTGCTTTTTATTGCAACTCTCAAATCACCATTGTAAGGTGATCAGTAAGTAAAATAGATAAGAAATAAACCCCAGTAAAATTTGAACCCATGACTCTTTACCTTGAAATCCCTTTCTTAACAGCTGCATTATTAATCAGGCCACAGAGACATTCCATTCCATCTGCAATCATACAGATCTAACCAATTAGTAAATATAAACATTTCAAATGCTTTGGTTATGGATTAATTACAACAAATGTAATATCATAGGTGTCAAGGGTGTCTCTGTCTGTCAAAATCTACATATTAATGTCAATATATTTTTATGGCAAATGTTTTAATTCCCGAACAAAGTCAGCACATAGTTGCAGTGTTCACACTTAATATTGTTAATAGTTGATTTATTCTTTTTTGTTATTAAAGGTGTATGTATGTATGTATGTATGTATGTATGTATGTATGGGCACATAGCCAGGTAGTTAGAATGTTCACATTCTGACCATGAGACCCAGGTTCAAATCTCACCATAGTCGATTTGTCAGGAAGGTGACTTCTTGATGTTATCGGTCTGGAAGAGGGGATCCCTGCATGTGGCAACTTTTGAAAGTGCCTGAAAACCATACCACAGGTTGATCCAAGCCTTCTGAGTGAAATTGGGTAGATAGAACCCTTAGGGGCCATCAATGGCTGTGCTAGCACAAAGTCACAAGTCATTATGACCGAAGGTTTGAGTGTGCTGGCCTTGTTCAGATTGTTGATCATGCTAGATAGTGCACTCCCTCCCAGAAACTAACTATGGTCTGCTCAGCATAGTTTCAATATAAACCACAGGTGGGCTCTGTCAGTGCTAAATAAACACAAAATGCACCTGAGTGGGCATCTGCTATAGGGATTGGCATATCCTCAAATATGAGTGGTCAGCTATTATATATACACACATACGTGTACATAGCCAAGTGGTTAGAACATTTCCTTTCTGGTCATGAGACCCATGTTCGAGTCTTACCATGGACAATTTGTCTGGGAGGTGATTTCTTGTTTTTATCAGTCTGAGGAAGGTGATCCCAGTGTGAAGCAACTTTGGAAAGTGCCTGTAAACCATAGTATTCTGAGTAAAATTGGGTAAAAAGAAATCTTTGGGTGTCGTCGATGGTTTTTATAGAAAACAAATACGAAAGTGAAAAAGTATGTAGTATTTTAATTCATATCATAAAGTAAAATTTAGTTAAGTATAATAAATTTGACAATGTAAAGATTTCAAGTCAATTTAGTATTCTAATCTATATTAGAAAGTCCGTTTCATAAAATACTGTAGTACTCTTCTACATTCCATGAAGAATTATCTCGGAGCACAGAATGTTTTTGTTTTAGAAACATGAACCTAACTAAGTTAGGAGACCGTTAAAGTTCAAATTCTACGATTCAATGGAATTCCATTGGCTGGATTTATCCCTTCTGAGTTTATATAAACCTCCCTCCATCCCACCCCATTTTTTTTCTCCACCTCGCTGTTACTAATCATTTAGATTCCTTTTTTTCTCCACGTGTAAATTCTTTTATACCTTTTATGGGAAACTTTCCAATGACGGAAGTGGAAGGTATGCTTTGATAGCTGCATTTCTAAATAAAATATTTCAGTCGCATCATGATTCTCCACCTGATGAAATGTTGAAGAAGTTTTCTTTTTAACGTTGAAAAACGATGTGCAGTTTTCTAGTGGGTATGTGCATGTTTGAATGTAACACTGCATAATAAATAAATATTTATTGCTCTATTTTTGTATTGAGCTCTGTTTTAAATTAATGTTTTGAATGCTGAAATCTTACTCTTTGTTCTTTTACATTTGGAGATATATATATATATATATATATATATATATATATATATATATATATATATATATCCACATGTGGATATCCACATGTAAAAGAACGAAGAGTAAGATTTCAGGGTTCAAAACATTAATATATATATATATATATATATATATATATATATATATATATATATATATATATATATTATTAAATTCCTCAGAATAATTCTGAAGATAAGACAATATGAATGAAAGACTTATTACAGTTGTTTCACCAGCATAATTCTGAAGATAAGACAATATGGATAAAAAAGACAATTGAAAAATATATTTTTTAGTCATTGCTGATGTGTTTTGTCACTTCGACTTTATCAAAGCAAGTTGAAAAGCAAAACGTTTTTTAGTTACATTAAATTCAAAATATTAAGGGAACGCTCCTTTCTAAGTCTCCTTCTGAATATTGGTTCTCTTCTTAACATTTTTAATTTAATGTAACTAAAAAGCATTTTTAGGTGTTTCATTCACCAGTTCATGCCTGATGACTTGGGAAAACCATGAAACTTTATGTTGCACGACAAACGTAAATATATATATATATATATATATATATATATATATATATTTGACTCTCCTATTGTATTCGACATATGAGGGTCAAGCATCACAGTTCCTAGGAACCAACACCCAGACACCGGCACATGAGATTTGATTATAGTGGTGAAGGTTTTGTGCAGAACTATACACGCTGTTTCAAGGGCTGAATACAGAGACCTGGTGCATTAAATGCCATAAGCTCCCTAAACAACCCTCTGCAGGTTTTGAATTCAGAGTTGTTCTTCTCTTAGACGAGTTTCTGTCCAAGGCTATAGAACCCAGTCTGTCCTGCTATTTGCCCATAGCTGGAGGGAGAAGAAGATTATTACCGTTATCAAGGGTATTAGTATGGAAGTGAATGTAATGGATTTGAGGAGGCACAGCAGAGTAATGGATAGCAGCTTGGATTGAGGAATCGGAGAGCTGAGTTCAAATATATATATATATATATATATATATATATATATATATATATATATATATATATATATATATATATATATGTAAATTATTTATTGACTAAGCTAGGATAGTTTTGGTACAAAGATATAAGTGTCGGGAACCCAGTGATGAATAAACTTACAACAGAATTGTAATGACCTCTGCTATATATGTGAGATATTCTATAGTTGCATAAATGGTATTATTTGAAAAAAAAATGAATGTAATAAAATTGTACTATTTAGGTAAAAAAAAATGGAGTTTTGTTACCACAGCTGGCTGGATTTGCCTAATCTTCTCTTTTCAGCCTTGACAGAATTTAAAAGCATTTATGTAGAATTGTGAGTGATGAATTATTTTCCACCTTACAATCCCTTTCCCACAGATGAAATGCTACAAGCCTGTCACTACTCTGTCATGGAAAATGTACTTCCCAGCTACATTCCTCGGTTCGACAAGTTCAGATCTTTACAGCAAAGACTTACCATGCCATGTACAAAAGATCAAATCATGCTGATTCTCTTCATACTCCCTTAGGAAGAAACAAATTCCATTCAGACAACTTTTTTCCCCAAGAGCCGCTGTTTTGTGTAGCAGATTGCCGAGAGGGTCCTTCTCTGATCACTACAATTTTAACCTTTTCAAGTCTATTGTCAACCATTCTATATATTATTATAATTTGCACTTCTTACCTCCTCTTCAATTGTCCATAAACAACCTCATTCAGTAAAACTCTACCTTAAGAGGCTCTCGGGCCTTATCTTGGTTGAAAAAAAAGAAAAAAGATGCTATTCAATCTATTTCCCTAATTGGGACTGTTCCATACTTATTAAGGAAATATTAATTTCTGATATATTTTTTTTTTATTTCATGGCAAATCTGTGCCAAATTTATATCCAATAAAGACCAAGCTAGTATTTGACTTACTTATATCAGTTATCTTCTACCGTCCTTGGTGTGGACTGGACATCACTTGTTTCCAACGAATGTGTTTGTATCTGATTGATACTGTAACAAACAACTTCTGTTTACTGAACCGTAACTATAGTCTTCCACTATGTGTCAATCTCAACAACTTCAACTTAACGACTACTCCAAATTGAGTTTGAGCTTTACAAATGTGGTAGGAAATGACATCACAGTAGTAGCAAGGGGAGTTTTTATTCTCCTATCCAACAATCTGCAAATTCAGTTCTTATGTATCTATCTATAGTCATGTGTCAATATATGTTCAGTTTGATTGAACTCAAGTTTTCTCTATAAGAGGCCAGTCATATTAGCAATGCTTGATGCTTCTAGACAATAGATTTGTCTTTTGTGAATAATAGTGTTTTCAAGATGGCAGCCTCCTGTTTGATCAGAGATGAGCAGTTGCATCAAGAGTCAAATGTGTGCAAATTTTTCCCTTATCAACATGATTCTCTCTTTTAACAAAATTTCTTTCTTTTCCTTCTGGTTGACTATAATTTTCTTTTCTATTGGTACACATCCTTTTTCAAACCCTCTCATTTTATTCACTTTTATCTCGATTCTTCTTTTTTCATTTCCTTCTGATTCATTGATATAAATTTCCTTCTTGTTTTCAGATTTTTATCTTTTTCTGTCTTGTTTTCAACCTCAACTTTTTTCTCTTTTGCTGTCAATGTCTTCCCTTCTTTGTCTTTTCATATTTTCAATTCCCTCTCTTATTCTACCTATATTTTTTATTATTTTTCTTCTTTATCTCTTTCTTTCTTTTCATCCATTTATTCTGTCTTTACTTGCTTTCTCTTCTTCACTCTTTTTTTTACACTTCAATCGCTATCTTCTCCCTTGAATTAATTCATCTTTTCTCAGATCTTCAATCTTATCCTCTTCCTCCATTTTTTGTCTTCTCTTCCCATGTCATTTATCACTTTTTCTTTATTCTTTTTCTCTCTGATTTCTTCAGCCTCCTCCTCTTCGCTTTTTTGTCTTCTCTTCTCATCTCTTTAATCTACTTATTCTCTTTTGATATCTCCTCCTTTTCCTCTTTCTCTCTCCAGTTCACCTTTCCTTTTCTCCTCTCTCTTTCCAATGCCTGTTTCCTTTCTCTTTGTCTGATGCCTTCTTCCTATTATCTCTCTCTCTCTTTGTAATATCTCTTTCCTTCTCTCTCTCTCTCTCTCTGGTTCCTCCTTCCTTTTCTCTCTCTGTCTGGTTTCTCCTTCCTTTTTTTTCTCTCTCTCTATCTCAGATGCCTCCTTCTTTTATCTCTCTCTCTCTCTCTCTCTCTGATATCTCCTTCCTTTTTTCTTTCTGATGTCTTCCTTTTTTCTCTCTCTCTTTCTGATACCTCCTTCCTTTCTCTCTTTCTGATACCTCCTTCCTTTCTCTCTTTCTGATACCTCCTTCCTTTCTCTCTTTCTGATACCTCCTTCCTTTCTCTCTTTCTGATACCTCCTTCCTTTCTCTCTTTCTGATACCTCCTTCCTTTCTCTCTTTCTGATACCTCCTTCCTTTCTCTCTTTCTGATACCTCCTTCCTTTCTCTCTTTCTGATACCTCCTTCCTTTCTCTCTTTCTGATACCTCCTTCCTTTCTCTCTTTCTGATACCTCCTTCCTTTCTCTCTTTCTGATACCTCCTTCCTTTCTCTCTTTCTGATACCTCCTTCCTTTCTCTCTGTCTGATGCCTCTCTCCTTTCTCTTTCTCTTTCTGATGTCTCCTTCCTTTCTCTCTCTCTCTCTCTGATGTCTCCTTCCTTTCTCTCTCTCTCTCTCTCTGATGTCTCCTTCCTTTCTCTCTCTCTCTCTCTCTGATGTCTCCTTCCTTTCTCTCTCTCTCTCTCTCTCTGATGTCTCCTTCCTTTCTCTCTCTCTCTCTGATGTCTCCTTCCTTTCTCTCTCTCTCTCTGATGTCTCCTTCCTTTCTCTCTCTCTCTCTGATGTCTCCTTCCTTTCTCTCTCTCTCTCTCTGATGTCTCCTTCCTTTCTCTCTCTCTCTCTGATGTCTCCTTCCTTTCTCTCTCTCTCTCTGATGTCTCCTTCCTTTCTCTCTCTCTCATGTCTCCTTCCTTTCTCTCTCTCTCATGTCTCCTTCCTTTCTCTCTTTCTGATGCCTCCTTCCTTTTTTCACTCTCTCTATTATGCCTTTTTCTTTCTCTCTCTCTCTCTTGCCAATGTCTCCATCCTTTTTCTCTCACTTTCTAAAGCATTCTTCCTTTTTTTCTGAACTCTCCACACCAACTTGCCTATTTTTGTCAGTTCTTTTATACTCTTTCTCATTTTTCCTTTCTTCTTCTTTCTCTCTCTCTCATTTCTGCAACTTTTCATTCCCAACTTATTTCACCTATTTCCTTCACCCTTTCAATTTCCTCCTCATTACACTTACCCTCTCTACTTTCCCCTCCCAGCTTATTCTTTGTATTTTATCCTTTCACTTTTATTCTCTATAAACTTATCCCCATCACTCATGATGACCTTTTCTCTGCTCCAAAATTTGGCGATATTTTATATTCATTTCAGCCATACCTGCATTGAATTGTTTTTTGCTCATGTCTCCTCCCCTTCTTTTTCTTTCTTTTTTTGCTCATGTCTCCTCCCCTTCTTTTTCTTTCTTTTTTTGCTCATGTCTCCTCCCCTTCTTTTTCTTTCTTTTTTTGCTCATGTCTCCTCCCCTTCTTTTTCTGTCTTTTTTTGCTCATGTCTCCTCCCCTTCTTTTTCTTTCTTTTTTTGCTCATGTCTCCTCCCCTTCTTTTTCTGTCTTTTTTTGCTCATGTCTCCTCCCCTTCTTTTTCTTTCTTTTTTTGCTCATGTCTCCTCCCCTTCTTTTTCTGTCTTTTTTTGCTCATGTCTCCTCCCCTTCTTTTTCTTTCTTTTTTTGCTCATGTCTCCTCCCCTTCTTTTTCTTTCTTTTTTTGCTCATGTCTCCTCCCCTTCTTTTTCTTTCTTTTTTTGCTCATGTCTCCTCCCCTTCTTTTTCTTTCTTTTTTTGCTCATGTCTCCTCCCCTTCTTTTTCTTTCTTTTTTTGCTCATGTCTCCTCCCTTTCTTTTTCTTTCTTTTTTTGCTCATGTCTCCTCCCCTTCTTTTTCTGTCTTTTTTTGCTCATGTCTCCTCCCCTTCTTTTTCTTTCTTTTTTTGCTCATGTCTCCTCCCCTTCTTTTTCTGTCTTTTTTTGCTCATGTCTCCTCCCCTTCTTTTTCTGTCTTTTTTTGCTTATGTCTCCTCCCCTTCTTTTTCTTTCTTTTTTTGCTCATGTCTCCTCCCCTTCTTTTTCTTTCTTTTTTTCTCATGTCTCCTCCCATTCTTTTTCTTTCTTTTTTTCTCATGTCTCCTTCCCTTCTTTTTCTTTCTTTTTTTACTCATGTCTCCTTTTCTTTTTTACTTTCTTTTTTTTTTGCTCATGTCTCCTCCTCTTCTTTTCTTTCTTTTTATTTCGGCTCAGGTCTCCTCTTCTTTTTTTCTTTTTTTGCTCATATCTCCACTTCTTTTTTCTTTCATTTTTTTGCTCATGTCTCCTCTTCTTTTCTCTCCTTTAACCGACCATTTTTTTCACTTTCATCTCATAAAATCCATCTTTCAATTTTTCTTCTCAATTTCCTTCATCCCCCTATAATTCTTTTCATCTTTCACTTCACCTTCTTCTTTCCTTTCTTTCACTTCACCTTCTTCTTTTTCCATCTCTGTTTCTTCTCTATCTTTCTTTTTCTCTAGTCCTTCCTTTTCCTTCTTTTTTTCTACATCCATTTTATTTCTCTCTTCTGCCTTTGTTTTCTATCTGCTTTCTCTTTCTTTTCACTGTTGTTTCCTTTTTCTTTCCACTATCACCTATCTTTCTTTTCTCTTTCCTCTTTTCACCTCCCCCTCTTTCTTTTCCCTTTCCTCTTCACCATCATTTTTTTACCTCACCTTCTCTTTTCACCTCCCCCTCTTTCTTTTCCCTTTCCTCTTCACCATCATTTTTTTACCTCACCTTCTCTTTTCACCTCCCCCTCTTTCTTTTCCCTTTCCTCTTCACCATCATTTTTTTACCTCACCTTCTCTTTTCACCTCCCCCTCTTTCTTTTCCCTTTCCTCTTCACCATCATTTTTTTACCTCACCTTCTCTTTTCACCTCCCCCTCTTTCTTTTCCCTTTCCTCTTCACCATCATTTTTTTACCTCACCTTCTCTTTTCACCTCCCCCTCTTTCTTTTCCCTTTCCTCTTCACCATCATTTTTTTACCTCACCTTCTCTTTTCACCTCCCCCTCTTTCTTTTCCCTTTCCTCTTCACCATCATTTTTTTACCTCACCTTCTCTTTTCACCTCCCCCTCTTTCTTTTCCCTTTCCTCTTCACCATCATTTTTTTACCTCACCTTCTCTTTTCACCTCCCCCTCTTTCTTTTCCCTTTCCTCTTCACCATCATTTTTTTACCTCACCTTCTCTTTTCACCTCCCCCTCTTTCTTTTCCCTTTCCTCTTCACCATCATTTTTTTACCTCACCTTCTCTTTTCACCTCCCCCTCTTTCTTTTCCCTTTCCTCTTCACCATCATTTTTTTACCTCACCTTCTCTTTTCACCTCCCCCTCTTTCTTTTCCCTTTCCTCTTCACCATCATTTTTTTACCTCACCTTCTCTTTTCCCCTCCTCTTTCTTTTACCTCTCTTTCTATTTTTGTTGTCTGTCTTTTCTCTTTTCCGCCTTCTCTTCTTTCTTCTGCCTCCCCTTCTCTTTTCACATCATTTTCTCCCCTTTTCTTTTCACTTTTCTCTTTTTCTGTCTCTTTTTCTTCTTAATTTGCTGCAGCCCTTTTTTTCTCTCGTTTATTTTAACTATTCATTCCCCTCTGACTCTTTCTTCTGCCCTTTTCTTTTTTATCTTTATCTGCATTATCCACTTCTTTCTCTTCCTTTCTTCTTTCCTTCTTCTTTTATCTCTCCTCGTTTTTCTTCCTTATTTCCTGCACTCCTTTTCTCCTTCCTTCCTTTCTATCTTACCATTCATTTTATTCTCTTCCTATTCTTGTTTTCAATCTACCAGAGACTAAATGTCTCTCGGCTTGAGTTTCACCCATTTCGCCCACATAATTCAAATTTGGAGAAGGGGGAACAGAATCAGCAGGTGTCTGAACTTCTTTGGTTGCAGGCCGGTCACTTGCCAGATTATTCCTGGCAGGAGGGGAAGTGAACAAAAGTACAGAGATGGGGTTTAGGTTATTGGAAGAAACAACAGCAGGTCTTCCACTATATGTTAAGTTCCTTCATGATGTGAGCGATCATGGCTCTCCACAACATCCTCTCCTTTGTAACTCATAGTAAAGCTTGTTTTTTGATCAAATGATACAGATGATCACATGAAAAATTGCTGAAAGATAGATACACATTTGATTGGACCTAAACACATCTGTCATATTTTAGCTTTATATATAGATATGTTTTTGTGCACTTTGCTTAGACTTGAAGAAACAGAAATGTGGTTATACAGAAGGATGCTGAGGCTACCATGGACCAAACGTGAGCAACGACAAAGTTTTAGAGAAAATGGAAACAAAAAAAAACATAAACTTAACAACAGGAAGAGGCAGTTGTAATTTCTGGGGCACATAATGAAGAAGGAGGGCTTGGAAAATTTGATACTCACAGAACAGATTGAGCGAAAGAGAGAGAGAGAGAGGAAAGCAGCACATAACATACTTTATGAGCTTGAGTAAATGGATGGTAGAACAGGGTAAGGGAAAAATAACAAAAAAGACAACACTTATTAAGAGCTATAAAGCACAGGAAGATGAGGATGGTCATGATCACCTACATTCTGAAGGGACACAGGATATTAAAAAAAAAGTACTAGTAGAAAATTACATGGCTTTCCTGTTTGAATTTTCTTTTCTTTTCTTTCTCACTGAAATCAAACAGCATCTCTGATATGTCTTTTCCATCTTTTCTTGCAATCAAAACGGAACAGTCCATTATTTATGAGATACTTGCAGGGCTTTTTTTCTTCCTTTCATTTCCTCACTGAAGCCAAGTCTTGTCTCTGATCTGTCTTTTCAATCTTTCCGCATAATCAAAACGGAACAGTCCATTATTTATGACGTATCACCATAGCATTTCTTTCTTTTGTTCATTTTCTCACTGAAATCAAGTATGGTCTCTAATCTGTCTTTTCAATCTTTCCACATGATCAAAACGGAACAGTCCATTATTTATGAGATACTTGCAGGGCTTTTTTTTCTTCCTTTCATTTCCTCACTGAAGCCAAGTCTTGTCTCTGATCTGTCTTTTTCATCTTTTCTCATGATCAAAGTGGAATCCATTATTTATGACGTATCACCAGAGCATTTCTTTCTTTTATTCATTTTCCCACTGAAACCAAGTATGGTCTCCAATCTGTCTTTTCAATCTTTCCACATGATCAAAACGGAACAGCCCATTATTTATGAGATACTTGCAGGGCTTTTTTTTCTTCCTGTCATTTCCTCACT
This sequence comes from Acanthosepion esculentum, assembly GCA_964036315.1. Taxonomy (NCBI): domain Eukaryota; kingdom Metazoa; phylum Mollusca; class Cephalopoda; order Sepiida; family Sepiidae; genus Acanthosepion; species Acanthosepion esculentum. The sequence goes on from OZ038494.1 coordinate 51,446,705, forward strand.
GAAGCCAAGTCTTGTCTCTGATCTGTCTTTTCAATCTTTCCACATAATCAAAACGGAACAGTCCATTATTTATGACGTATCACCAGAGCATTTCTTTCTTTTATTCATTTTCCCACTGAAACCAAGTATGGTCTCTAATCTGTCTTTTCAATCTTTCCACATGATCAAAACGGAACAGTCCATTATTTATGAGATACTTGCAGGGCTTTTTTTTTCTTCCTTTCATTTCCTCACTGAAACCAAGTATTGTCTCTGATATGTCTTTTTCATCTTTTCTCATGATCAAAGTGGAATCCATTATTTATGCGGTATTGACAGGGCATAACTTATGTACATGCTGACAAAGAAACTAAGCAGATTTATAATAAGTACAGGATGCTGCAAAAATACCTTCCACATAATGATAAGACATTAATGGCCATGATGTCTTCATCTTGGTAATGTCTTACCATTATGTGGGATGTATTTCTGCCACACCCTGTAATATAAAATTTATAGCTCTGTTATTTTACATTGAGCACTATTTTAGTAGCACCAACACTAAATGTAATATATATATTTTGTTCCTAACCATTTAGTGCATCTCTGAGTTTTATGTACATATATATTAATACCAGCACTCATTGTGTAATGTTTTATTATATATATATATATATATATCCAAATGAAGAGAAAGAACAGAATTAGAATCCACAGTTCTCTAGCATTTACTTTTTAAAAAAGTGCTCAATGCAACATAGAAATTACGTAAAAATTACATGAAAAATTTTTCCACTTTCCAATAGATATTCATAATATATATATATATATATATATATATATATATATATATATATATATATATAATGAAATTCTATTGGAAAGTGGAAATATATATATATATATATATATATATATATTTATTTAAAGACATTTATATTATGTTTAACGTTCTTTTTATAGATACAAGTATTTAAGCAAATGCTCTGTTTTATAATAAACAGTATTAAATAACATTTGCCGGCCGTTAATTTAATACTGTTTATTATAAAACAGAGCATTTGCTTAAATACTTGTATCTATAAAAAGAACGTTAAACATAATATAAATGTCTTTAAATAAATTGTCGGACAATGTCCAATTCTAAAATATATATATATATATATATATATATATATATATATATATATACTATGAAAATCTATGGGAAAGTGGGAAAAAAAAAAAAATATATATATATATATATAATATGAAAATCTATCAACAAGTGGAAAAATCTTTTCCTTTAATGTGTTTCATCCTTTAGAATTTCAATGGACTAGTGTGATTGGAGGAGAGAGGTCAAAATGTTAATTTTTTTTCTTTTTTTTTTAATGTTTAGCCAATTCTATTTAGTTTCTTTTTGTTTATGCTTTTATTACTTTTACTATTGTTATAATTTTGGCTAATCCTCATCACCAAAATGTTGTAATCTAGGGAAGGTTACTGAATAGAATAATCACACAAAATTTGGTAATGGACGATAATACTTAGGACAAGAACAACACATATAAGATTCACCAGCGGCACATAGAGGTAGTCAAGTGAATTCCACAATGAATTTCCAACTGCAGACCAACCTACAGTATTTACTACTGTATTTATATGAATGGGAACAAACCCATTATCATCTGTAGGCATGCTGCAACAGCTATTAAATATCACAAATTGTTATAATAGAAGATCTGCCTAGAAAGGTCATCCTGGGTAAGACAATAAACTACGTCCAACAGCAAGGCCTCTGATCAGGAGGTTTTGAAGATCGTGGAACCACCTCTTAATTGCTGGCGTTCCCAGGTCCACCCTGACCTAGGGTGGTAGCACCTGTTAGGGTCCCAGCTATGGGCAAATAGTTGACACCCAAACTTGTGTAAAAATAGATTTTAATACCAGAAATACTTTGTAATAAAAAAAATATTACCAGCAATAATTTTTTAAAGAAAAATTATTATCAGCAATAATTTTTGAAGGAAAAATTATTATCAGCAATAATTTTTGAAGGAAAAATTATTATCAGCGATACTTTAGAAATAAAAAGATACCAGCAATACAGTTATAAATTCTTTGAAAAAAATATTCCCAGAAATAGATTTTTGAAGAAACACATTACCAGCAATAAAAATTTTGTTGGCATTAAATAATCTATTGAGGTTGATATGCCGTAAAACAAACCAAACCAAACCTGCCTAGGAAGGAGAAATGCTGTAAGAATATGGGCATCAATTTACTGGGGATGAGCTAATGATTGAAATACTTTCTATACACTTCTTTCTTAGTAAACTGCTTTCTCTTTTGACTAAAGTAAAAAAATTTTAATTAAAATTAAGACTCATTACAATGGACAGCTAATGCACTGAGTGTGTTGTTTTGTAAACTATCCCTTTTGTGCTCTTATAATCTTTTATTTAAATTCCTTGAGGTTTCTCCTGTGTATTCCTTGTGGCAATCATTGCAGGTAAATTTTGAGTAAATTCTTCCTTCAAGTTTTAGCTTATTATTTTGTTTTGTATATTAATGAATTCTTTTAATGTTTTTGAAGTAGTTGTAACAAAATTTATGTTAGGCTTAGATAAATTCTCTTCAGCTGTAATTGTGAAAGAACTGATTTCATTGATTTAACAATTATATGTTTGTAGAAAGGGTAGAATATTTCTCCATTTTGTTATTCAGTCACTTCCTATTACACACACACACACATATATATATATATATATATATATATATATATATATATAAAATGGTTGGCTGTTTGTATCCGAGTATGACTATCTACTAGGGCCAATCTCAGTTGCAGATGCCTGTTCAGGCACATTTGTGTTGGTTCAACACCCACAACAGAGCCCATCTGGGGTTTATTTTATACTCCAACTATGCTAAGTGGACCTTAGTTACAGTTTCTCTCTCTCTCATATATATATATATATATATATATATATAGTTTTAAGGTATGCTATATTTATTGGATAAAGTGCTCAATATCAGAGATAGAGCATATATAAATATAAAAATGAACATTGAAGTCAACACTTAAAGGCGACAGTCTGTTTCATGCTAGACACAATCATCTCACTTTCATTGTTTGCCTTGGTAAAGTTGGAAGACAAAATGCATTGGCAAGAACTAAAATTTTTTACAGTTGTCATTCTTATACCAATTTGTCTTATCCACAGAATTATTCTGGGGAATTTTACTATATTGTCAACATGGAAAGCAAAAACCAAACGCTTAGTGTAAAGGAAGTTACCATTAGCCAGAAAGAGGCTTATGCAGGAGTGTCTCTCTTTTTTTAAATTTTGGATTTTATGTAATTTTGACAACAAAAACATTTCACTTTCATTGTTTGCCTTGATAAATTCGGAAGAGGAAACACGTCAGCAAAAACTAAATTTTTTTTCATTTGTCATTCTTATACCATATATATATATATATATATATATATATATATATATATATATATATATATACTCACACAGGGTGGAAATAAATGTGAGCAAGTTTTTAATATTATTTTAATGTTTTTTTTAAAAATTGACCAATCAGGTAATGATATGTTATTTATTTGTAACTCAATAAATGTATATAAGCTGGGGTTTGTTTTGACAAATGATTCTCTGGAAAATATGTCAAGCTTAGTTTAGACTATCAACTGGAACTTGTGTAGCTATATTATGCTTGTCATGAGAGTGTAGCAGCAACAACAAGAGCTTATAAAACAAGGAACAATTTAAAACTTATGGGATATGCTCAAAGCATAATTCTACCATCAGTTTCAATCTAATAACTTGGATGAACTTAAGGCACAAATACAAGTAGAAATCAAATCTGTAGATGTTGGTGAGCTAGAAAAGTCTGTCAATAATTTGATCAAACATGCAACCTTGGTTATACAACAAAATGGAGGAATAATTCAAAATTTGTTATAATTTCATAAACCCCATTTCCTACCCATTTGTTTCAAAATATATGTTATTTTCACAACTGCTTCACAAATGCAAAGCATAATAATGGTTTTAAAACTTGCTTTGTCTTATTTTCAATCTGTATTTACCACTTCAGACATATTTTCTTGAAGCTTTAATGATCGTATTATATCACTTTTTCTCATATATACACATTACAGGGACACAGGGCAAGTCTTTCTTTTACAATATGACTGAAAGTTTGAAATGGAACATCAGATTAATTATCTATCCTCAACCATTTACCTGTATGTGGGATCACTGAAGAAAAATTTTTGTCTAAAATTAGAAGCCTCCTTCATCTTGTATGGTAAAGAATGCTACCAACCAACATGCCTATCATGCAATTTAGCTACTGTGTTCTATATATTTCAGATATCAGTTTATCAGCAAATACAGGTTGAAAATAAATGTGTGCGAGTTTTAATGTTCTTTAAAAGTGACCAATCAGGTAATGACACGTTATTTAATTGTAACTCAATAAATGTATATAAGCTGGGGTTTGTTTCGACAAATCACTCTGGAAAATATGTCAAAGCTTAGTTTAGACTGTCAATTGGAGCTTGTGAAGCTATATTATGCTGATCATGAGAATGTAACAGCAACGATGAGATCTTACAAAACAAAGAATAATTTAAAACCGGATCCTTTTGATCTATCAACAATTACTCATCTGATAGAAAAGTTTGTAACCCCAAAGACACTGCATGCTATTCAATCAAGTGCAAGACATTCCCTAGAAGCTGGGCACACACCTCAAGTTATGGATAGTCTGTCAATAATTTGATGAAATGTGTAACCTTGGTTATACAACAAAATGGAGGAATAATTGAAAATTTGTTGTAATTTCGTAAACCCCATTTCATACCCATCTGTTTAAAAATATATGTTGCTGTTTCCACACTTGCTTACTTTGCATTATAATGGTTGTAAAACTTGCATTAATTTATTTTCACTCTCTCTCTGTATGTATATATATATATATATATATATATATATACACACACACACACACACACATATATATACTTATGTTTGTGGTGCAACTTAAGTTTCATTGGTTACCCAACTCTTCAGGCACAAGGTATATCTTATGCTTTTTTTTTAAAGCAAAAAGAAAAATATACAGGGACTCATGGGAGAAACACCAATTCACAGCTCAAATTTAAAATATTTCTTTCTTTTTTTTATTTACAAGTGAACCATATTTCCTGTATTTGTACTCCAGTATTGTTTTTGGACTATTTTTAATTTGAGCTGTGAATCAGCTACCCTCCTATGAGTCCCTGTATATTTTTCTTTATTTTTTTTATAAGAAAATCATAAGCTATATGCCTGAAGAGTTGGGTAACCAACAAAACTTAAGTCGCACCACAAACGTAGGTATATGTATATTTCTTAATATATATTTTTTAGCTCTGTCTAACCACATCAAGCACTGCCACATTTACACCTTAAGGTAAATCTAGTAGATATTTATTTCCTTACCTGTGTATGCATGCTATGCTATGCTAGTGCGCATATACAGTTGCTAATATCTAGTTATTTGATTTACCTACCTTTCTCTCCCTCCTTCTCTCTCTCTCTCTCTCTCTCTCTATATATATATATATATAATATATATATATATATATATATAGTTTTAAGGTATGCTAAATTTATGAGATAAAGTGCTGAATATCAGAGATAGAGTGTATGTAAATATAAAAGTGAACATTAATGTCAACACTCAGAAGCAACAGACTGTTTAACTTGAAATAGTCTGTCACCTGTGAGTGTTGATGACTTCAGTGTTCACTTTCATATATATATTAATGCCTGTTTCATGAAATAATATAGACAAGTTTTGTTTATTTATTTTAAGCAAATTCCTTTCATATCGTCTGATAAGCTTAATAACATTATCATTGAAAGACAAAAGAAAATCTCCATATTGATAAAGGTTTTTTAATCCTATGACAAGTACATTACAATAAATTAAACAATACACAAACATAGCAACAGTGATAGTCTGTTTTGATTGCCAGGCAACGACAAACTCATGCATACGAACCACTGGAAGCGAAAATTGCACCACGTCCCATGACATTAAACATGACCACACAAGAGTGAAAACAAGAAGTTTTAAGTATGGGAAGCTGTTGGTATAAACCAATGGCTTCTGTTATCAATTATATATATATATATATATATATATATATATATATATATATATATATATATATATATATATATATATATATATATATATATATGGCCTGACGATTACATCTTGCATGAAACAGACTGTCACCTCTAAGTGTTGACTTCTATGTTCACTTTTATATTTACACACGCTCTATCTCTGATATTGAGCACTTTATCCCATAAATATAGCACATTTTAAGACTATATTTTTTCATATATATATATATATATATATACTAAGAATGTGCAAGTTGACAGACATAATACACGCAGTTTAAAAAATAAAAATGGGGAGTCTGTTTTAAATAAGAACTACCCACTATGATAATGTTTGAGGTAATAAAAATGTCAAATTAAAAATAAATCCATTTATTCTTCAGAAATTGATTTGTTTATGTTTCAGATACAAAACTGAGTGGATATTGGCTTTCTAAATAATTGGAGTGGAACGGATGTGCTTTCCTTAAATAGGGTAAAACAAGGGCTTACTGTTAAGTCCTTCATGCCTGAGCAGTAAAGCATTCTGTATCAAATGTTATTTTCCCCTACAAAGGGGGATTCAAGTTCTATTCCTGCTGGAAGGCATATTTTCTTTACTTAGATTTCTCAAATGTGTAGGTCAACAGATATGATACATACTGTTTAATCAGTGAAAATGGGGCGTCTATTTCAAATAAGAAGTGCCCAATATAATGACTTTTGAAGTAATTAAAATATTGGATTAAAAATAAATCTGTTAATTCACCTATTCTGTCCTTACTCAGAGTTCTACATACATTATATCCACTCAGTTGTAAACCTGATTGTAAGATTGAAAAATTCAATCTTACAATCAAGCTGTCTAAACACCACAAAACTTAGAGTAGGGACAAGATAAGTGAACAATTAATTTTATTTTTAATTATTAATGTTTTTATTATTTACATTATTTACGTGCAAACTATTGTCCTCATTTTTGTTGTTGTTATCATAACATTTCGGCTGTTGGGCCCTCCAGCCTTCATCAGGTGCATGTCGATCCTGGTAATCTACAGGGAATTTCAAACTGAACTCTTTATTTAATTTACAGGGGTAGATTGTTCTCATTCCATGGCTTGTGTCAAGGGATATCTTGTTTAGTTCTTATTTAGACATTGGCAGTGGAATAAGAATAGTCTGCACCCATAGATTAAAAAAGAGTTCAGTTACCCGGATCGGTATACAGTTGATAAAAGCTGGAGGGCACAACCGACAAAATGTTGTGATAACAAGAAGAAATATGAGATCAACAGTCCACATGTATATAGTGTAAATAAATGAATGACTCTGTGTTGAAGGCAGACTTGTGCATAAAATAAGGATGAGCATAATTAGTCTTGTCCAGTATTTCCCAACCTTTTTTACCTTTGTAGAACTCTTGAAATAATTTCTGTGTCTCAAGGAACCCCCTAGATAAAATTTATTATATAGCATTATTAATATCTATCTCTTTTAGATTTTTCTCGAAATTCATGTTGTAATAATATATGGACAGTTTGCATATGTCCTACATGAGTTATGTATGTATATATATATATATATATACATAACTCGTGTAGGACATAGGATATATAACCCAGTAGGTTTGTAGGGCACTACGTATACTGCAGTTATAGCAGGAGCAGTGTGTCTAGTGTATCGTTTCTAAGCTGTTTTACCCTTGTGCCACTCTTGAAATAGTTTTCATATCTCAGGGAACCCTGCACAAAAATTATTATATACCATTATTAATATATATCTCTTTTACATTTTTATCATAGTTCATGTGGTAAACATAATATATGGACACTCATCCTGTACTTGAGTGAGTTACTCAATGATACACAAATCTGCCATGAACAGGTCCTGTCCACTAACAAATGACAGCAGTTTCACATTGTCTCTATATTATCATCGTCGTCATCATCATCCCCACTTTGACATGTAATCATAGGGAGGATGCCAATGCAGAAGCCATATTGAGTCTCTTCCACAATGGTCTATCAATGGCAGCCATCATCAATTCTGGTATAGTTCATTGTTTGACATTGTCCAACCAGTTTTTGCATTGGTGTCCTCTCCTACATCCATATTCAGTGGTGCTTTACATGTTGGTCTTGCACAGGCTGTCATACCTTGTAACGTGTCCAAACCACACCATTTCTCTCCTTTAGCAGTAGTGAGAAGAGATTCCTGGTGGCCCACAAAACTTTCAACCCTTTTCTGCACAGACTCATTGGTTTTATGTTCCCAATAGAAGATGCAAGGAGTTTTCTCATGCATTTGTTCTCAAACACCTGGATAGCATTTGAAGACTAATGCATGAGAAAACTTACAGCAGGTACTAACTGTGAGCTTGACACCATATACTAAATACTTTCCCTATGATTATTATAATTTTAAATAATATAAAAGGTTGAAGCCTTTATTATAATAACCAAGGATTTTCCAACAATATGCCATACATATATAGTAAAATTACAAATATAAATTCAAATAAAAATTACTCAAAAATGCATAAGCCTATCTATCATCTTCTTGTAGAACATCTCGAATCCTAGGGTTCTGGGAAACACTAGTTGAGAAACATTGGTCTAGTCCATTGTAAAACAGGAACATGAGTTTTGTTTTTTTTGGGGGGGGGGGGTTAACAATTTTGAGATGATAAAAGAAATTGGAATCTTTTTTCTTTTTTTTTAAATTATGCACATGAATATTTATAAATCTTCTCTTGGCTGACTAAATAAGTTTCCAAAGGCAACAGACTAATCACATTTAGAACAATGTAGGAAAAAAATTTGAATTTTTTTTTTGTGGGGGAAGGGGTAAACAATTTAATTCCTACGCCTCCCCAAACTATTTTTTAGCAACAATTTTTTATTTAATAGCTTTCCATTAAATTTTTAGAGAGCAGACATCATTATATTTCCTCACATTTTTTTATCATTCCATTTTTTTTCTTTTAATCTGGTTGCAATGCAGATGGTCCACAAATTCAGTACCTTTTCACTCGGTGTAATTGGCACCGGTTTTGTGCTGTTGGCAGTAACTATTCAAACATTATTTTTATTTTATCAACAAATATTATTCTTTGGTACTGTCTGCTCTATGATTTTATATATAATTTTTTTCTTGACTTTTGCAGTTTTTTTTTTTTTTTCAGATTTTTCAAATACAAGGCTTGAAAGCCATTCAAAGTAGAGTGCTACTGTTAGAATTGGTTATGATGAATGAATTGTATAATATGAATAAAAGAGGAGGTAGTAGCTTTTCTATTATTTCAGATATGGTGAGAAAGCAAAATTTCATATAACATTGGATTCACTTACACTCTGTTAGAATTTCCAGACATTTTACTTAGCTTCATCTATATCTATATACAAAGGTTAATCTTCTGTGTATTGTGTTCTTTCAAGATGATGCCAATCAAGGCTCTCCACAAAATCTCTTTGTTTATGATTTTGTAGTGCCATTCTAGAGGTTCTAATGGAAGATCATTTTTAAGAAGTAAAGAATTCATTTGTTCAAAGCCATTTTTAATTATTGATCTGGGGAAAACTTTGTTTGACTAAATTTCTTATGTTGGTGCAATTACACATGCACAAAAACAAGGGATGCTGGGAATTTTTAATATTATATGTATATATATGTAATCTAGCCAATTTCATTTAGATTCTTTTTCTTTTTGTTTTCATAACACTAAGATAATAGAACATCTGCCAGGAATGGTGAAATATTGTCAGAGCCAGGGTGCATATTTGCTATGGGTGATCTTGCGATCAAGGCACTCTCCAAACATTTTTGTTCTAGTGAATTGTTTTCTCCTTTAATTCAAGTAGCATTTTTATATCAAAATTCTAGTCAGTCTCATTTATTGATCCGAAAAAAACAAAAACTTTTGTATGGGTATTTATAGTTGCAATTAGAATGATCTTGAACAGAAAATCAACATCCTCTTGCAAGTGTTCCAAGAAATAGGATTCAAGATAAACCTTTCTAAAACAGAAACTATGATCTGGAATTGGAATGAAAGCAGTGATGTCACCTACCCTGAAGCCATCATTAAAATTCACAATGTAGAATCAGTAAATAGTAAACACTTCAAATACCCCAGCATTAGGATCGTTTATAACAAATTTAGTAGGGAGATAAGGAAATTGGACCTAGAATAGATGGGGCTAGAGGTAGTTTCAAACAACACCACAAATTGCTACTAAACCAAAACATTATCCTGAAAAGTCAAGTTATGTGCTTAAGTAGACTTGTTCGATCATACCATACATTGTGCCAAACCTGTTCAGAAATAGCTAATCTGTCAGCTGTATAGAACTGCTTTCTAAGATCAAAGGTTAAAATAGCTTTGAACATTGTGGACTGGCACTACACAATCACAAAGAACTGTACCAGAGAAGAGAAATCACATCACTTGAAGACTATTAACAGCAACAAGAACTAAAATGGATAGTACATGTAACTCAAAAAGAAAATATTAACTTAATGAAGTTCCATACTAATTCAAATAAAAGGTTTGGAAGCAATACTGGAAAGAGTAATAGTTTCCTGAAGACATTTTTAAGAGATGGATTTAAAAATTTCAATGAAACGCAGTACTAGCTACTCAATCAATAAATGCTACATGTTTCCTTATAAGGAAACAGCTATTATTACCATTACTATTAAACATTTCTGAATGAGTTGGATGCCATACATGACATCCATACAAGAGTTCAGATCTGAGGAGGATATTAATTCATACTTTTTCCGCTCATTACAACACTTAATTGTAGCAAAAATGTGAAAGCTATTTTGAGGGTCTTGGAATGCTAAAAAACTTTCATATAATTTAATGATTGTTGCTTCTTTTCTTGATGCCATTTCAGCTTAGAAAGTTTTATAAGAAGCCTGTAATTTTTTAATTTATATATATAGAAATAAGTACATATAAATTGCTTATATATAAACGTATTTGCATCGTCATCTTTAGACCTACATACAGGCAAAACTTTCAAATATAGTCTTTCTTTTTCTTGAATTTTGAAATGTACTACTTTTTTTGCTGAGAGATTGGATGGTGTGTGTGTGTGTGTGTGTGTGTGTGTTGGATGTAGTGGTATCTGATTATACTCAGCATAATATTCCCCTTGGGAATCTTTTAATACGATCTTTTGTCAAAGATGTAACCAGAAAATTTTTGAATTTTTCTTAATTGAACTACTATTTTTATTCAATTTAAAAAAAAAATTTTTGCTTCTTTTCTTTTTTTTTTTTCTTTTTTTTTTGATTGATCTCCAATCTTTCTCACTTTCTCAGTGGGGGGGGGGGGAACTGTTGAATTTAAAGGAAACAAAAATATCTTTCACCAGAATAGACAAAAACTTTTTCTTCTATTCACCTTTTATCCGCCAGCACGAAAATATCCATACGTACGTACGTACGTACATACATACATACATACACACACACACATATATATATATATATATATATATATATGCACACAAATAATTTATAAATTTTTATATATCAAAAACAATTTTTGTGAAAAGACTATGACAAAGTGGAAAAAGTTTTTGCAGGACATGTTTCATCGTTGTTTAGGACTTCATCAGACTAAAGTCTTTATTTCATGCAACTATTTTATTTATGCATATGAAGGAAAGGGGACATTACGAATTTAAATTTTCAAATATTGCTTTGGGTATATAATCTAGCAGATTTAGTTTCTTTTTCTTTGTTTACATCACCCTGTTATTAAATATCCAAAACATACGTTTAAAAATTTTAAAAAATTCCAATTTATATTTCCCAGTATCACTTTTCCTACGTTGGTAAAAGAAATTATCAAGGTTAATTCTTCTTCATTTATGTGCCCTGTCCCTTCAAGATGTCGGCGTTCATGGCTCTCCATTTTCTCCTGTCACTTGTAGGCCTCAGTAAGCTTTGACTTTGTTATTTCTCCCAGACCCTGTTCTACCATCCACTTGTTAAGTATGTCACGTGTTGCTTTTCCTTTGTCCCTCTTTCCATCTATTTGCCCTGTGAGTATCAGATTTTCCAAGCCCTCCATTCTCATTACATCCCAGAAATTTCAGCTCCCTCTTCCTGATGTATAAGCATCCTCCTTTTTTGCATCCTCTCCAAAGCCTCACCGTTTCTCACATGTTTGGTCGATGTTATCCTTTGCATCTATCTGTAGAACCATACCTTTGGTGCCTTGAGGAGACTGTCCAACATTCACTGCCGTAAAGTAGGGCAGATATCACGTAGCAGTTCAGTACTCTTTTCTTTGTTACCAATGAAATCCTCCTGTCTCGTAATACTCTACCTAGATTTTAGAAAGCGTCTTTAGCCATCCCAGTATGTCTTCAGATCACAGCATCGCACTTAACGTCCTCTATCCACTTCCCAGATATTTAAATTTCTGCACCTGCTTGATTTTAGTGTCCCCGACCTGTAAATCACATTTCGGGCTCATCTTTTTACTGATGACCATGCATTCTTTCTTCTTCTTGCTCTCCTTTGCTACCTTCTGTAGGAGGTTTTATAATTTCCTTTCCATGTCTGTACTTTCCTTAATTATTGAATGTAAAGAGTTAAAAATTTTCAAGTCTTTGGCAGTTTAACTTTTACATACACATACATGT
>OZ038494.1:51464509-51469509 GCA_964036315.1 Acanthosepion esculentum
ACTTTATCCCATAAATATAGCACACTTTAGGACTATATTTCTTCATATATATATATATATATATATATATATATATATATATATATAATATTAATAGAGTGTGCTTATGCCTATTTTTAGAAATTACCATCAATGATCACAATTACAATAAGTTTGTCTTTGTAATTCACCTGTTAGAATGATCTTGGAGGAAATCAAAAGTACTTGGGTAGGAAAAAACTACAGTGCCTTCCTTGATGATTTCTTCTTAACATCAAGAAACTGGTTAGAGAACTAGAAAGGATTATTATAAAAAATAAATAGACATAATATGACTATATTATTCAATGAAAAATGTTTGAATGAAGATAAGCTGCTGAGAGAGACATATTTTATATATATATATATATGTGTGTGTGTGCATGCGTGTGTATGTTTTGTTAAAAACAACAAAAAATGTACCATGATTAAGCTTTTCATTTAATTATTCTTGTGTTCGAACAAGTGTTTTCTTTTTTGGACACAGAGTGAGTAGAAACTGTCCAAATGTTCTATAATTCCGAGCGCTTTCGGCTATACTTTTAGCCATTATCAAGGATGATTTTATTTTTTCAATTTAATTGTGTTTATTTAATTATAAAAAAGAAAAAGCTAACACTTAATAATATTAACTAGAAACACGGCCACAATGTGCTGTGTTCGTAAAATAAAACATTTCTATAAGACTAAAATTATACACACAATGCACACACCTAATTTCTACACACTCTGTGTCCAAAAAAGAAAACACTTTTTCAAACACAAGAAAAATAAATAAAACGCTTAATCGTAGTACCTTGTCTGTTGTTTTCAATGAAACATGCATAAATGAAGGATTGCTGCCTAAATACACAATATATATATATATAGAGAGAGAGAGAGAGAGTTTTTATTTCATTTAGGGTTATTTATTTGTTGATTTGCTCTTCGCAACCCATTGTAATTATTTTATTTGTTACACTTTAGTTGAGTTTCTTTTCACGTGTAAGCATCATCTGCCTTGCACGACTATTGCATTCATTTCGCTTACTTTCTTACCTAATGGTAAAAAAAAAAGGTATACTTCACTGTACAAAACTGTATCTCAGACCAACTTGCTAGAACTAGTTTTGCATTTTACTTACACTTGCTTTACTTGTATAAATAATGTCTCAGCTCGCATAAGACTTGATTCACTTCCACACTCACCTGGCTGTGAAATTAAATACATGATTACAGGGATAAAGTTAATGTTGTTTTATCATCATTATCTTTTGTATTTTGTTCAGTACAATCCCTTCCCAAATGTTGCCAGACTCAAAATCATTTTTGGCATAAAATGACCACTAAGGTTGGAATGCCATTAAACAAAACAACCAAAACCAACCAACAATCCCTTCCCAGGTTATTTATTACCTGAGACACCGTGTAAGGCAAGGTAGTAAATAAATGCTTTTTGTTTCCACAAATTCTGATGTTAAGTGATACTTACCATGTACAATGGAGCACCAGTTCCTGTAAAATTATCAAAGTTAAGCAATATCAAGCTTGGTCTGTACCTAGATGGGTGACTGCTTGGGAATACCAGATTCATTAAGCTTGGATGTGCAGTTGGTATAGCAGATGAATGGTACAGAATTGTTAATTGGAGTGCCAAGTTCAAGGTGAATTCATTATATTCACTTTTACACAAATACCCTTGGGAAAGGTATGAATCCACCTCTTCCCCCCCCCAGCTATTGGTTAACTAGTAGAACTTATTTCACTAAAACCATTATTATCTCAAAGAAATCAAATAAAATTGTGTAGAAAATATGTAGATTTCAGTATTAAATAACCCAATGTTGATATGCCGCTAAACAAAAACAACCAACCAACCATGTACAATGTTTATATTTTTGGCAAAATTGGACCTCTATGCCCACAATAAAATAATGTGTCAAAATCAAATTTACCCTGTTATTATTTTTAATTTTTAAATACCTTCCACCCATGGCAATGTTTATTCTTTTAAAAGACGATGATTAGAATTTGAAGAAAACTTGGACATATGATGAAATACATTTTTTTGTTCTTCAGAATTTACAACACTATTTCTTTATTAGAATGTTTCTAAATTAAAACTAATACTTTGTTTGCTTTTTTTGTTTTTGTTTAATGGCATATCAACACCTTATCGGTCATTTAATGCCGAAATTTAATTTTCTTAAGCAACATTAGTAATTTCTTTTACAAAAATGTATTTCTGGTAATATTTTTTAATTTTTTTTTTAAAAAACATGTTGCTGGTAAATTTTTTTACTATGAAAATGTATTGCTGGCACCTTCACTATAAAAATATATTTCTACACTTTCATAGTGTTTTGACCCCAGTTTGAGGGTTTACTTTTTGCTTATAGCTAGAAACTTAACAGGTGCTACCACCCCAGGTCAGGGTGGACCTGGGAACAACAGCAATTCAGACTCCTCAAAACCTCCTAATCAAAGGCCTTGCTGCCAGATGTAGTTTATTGTCATACCAAGAATGGTAAAACTAATGCAATGCAATATTTATCATTTACCAATTTATAAAGAAATGTGAATACAATTTTTTATTCATAAATATGAAAACATTTACTAAATTATTAAAATATGAGAACTAGCAATAAGGAAATCCTTATTTACCATTTTATAAAGTTTGAATTGATTGGCAATTAATGACTATTTTGCCAGACATTCCAATAATCAACCTAGTAAATAGTGTAAATAAACAATCTACACTATTTACATTATTTGGACTATTGTCCTCATATTTGTCGCCATGTTTATCCCAACGTCTTGGTCATTGTATGCTCCGGCCTTCTTCAGGTGGTTGGAATGTCAAACTGAACCCTTTCAGTTCGATATTTCAACCACCTGAAGAAGGCCAGAGTGTTCAATGACTGAAACGTTGGGATAAACATGGCGACAAAGATGAGGACATTAGTCCGAATAATGTAAATCGTGTGCATAATACCTCATCTCAGAAATATAGACAGATAATAAACAATCTAATAAATAAATAGTGTTTATTATTTCTGTTATCAATTCTCAAGAACAAAGAAAATGTATAAATTAACTTTCATCACATATTTAGGTTTTATTAGAATTTTAATCATTACTTTGTGCTAGAACAAACATTGATGGTTCCCAAATAGTTCATCACACACAGTGTTTATTATTTCTGTTATCAATTCTCAAGAACAAAGAAAATGTATAAATTCACTTTCATCACATATTTAGGTTTTATTAGAATTTTAATCATTACTTTGTGCTAGAACAAACATTGATGGTTCCCAAATAGTTCATCACACACAGTGTTTATTATTTCTGTTATCAATTCTCAAGAACAAAGAAAATGTATAAATTCACTTTCATCACATATTTAGGTTTTATTAGAATTTTAATCATTACTTTGTGCTAGAACAAACATTGATGGTTCCCAAATAGTTCATCACACACAGTGTTTATTATTTCTGTTATCAATTCTCAAGAACAAAGAAAATGTATAAATTCACTTTCATCACATATTTAGGTTTTATTAGAATTTTAATCATTACTTTGTGCTAGAACAAACATTGATGGTTCCCAAATAGTTCATCACACACAGTGTTTATTATTTCTGTTATCAATTCTCAAGAACAAAGAAAATGTATAAATTCACTTTCATCACATATTTAGGTTTTATTAGAATTTTAATCATTACTTTGTGCTAGAACAAACATTGATGGTTCCCAAATAGTT
Source organism: Acanthosepion esculentum (assembly GCA_964036315.1). Classification (NCBI taxonomy): domain Eukaryota; kingdom Metazoa; phylum Mollusca; class Cephalopoda; order Sepiida; family Sepiidae; genus Acanthosepion; species Acanthosepion esculentum. Next base: position 51,468,269 of record OZ038494.1, read on the forward strand.
CATCACACACAGTGTTTATTATTTCTGTTATCAATTCTCAAGAACAAAGAAAATGTATAAATTAACTTTCATCACATATTTAGGTTTTATTAGAATTTTAATCATTACTTTGTGCTAGAACAAACATTGATGGTTCCCAAATAGTTCATCACACACAGTGTTTATTATTTCTGTTATCAATTCTCAAGAACAAAGAAAATGTGTAAATTCACTTTCATCACATATTTAGGTTTTATTAGAATTTTAATCATTACTTTGTGCTAGAACAAACATTGATGGTTCCCAAATAGTTCATCACACACAGTGTTTATTATTTCTGTTATCAATTCTCAAGAACAAAGAAAATGTATAAATTCACTTTCATCACATATTTAGGTTTTATTAGAATTTTAATCATTACTTTTCAAAACAATAAATGTTGCTAAGGAGTGAAGGTTGTTAGAATAATGGTGGCACCAAAATGAAAAATTGCTTTTAAATCTTATGTTCTTTATGTCCATTTATTCAAAACTGTGAAGAAAGCAATGGGAACTCATTCCACTCTCTTCCTTAAAAACTATCTTGGCAATGCACAATTCACAGATGTTAAAGAATAGGACCTTTTAGATATCTGTGATTGCCTACATCCTGAAAAGACATGGCGCTTAAAAGAGAACAGTTAAACCCAGAAGAATGGCATGAAGAAGATATGAAGAACTCTGCTTAAATGGTAAATATGTAAGCAAAAGAAATAAACATTTCACAACTTTTCCAGGCAAATGCCAAAATTGCTTCTTTCCACTTCTATCTTGTATGGTTCAAATTACAAATCGACAAATCAATCAAGCTAAGATAAAAGCGATGAAAGTTGATTCATCGTGTCATGCTAGACAATTTTTCTCACCTGTATCTATCTTAGATATTTGTAAGTATACCATTCATCCATGCTTTGAATATTGCTGCCATATATGGTTCGGTGCTCCTGCTATATATTTAGAGATCCTTGACAAAATTCAAAGAAGAATCTGCAATGTTATTTGTCCTGACCTGACATCTTGACTCCAGTCACTTTTCCACCGTTGTAATGTAGCTTTCCTGTGCTTTTTCTATAAATACTTTCATGGTAATTGTTCTGATGAACTTTCTGCTATGGAAATTGTTATTTTTATTCCCCACTCCTGACTAATAAACTGTACATATGAGAACTAGTTAGGCTGTCATAGAGATTTTGAGGTATTATGGTGGCTATAATAAGAATGGTA
>OZ038494.1:51482009-51502009 GCA_964036315.1 Acanthosepion esculentum
ACATCTACTTGAAATAGTTTTCTCTACTTCTTATTCTGTCATGAACACTTTTGAGAAAAATATCCAGCTTCTGTTTGTCTGCATTTGACTTTTTTTTTTTTTTTTTGAGAGGAGCATTACTTAAACTGACTGGTCTGTTTGTAAAAAAAAAAAACAGGGAAAATTTTGGCAGTGAATAATTTTTGCAGATTAGCATTGATTGGACTTTCCTCATGCATCCACATTTGTCAAATATCTTTTTAGAAAGCAAGCCCTGTTTGTAATGTAAACACAGTGTCACATCAATCACTGAGTTTGAAACTGTGCTTCTTTGGTAACTCTTTACTATTGATGAAGTCATTTTTCTCAATTTGTAAGGTACACATTTATCAATGACTTCAAATTTATCAATGACATAAGCACAGCTTTAAATAAAAACTAATAACATTTTATGAAGTTGGGGGACTGTTTTGACACTGTATTATGTCCACTAGAGCATCTGAGAGGTGTATTTCATGAAATATATTATCAACAGGGTTCTTCTAAAATCAATATACAAATTCCATGGCTTGAAGAAAGTTTAATATTAATCTACAAAAATTGCTAAAAACAAAACAAATTCTTCCTCAGATTTTATAAATGAAACAGTCAATTAAATTTGAGTTTTTTTTTTTCAATTCCAGATTCTTATTTGACACTATTATTGTTAGAAGATATTTGTCTTCTGTGTGTACTGAGTGGTACTTGAAAAAGGGGTCATATTTTGTAACTCACATTTTCTAACTTATTTTTTGTATATATGACCTTCAATTCTAAAAACAAAAATGACTAAACCAATGTCCCCTGCGATTTATGTATGAAACATGGAACATCTACCTTTCTAAAATCACTTCTTATTTTCTTAATAATTTCTAAATTTTCTAAATTACAAAATAAATGATTATAAATCAAAGATTGTTGTTTACAGATAAAGGGAGATAACTCACTCACTCTTACTAATTAAACAAATATCTTGGAGTATTTATTGTCCATCCATTTAACAACAACAATATTGATGATGATGATTATGCTTAAGCACTTCCGGTCTGACTAGGGAATGCTGGGAGCAAAAGAGATTAAGAAGCAGTTTTAATAAAACAATTGTTGAGTTTAGCAAGTCTCATGTCATCTTTGTGTTGCTTCGGCCTTTCAGCAACCAGTCTCATATAGTTTATCTTTCCAGCCTAAACCAAGTGGAACATCGTGTCAGAAGTGGAATGATAAACTATGAGAATGGCTGCTGAGAGGCTGAAGCAACACAAAGATGACACGATGCTTGCTAAACTCAACAATTGTTTTATTCAAACCAATGCTCAATCTCTTTTGCTATGGAACATAGGCTAATATTTATATGGACCATAGACAATCAATACTTGTACTCACTCCATGATGCTATAAGTTTATTTACTCAAATCATTATCACCATTATTATTTCTACTGCTTATATACAGAAAGTAAGCACAAGATTTAAAAAGAATGGTAACATTTCTTTGAAAACAAAGGTAAGAATGCTGAACTGCTATATAATATCAATTCTCCAATACTGCAATGAATATAGAACAATTTCCCCATGGATGAAGAAGAGACTTGTGGCAACAGAGATGTTGTTCTACAGAAGGATGTTGAGAATAACATGGACAGAGCTTGCAAAAAAATAAATATTAATGATTGATAAATTATTTACAATATTTACATTGTTTGGACGGACGTCCTCATCTTTGTCGTCATATTCCTCAATGATACATGGCCCAGTTTATAAAAGCGTTGGTTGAAATAATCCAATGACTTGATTTGTGAATTCAATTCCTGGCTACTGCAAAGGTAAACAAAAATTTGGGGAGTTGAGCTAAGGGAAATAACTGATACTGAGATATCCTGAAAAGGCATGGCACATGGAACTAGAACAGTGTACCCTGTTGGACAAAATAAAAAGTGCAGTTCGTAATTCCAGTCAGCTGAAGAAGGTCAGAGCATACAATGACTGAAATATTGTGAAGATGAGGACAATAGTCTGAACAATGTCAGTAGTATAAATAATTACAATACCTCATCTCAAAAATGTAGACAGATTCTGAGGAAGGCCGGAGCATACAACAGTCGAAACATCATGAATATGGCAACAAAGATGAGGACAATAATCCGAACAATGTAAATACTGTAAATAATTACAATACCTCATCTCAAAAATGTAGACAGATCCTGAGGAAGGCCAGAGCATACAACAGTCGAAACATCATGAATATGGCAACAAAGATGAGGACAATAATCCGAACAATGTAAATACTGTAAATAATTACAATACCTCATCTCAAAAATGTAGACAGATCCTGAGGAAGGCCGGAGCATACAACAGTCGAAACATCATGAATATGGCAACAAAGATGAGGACAATAATCCGAACAATGTAAATACTGTAAATAATTACAATACCTCATCTAAAAAATGTAGACAGATCCTGAGGAAGGCCGGAGCGTGCAACAGCCGAAACATCATGAATACGCAAAAAAAATGAGGACAATAGTCCAAACAATCTAAATACTGTAAATAATTGCAGTACTTCATCTCAGAAATATAGACAGGTATGATAAATAGATGAAGTATAATACATTGATAGTTCAGGTATGGAATTCTTGTTATTTTTTTTTCTGTCTCTTTTCCTCGTTATTCTTTTCTCTTAATAGATCTTAAATAACCTATTTCTCTGTTTACCTGTCATTTTATCTTTGTCACTCCTTGTTTCTCTCTCTCTCTCTCTCATTTTCCTTCCTGCCCACCCTCTTATTCTTTTACCACTCCTTCTCATTCACTCTCAATGTTCTCTTCCTTTCCATGCTGTTGGTTTCATAATTGGGTGTGTTGACCAAAAATGACATTTGTTTATTTTTTTTGAAGTTGTCAGAAAGTCTTCCCATCAGCCACTACAAGATGTCAGTTTGAGAAGAAGTATAAAAACAACCGCAACAGTAAATAAAGGAAAACATAGTCAATAAATAAAACAATATAAGTAATCATATTATTGAAAATAATATTTCCAAATAGGAATTATGATCAACAAATTTATAATACAATTAAAAATATGAGATGTGTGCAAAACTTTCCAGCAATCTCTTTTCTGAACACTAGATTGAAATGCACAAACATTTTCTATAAAAAAAATGATAGAAACTTTCAAACACCTAATAATAATAATAATCTTTTATAAATAAGTGTAAGTATTGTGTAGAATTATTGAAACATGAACTCACCCATCTACTATGAGTTGAATGTCTGCTCATGGAACAGAGGCAAAAATTAGGCTGCAAAGGTGTAGCACTTACAAGTTGTATTCTAGTCACAATGTACTCTACTGTGTTCTCAATCCATGTCCACATAACCTTTGTTTCACTTTACTTTTGTTTCCAGTGTTTTTCTTACAGTCTTATGAACCAGCAGCTATACAAACAGTAATGCTAATTTTTTTTCTGTGTGTTCCTGACTTACATCAGTGGAACAACACAGCCTGCATTTTTAAACATAAGGTTAAAATTGTAGTGATCGAGGAAGCATACTCTCGGGAGTTTCTTCCCAGTGGAACTTCTTTCATACCAACAGAATACAAAGGGAATAGGAGTGATTCGACCATGTGGATGTGGTATGGAGATTCCTAGCTGTAGAGGTGAATTGGTGGAATTAAGGCATGTAGCTTGTTTGAACATTTACTACGGCAATAGCAATAGGCCTGCGACGTTTCGTCTGAGGGAAAGACGTTGTAGGTTTGAAAAATAATTAATCACCTACAAAGCCGCGTATTATGAGACATCCAGTGAATTGATCTTCACTTATAATCAGCATTAATTCAGCTTAATCACTACAATAGTGATAGCCTTCTGTAGAAGTTCTTGTAGTTTCTTTTCTCTGTCTACCATCTCATGTTGTTTAGATTGTGGCCGCCAATAATAAATCCTGGTAGGACTTCATCTATATCTATAATTCTCAGAATGTGTGTGTATATGTATGTGTGTGTGTGTGTGTGTGATCGGATGTTGTTTATGCATTTCCACAGTTTTCATCCGATTTCGATGATTTTTTTTTTTTGTTTGATAGATAATTCTTCAGTGCTGGTTTTGAGTTCAAATTGGCTGGAAAAATTACAACGTTCAAGGTGAAAAATCGAAAAAAAAAAGATTTTTTACACTTTGTGCAAAAATCAAAGGCAAAATTTAATGTCTATAAAAAACAGCGTACAATTATTCTAGAGAGTTGAAATCTAACACAAAGGATTATGAGAATTATAAAAAAAAATTATATTATAAATAAAAATTATCGCATATTATTATTATTATGACGGTCCATGGAAGAGGTTCCATCGTTGCAAGATTGAGAACACAAAAACGGCCCTTTTCAGAGCCATCCCCCAAATCAAATTATTACCTCCCCCCCCCATTTTGGGATGTGCTTCAGTTGCACCCAATTGTAGTTACTAATATTGATTTACGGGTGGGCTGACTTTAAACTTAAACTACTCCAATTGAACGGCAAAAATTCCCAGTAATGAAACACCCGGTCGAAGTCGGGTTATACTGCTGGTTAAAACATAATTTTATTAGTAAAAAAGTACATTAAATATCAACATGTGGATGCATGTGTTCAGCATAATATAAACACATGTTTTGCATGATATCCGAATAGGCTGCAAAAATAGAAGAAACACTATGGTGTACAAAACCTTACCATGCTTTTCAAAAGCGTATGTGTTTCTCAAATAATAATCTACCTGAAAAAATTAGGCTGCGTCCAGCACTTATAGAAGAAAGCACAAGACATTTTATGACGCTTACCTTGAATTTATAAAATTGTGTACAAAATATCTGTAGTTGAAGACATAAAGTTGCATATAAAATATTTGTATTTCAGCATCGAGTGGCCCATATGGATGTTGTCATGCCACGGAAAAAAAATCAACCAACTAACCAACTGTTTCAGCATTAATGACCCATAGTGGTTATATCGATAAAATAATCAATCAATTAATAAATAAATCCATGCTCTGTATTTACAAGAGTCAGATCAGTCCTAAAATGGAATATTGTTGTCTCATCTGGGCTTAGAGCTGCCCAGTCCTTACTGTCCAACCATAACAGAGTTCAAAAGCATTTACACAGCATATTGTGAATGATGTATTATTTTCAACCCTGCAACCAGACAAGTCATTGCTCACCTCTCACAACTCTATCATTATTTCTATGTCAAAGATTCAAACATGCTATATGCTTTAGTCCCCCCCAGTGTGGACCTTCACAGCTAGCACCCCCGCCATGCCACATACACAAAATCGGTGCATACTCATTATCTTCATATTCTATTTGGTAAGAAGGAAACTCCACTCAGACAACCACTTCCTCCAGAACTGTTACTTTGTGAATAGACTCCTGAGAGGATGCTTCTCCAATTGCTATGATCTTAACCTTTTCAAATTCAAGGTCAACTCTTATCTATCCTATATATCCCTTATGCACTTATTACTCTCACCCCTTATACTCTGTATTGGGTCAACTATAGTATTAAAAAACAAAACAAAAAAAAATACCTGAAGAAGGAGGAGTTCGATCAGGTTATTTTTCCATAGATACACCCATTTTTGTTATAGCTGCAGTACATATAAAGCTCCTAAGATACTAATCAGTTATAAGACTCCTGATTGCGAATAGCAATAATGATTAATGGTAATATTAGCTTATAAGAAAATGTTTGCCATTCCTTGATCGAGTAGCTTGTACTAATTTCAGTTGAAATTTAAAAAATATTTTTCTTGAAGCAGTTTTTAAGGAACATAGATTTCTCAAGTCCAGAAGCTGTTATCACTCTTTCCAGTATTGGTGGGGGTTTCCTTCCTAACCTTTTATTAAAAAAAAAAAAATATATATATATATATATATATATATATATATATATATTATCCCTCACTGGTAGCAGAACTTGGAGCTTCATGCACAGCATAATCTTCAGGTGCTTGGTAGAAACACTACTCAGCACCTGAAGATTGTGTTGTACATAATTTGTCCTGCCAGTGAGGGGTAATATGTATATTTATTAATATATGCTTAATAGCTCTGTTATATTACATTGAGCACTATTTTATTAACACTAGCATATGATGTGTGAGATATATATATATATATATATATATATATATATATATATATATACACATAGTCATCCATAGACAGACTGTTTCCAGAGATCCTATGCCTAGACTATCATCGCACAGCAGAGAGAAAGGGAAATTTTAACGTTTTCAATACAAAATACACAATTGGCCTGGGGAGCTCAATTCAGTTGAAGAGCAATGTATTAATAGCAGTAGGAGCCACTTTTTTTTTAAATTAGCCTTTTCTCAAGAGAGCTCAACCAGATTTCCCAGGAGCATATATACTGTCATCCACAAAATTTCTATACGTATATATATATAATAAATTGCATACAGATATATATGTAAAAAGAAGGGACTGTAAAGTCCTTAGCTCAAGTAAGTAACCCATACCCACAAAAATCTGATGTTTGGTCATATTTTTGGAAGTAGGTGTGCCCAAGAACTTTTCTGCTCCACCTTATACCATAGTAGTGTCAAGAATTTTGAAAATATTTTCTAATAAACAAATGATTACTATCCCTCCCTATCCCTTATTTTGACGTTAGTGTACCGAGAAATGTCATTTTCACAGTCTCGAGTGCATATTTAAAAATACGTTGGTAAATAAATATTATTTATTTCTTTGCAATCTAATATGATAGATATCAATTTTGGAAAAGAAGTTGAAATTGGATAAAAGATTTTCCTTGCTGGAAAAATTTTTTATTTACTTTGTTCGAGATAACAACTTTGGAAAATTACAGATTTCAAAAAATGCCAATCCTTCCATACCTTTAATTTGCTTACTTTTAATCCAATTTTAACTTTACTTCATTTGTGTCTTATATGTGTGTATATATATATATATGTATATATACACTTTTCTATTTTATACATTATCTCTGCTACGTAGATAACTGATTATATCTTTGTCAATGCATCTGTTCGATTGCACACAAAACTTGCACTTATTTAAAAAGACATTGTTGATATATATTAATATATATCTCTATATATCATTTTCTCATATATATATATATATATATATATATATATAGGTTAAAATGGGTAAATTATCACAATTTTATATTTTTAATGTCGCACAGGTACATTGTTTTTGATTCTGTTGACTGCACAGTATAGTAGGGTCAGTTGGGCACCGTGACACAATTCACTCCCCCAGAAATTTGGAAACAGCATACTGTACTATTGGGTATATTCACTGAAAACTCCAATACAAAGATTCCAGAATGTTTCAGTGTCAATCTGAGGACAGTGCAGAGGATTCAGAAAGAGTTCGATGAGTCTAATGGTGATTACAAAGGTGTTTGGAGTGATCACTAGTGATGGCAATGTTATGCCTCCATTCATCTTTCCACATGGCCTCAGACTCTACATGGAGGCCTACATCAAGTAGTGCTGCCCTGTGTCAAGAGGGTGGCTGCTGGAAGACACTATGTCTGGCAACAGGACTCTGCACCATGCCACACAAGCAGGAGAACCCAGTCATGGCTGTCAGACAATTTCTCCAACCACATAATCCCTTATATCTGTCCACTTAACTCCCTCTTGATTAATATGAGTTGAATGAGAGACCAACAAAACTTGTAACACTAAAGATGAACTGAAGGCAAGGATTATGGCAGCATTCACCAACTTAAGCAAGGAGACCATCCGTAAGAGTTGCAAGAGATTCTGAAGTTGTCAGGAGGCTATGGTTGAGGTTAATTGGTGATTTTATTTAATGAATTTACTCTTTAGTATTTCAAGATAATTTTTTAACTATTGAAATATTTATACAGATTTAAAATACCCAAGTCTTTGTTTAACCCTAGTTTATATGTGTCTAATTTTAAAATCCAGTATTTCTCTTTTTTTCTCCGTGTGTATGTTGTGCTAAAACCTGAGTCTATTAATATGGTTCTTTAGATATAGTTAAAAAACCTTTTTAAACAACATCTAAAATACTATCGTTAGATTTACGTTAAAAATTCAAACATAGTTGCATTCCACATCACGTGACGTCCGCGTCTAACGACGAACGCTGTAAAGTGTAAACAAACTGCCAAATACAGTAATGCAGTAATTCAATTAATTTCTGAGGAAGGTCCGAAGTGGTCTGAAATATTAAGTATATATAAAAACATAGAAATAAATACTTTCGCAAAAAAAACACCCAATTTTTTTTCAGTTATTTTATCCATATATTATATACATATCAAGAAAGTATACGTGGCTTCTCATTATGCTAGATATATATATATATATATATATATATATATATATATATATATGTGTGTGTATATGCTAATAATATATATTTTGGGGTATGCTATATTTCTGGTGCTGAATATCAGAGATATTGTATGTAAATTTAAATATAAAAATGGGCACTGACGTGACCACTATATCGGTGGTCACGGCACTGAGGTCATGGCCAAGCAGCAACAGTCTGTTTTATGCTTGAACACAATCTTGTCCCAGTTAGCTCCTCCTCATTTCCTTAATCCTACAACAGGGGTCTCTCTCTCCCACGAGTTTAAATACTGGCTGACCTTTTGCCTCTTCCTCTCTTTTTACGGCTTACGCACACGTGCGGCCATCTGCCTCGCCTCTGGCTGCAACCTCGCGTGTGAGGCGAGGTAAAAAAAAAAAACTTTCTCTTTTTCAATTACACCAAATATGTGACCTCTCACACAAACAGCGTTTCCCATATTCTGGGAACACGCTAAAAACTATATACGCGTTCATACGGACACTCAACACACACACAACTTTCCATACAAACACTCTGTAACTTTTCATGTCTTCGTGTATTAATGTTTGTTATTAATATATATTTGTTTTCATACATGTATATCGGTCTTGTTTGTTTCTTTATCTTCTTTGGACTCCATTATGGTCCAACATTCCATACCTCCTCATCTCTCACACATTCCCCCGCGCGGTCAACTTAAAACTACACCTCAAATCTTGTATAAAAATAATATGTAAGTTTTAAACCATTTTTTATGCTTGAAAATGTGATCCAAGGAACCAGAAACAAACCACTTTTCTGGGGAAATAAAATATAATCACTGGACCCTTAAGGTTGTCTGTTTTTTAATTTTAATTAATTTATATATATATATATATATTTGTGCAGCAGTATATATTTCCCAATGTCTGAATACTTTTGGCTTTTATAAGTCATTATCAAAGAGCATTTGTTGATAAAGTTGTGACTGTATGTTTGTTTTTTTTTTATGCTATACCAGTTTCATCTTTTCCCAAATAACACCTCTTCACGCGTCATTTTCTTAAAGTATCATGTCTTCACACATCAGTTTGTATTGTCATGACACAGCACAAAAAAAAAAAAATAAAAAATACATAGAGACATAACATTCCATGCTTAGGGAATATTTTTTTATCAGTTAGTATTCCCACTCCCCAGTCTTAGTCACCTTTCTGCCGTTTCTGAAACTAAGTCTGTAACTTTTTAAAAAAGTTTTTCCAGATCCAGGCAGTGAACTTGCAACTGCCAGAGAAACTGATGTCTTTTAACCTATACCATAATTTACTAGGATCTTTGACTCTTGGTCACATGGCCTGGCAGATTAACATGAATACAAAACCAGACACCTGAAGAAAGCCAGTGGGTACAACAGCCGAAACATTGTGGTTATAATGACCAATATGATGCCGGTCTGGATAGCAAAGCATATAATAATGTTAATTGTTCATCTCAGAAATTCCACTGAAAATTATGGCATTTGATAAGTTTTCTTCTTCTTATAAGCGCTATTTTCCTTTATGGCTCACAATAGCTTCCTATCCTTTATAGCTCTGAGCAATGTTTACCTTTTTACTAGCCCTTCCCCTCCATGTTCAGCCAAGCTTGTTAAGTAGCTTACTTGACACTTTTGTCTGTTCCTCTTACTTTCTGTCTGTCCTGTCAATGTTATATTCTCCATACCTTCTTTTCTCATTTTGGGTCCCAGAAATTTCAATCTTCTCTTTCGTATTTTATGCATAATTGTTCTTTTTGTTTTTGTTTTACTGAGAACTTCAGATTTCGCTCTCCCCCCTTTTCCATCATTTGTTAAAAAAACTTTGCAGATATTTAAAATTCTGTACTTATTTGATTTTGACATCTCCAATTCATTGTTCACATCTTTTAATCAACATTAAAATCTACTAGGCCATGTGACATGGATATAATGGCCAAAACATTTTGATTATAACAACAAAGATGAGCATGCTGGTCAGGGGGACAAATTATATAATAATTCCTCATCTCGAAAATTCCAATTAAAATTATGGAATTTTGCATTCAGAATGTTATAAATTTAAATCATATTTGACTGTGCTGCAAGTCACTTATAATATAGTTAAATTCACTTTTACGATGCGCCTGAGGCAGACAGCTTTACTTATATATGCCATGGAATCTATTGTAGGTTCATTTTTAGTTTAGCTCACAAGAAACTTTATTGCTTTTTTATTCTCTCTGGATACACACTTATTTGATATTGTGAAAGACTAAACTAATCAAAATTAATCGCCATATGTATGTGTTATCTCAGCTTTGATGCCACTGTTTTTCTCTCTATCTTATACACACATAATTCCCAAAAATATTTTTCTTTTGGTTTATTTTAAATGCAATGTTACTATCTTTCTTTCTCTCTCTCTCTCTCCAAAAGAATCAGCAAAAATCGTTTTGTTATGTTTTATCTTAAATGTGATATTACCATCTCTTTGTCTCTCTCTTTCCAATAGAATCAGCAAAAATCTTTTTCTCATGGTTTATCTTAAATTTAATGTTAACATCTTAAATGTGATGTTACCATCTCTTTGTCTCTCTCTCTCTCCAAAAGAATCAACAAAAACTTTTTCTTATGGTTTATCTCGAATGAAATATTACTATATATATATATATATATATATATATATATCCAATTGAATCAGCAAAAATCATTTGCAATCCATATTTCAAAAACTTCCTCACAGCCGATATCAATTCAAACAGTGCAGGGAAAACATAAATCATTCAAACTCAACTGTGGATATGATTAGAATTGAAAGCAAAGAATTCAAAGAATTTTTAAAAAGAACAAATTGCACAATTCTTTGATTCATGCAAAGAGACTGAGATGGCTTGTGAAGAATGAAGATATTGTTTATTCTCAATAAAACTGAGGAAACCAGCACTGTAATAGTCAGGAGGGGGTCTGCATTTACAGCTGAATATGAAAACAATGCTACAGTGGTACACTGCTACATGCAAATTCAGGAACCCAACAAAAACTTCACAATAAATTCTTTTCATGTAGTAATTAGATTATTGTTCTGAAATGTTTTTTTTCTTGTTTTTTTTTTTTGTAAATTTGTTCTTTCGGTAGCACTACTAGTTCCAATAATTTCTTTCGTAAGCCTTTTGGAGGAAAGGACATAAAAAGCATAGGAAACATATTTAGTTGTACTGTAATCCAGTATCACATACCAGCAAAATTCCTGACTGCAAATCAAAGACGTTATGAAGATGACCATGTTTGTTTTTGTTTTTTTATTCTCTTTCTGGTTATGCACATGGTATTGAACACATCTTTCTTGTGGACCATGACATGTCGGAAAAACTATATGACGAAAGAAGTACTGATTCTCTGTCCATCAGACACTGTCTATATGTGACTTTGTATGCACCTATATAATGCACAGTTGCGTGTCTGAACTGTACTCGAGTGATTTTACATGTTTTTGTGTCATTTAATGCACACACACACACACACACGCACACACACACACACAATTAGACTGAGATTGAAATAATACACTGGAATAATACACTCTCTCCCACTCAATCTAGATAACCCCTACCCTGGTTGAGCAATAAAAACATATGTCAAAAACATTATATTACATTACCAACCTTTGTTGAATTCATTCTTAGAGATTCTAATGTATGTTTATCTAAAATAAATGGTATATAAGTAAAAATATTCCCAAATCCACTTGTGAAAAACCAACAAACATAATGTCTACTAGACACACACACACACACATACACACACACACACTTACAAATATAAATTATTATCTGAATCTGACATAGACAGACTAGAATTATTATACACTTACATACATAAAGCAATATTTTCAGTTTTTCAATTCGGCTTGGAATCAAATGAATCTATGGGAGCTTTATACAGAAATGTCACCTCTCCTTGAATTTGGAATGCCATAAATTATGCTAATGTTTGTTTAACAAGTCGAAGGCATATAAAACCTCATTAACCAATGAGAATCAAACAACGTAAAATAAAAATACCAGAATTTCTTTCTTTCTTTTTTTCCATATCTCATTCTCTGATGAAGCTTTAATAAAAGTGAAACATGTTAGAATGATAAACATTTCCTTTTTGTTCTTTATCTTATCATTCTATCAGATTCCAATCCATATTTGATCCCAATTCATACATATATACATGCACAATTTGAATGAAATTGAAATGGATATTTGTGCTGTGAAGATTAATTTCCTTTTCTGTCTGGCAACAACCCCTGTTTAACAGGAAAAGAAGATAAGCTTAAATGTGTGGTTCTTTAAATTCATTTTTATAACTGATGATATTTCATCATTCTAAAAATAGCATTGTCATCAGTGATGATAGAAAAGAAGGATATGTCATCATTCTAAAAATAGCATTGCCATCAGTGATGATAGAAAAGAAGGATATGTCATCATTCTAAAAATAGCATTGCCATCAGTGATGATAGAAAAGAAGGATATGTCATCATTCTAAAAATAGCATTGCCATCAGTGATGATAGAAAAGAAGGATATGTCGTCATTCTAAAAATAGCATTGCCATCAGTGATGATAGAAAAGAAGGATATGTCGTCATTCTAAAAATAGCATTGCCATCAGTGATGATAGAAAAGAAGGATATGTCGTCATTCTAAAAATAGCATTGCCATCAGTGATGATAGAAAAGAAGGATATGTCGTCATTCTAAAAATAGCATTGCCATCAGTGATGATAGAAAAGAAGGATATGTCGTCATTCTAAAAATAGCATTGCCATCAGTGATGATAGAAAAGAAGGATATGTCATCATTCTAAAAATAGCATTGCCATCAGTGATGATAGAAAAGAAGGATATGTCATCATTCTAAAAATAGCATTGCCATCAGTGATGATAGAAAAGAAGGATATGTCATCATTCTAAAAATAGCATTGCCATCAGTGATGATAGAAAAGAAGGATATGTCATCATTCTAAAAATAGCATTGCCATCAGTGATGATAGAAAAGAAGGATATGTCATCATTCTAAAAATAGCATTGCCATCAGTGATGATAGAAAAGAAGGATATGTCATCATTCTAAAAATAGCATTGCCATCAGTGATGATAGAAAAGAAGGATATGTCGTCATTCTAAAAATAGCATTGCCATCAGTGATGATAGAAAAGAAGGATATGTCGTCATTCTAAAAATAGCATTGCCATCAGTGATGATAGAAAAGAAGGATATGTCGTCATTCTAAAAATAGCATTGCCATCAGTGATGATAGAAAAGAAGGATATGTCATCATTCTAAAAATAGCATTGCCATCAGTGATGATAGAAAAGAAGGATATGTCATCATTCTAAAAATAGCATTGCCATCAGTGATGATAGAAAAGAAGGATATGTCGTCATTCTAAAAATAGCATTGCCATCAGTGATGATAGAAAAGAAGGATATGTCGTCATTCTAAAAATAGCATTGCCATCAGTGATGATAGAAAAGAAGGATATGTCGTCATTCTAAAAATAGCATTGCCATCAGTGATGATAGAAAAGAAGGATATGTCGTCATTCTAAAAATAGCATTGCCATCAGTGATGATAGAAAAGAAGGATATGTCGTCATTCTAAAAATAGCATTGCCATCAGTGATGATAGAAAAGAAGGATATGTCGTCATTCTAAAAATAGCATTGCCATCAGTGATGATAGAAAAGAAGGATATGTCGTCATTCTAAAAATAGCATTGCCATCAGTGATGATAGAAAAGAAGGATATGTCGTCATTCTAAAAATAGCATTGCCATCAGTGATGATAGAAAAGAAGGATATGTCGTCATTCTAAAAATAGCATTGCCATCAGTGATGATAGAAAAGAAGGATATGTCGTCATTCTAAAAATAGCATTGCCATCAGTGATGATAGAAAAGAAGGATATGTCGTCATTCTAAAAATAGCATTGCCATCAGTGATGATAGAAAAGAAGGATATGTCGTCATTCTAAAAATAGCATTGCCATCAGTGATGATAGAAAAGAAGGATATGTCGTCATTCTAAAAATAGCATTGCCATCAGTGATGATAGAAAAGAAGGATATGTCGTCATTCTAAAAATAGCATTGCCATCAGTGATGATAGAAAAGAAGGATATGTCGTCATTCTAAAAATAGCATTGCCATCAGTGATGATAGAAAAGAAGGATATGTCGTCATTCTAAAAATAGCATTGCCATCAGTGATGATAGAAAAGAAGGATATGTCGTCATTCTAAAAATAGCATTGCCATCAGTGATGATAGAAAAGAAGGATATGTCGTCATTCTAAAAATAGCATTGCCATCAGTGATGATAGAAAAGAAGGATATGTCGTCATTCTAAAAATAGCATTGCCATCAGTGATGATAGAAAAGAAGGATATGTCATCATTCTAAAAATAGCATTGCCATCAGTGATGATAGAAAAGAAGGATATGTCATCATTCTAAAAATAGCATTGCCATCAGTGATGATAGAAAAGAAGGATATGTCATCATTCTAAAAATAGCATTGCCATCAGTGATGATAGAAAAGAAGGATATGTCATCATTCTAAAAATAGCATTGCCATCAGTGATGATAGAAAAGAAGGATATGTCATCATTCTAAAAATAGCATTGTCATCAGTGATGATAGAAAAGAAGGATATGTCATCATTCTAAAAATAGCATTGCCATCAGTGATGATAGAAAAGAAGGATATGTCATCATTCTAAAAATAGCATTGCCATCAGTGATGATAGAAAAGAAGGATATGTCATCATTCTAAAAATAGCATTGCCATCAGTGATGATAGAAAAGAAGGATATGTCATCATTCTAAAAATAGCATTGCCATCAGTGATGATAGAAAAGAAGGATATGTCGTCATTCTAAAAATAGCATTGCCATCAGTGATGATAGAAAAGAAGGATATGTCGTCATTCTAAAAATAGCATTGCCATCAGTGATGATAGAAAAGAAGGATATGTCGTCATTCTAAAAATAGCATTGCCATCAGTGATGATAGAAAAGAAGGATATGTCGTCATTCTAAAAATAGCATTGCCATCAGTGATGATAGAAAAGAAGGATATGTCGTCATTCTAAAAATAGCATTGCCATCAGTGATGATAGAAAAGAAGGATATGTCGTCATTCTAAAAATAGCATTGCCATCAGTGATGATAGAAAAGAAGGATATGTCGTCATTCTAAAAATAGCATTGCCATCAGTGATGATAGAAAAGAAGGATATGTCATCATTCTAAAAATAGCATTGTCATCAGTGATGATAGAAAAGAAGGATATGTCATCATTCTAAAAATAGCATTGCCATCAGTGATGATAGAAAAGAAGGATATGTCATCATTCTAAAAATAGCATTGCCATCAATGATGATAGAAAAGAAGGATATGTCATCATCCTAACCCTTATAATTATATATTTCTTTGACACAAGCAATTTTCCAAATTTTAACTTTTTCAATGAAATTAACTTTTTCTGCAAAATCCTCTCCATTTTATAATTGGTGTGTTTTAATGGCAGCTACAGTTTGATCACAAAAATCTTTTAAACAATGGGAAACATTTTGTTGCTTAACAGGTTTTGAGTATGCTGCTTCATCAATTAGTTTCAACAGCTTAACGAACTGAGATTTTTCATACTCCAAAAGATCTTTTACAATTTCACATTTTGCTGTCATCTTTTCTTCCTTCAGAATAAAACAATAAGTCAGAAGTAGGTTCAGTAATCCAGTTATTCTGAATATTTTTAAAAAGGTGGACATAATCAAAAAGTAAGTACAAGTCATCTTTAGTTATCCAAGACTTATTAAAATCAAAGTCAAATTTTTTTTGCAAAAAATATTGATGGGTTCTGTTATTGTCGCATACAATTCAAATTACTTGACCGTTTGATTGCATCAACTATATATAATTTTTTTCTTATAAAAAAGTTGCTTCTAATTTTGTAACTGGGATCAATTTAAATAAAATTTTGGGTCCTCCATTTAAACATTTTGCCATGATGCCCTCCAAATTGTTTTTACTGATCCCTCCAAATTTTCAGCCAAAACAAATAAGTTTCCTCCGTGATATTGTAGAGCAACCTTGGCATACACTTCCTCATCGAAAAGAAATACACTTTTTTCTGATTTTCAGAGATTTTACTAAAATATTGCCAAGAAAATGAAACTCATCTAATTTTGAAACTTTTGATGTCAAACCTGATAATGTTCTCACACTAGGGAACTTAAAATCATCCTGAAGTCTGTTATATAATGACTGAGAGGTAGCAAAATATTCAAATTCCCTGATAAAAATATCACAGCCATAATGTTTTGTCTCAATCCTTTGTGGTGATATAAACTTCTTCTTTCGTTTATGCACCTTCAGGACATAAGCAATCATGGCTCTCCACTTCCTCCTATCCCTTGACATTCTCAATAAGTTTTGCCTTTTTGCTACTTCACCCAGACCCTCTTCTGCCATCCACTTGCTTAAACCCGCTAAGTATGTCACATATTACTTTCTCTTGTTCTTCTTTCCCTCTACCCATCCTGTCAGTATCAGATTTTCCGAGCCTTCTTTTCTCATTACATGTCCCAGAAATTTCAACTGCCTCTTCCTGATGTTAAGCATAAATTTCCTCTTTGTTTGCATCCTCTCCAAAACTTCATCATTGCTCACATGTTTGAGACATGGTATCCTCAGCATCCTTCTGTAGAACCATACTTCTGTTGCCTTGAGTCTCTTCTTCATCTTTGAGGAGACCATCCAACATCCATCCATCATAACTATATAAAGGAGGAGAGATATCGCATAGTTCAGTAATCTTTTCTTTGTTACCAACAAAATCCTCCTGTCTCGTGATACTCTGCCTAACTTTTGGAATGCATCCTTGGCCATCCCAATACATATGCAGATCTCAGTTTCGCACTTACTATCCTTTGTCAGAACACTTCCCAGATATTTAAATTGCTGTACCTGCTTGATTTTGGTGCCTCTGCAAATCGCATTTCGGGCTCATCCTTTTACTGATGCCCTTGCATTCGTTCTTCTTGTAGTTTATGTTTAGTCCCTTCTTCTCACTCTCCGTCGCTGCCTTCTGTTAGATGTTTTGTAATTTCCTTCCTGTGTCTACTATCAGCACTGTGTCATCTGCGTATCTTATTTTGTTAAGATTGTGGCCACCAAGGATGAATCCTGGTAGGTTTTCCAGTTCTCTCAGAATTGCCTTTCTGAATTAGATTGAATAAGTCTGGTGAGAAGACACATCGTTGCCTTATGCACTTTTCTATTTTTGTATATCTGCTGAACTCATTTTCTATACATATACAGGCCATTTCCTGCCAGTATAGATTTCTGATTCTGATTTCTCCCAAATATATCAACGTTGCTGAGCTGTTCCACCAGATACTTTTGCCATTCTTTGTTTTTTTTTTCTTATTATCTATTTTTAAGTCACTAAGATAATGAATTGCTTCATTGATTTGTGACCAGTGCTGAAACATTGATATTTGACTTTTTGAAAGCGGAAAAGTTGTTGTATATATTCCAGCATTATAACACTTAAAATCTCAAGTCTTCAAAAATTTTAATTAAAACCAATGGAATACTTGTAGTGAAAAAAAAAATCAACAGATTGGATTGTTTGATTTATAGCATGTAACTCCTGAGACAAAATCCTGTTGATCAATATTCTGATACAATTTTTCAGAAGTGAGGATTTTGTCTTTTTCTAGAAATTGCCAACTCATCATTTTGCACATTTACACATCTTGTTTGTTGTTCTTGGTTTTTTGGATGAGGACTAGGTAATACACTTGATGGTAATTTGCTCAAATACTGATGGTAGATTGTACATTTCCTCTAATAACCACTGTTTCATAATCAAGTGGAAAATACCTTTCACAGACAACAGTATTTGATTTGACAGGGGTGTTGTCTCAAAGTATAGCCTTTAACCATTGTTCTCGCTCATTCTGATCTTGGGGAAGACGAAAAACACAAACCTTATTTTGGTCATCATAGTTAACATGACAACCTGTTACACAGTACTTTTTGAGAAAGATTTTGGGGTACTGAAATTTAAAAAATATTAACTAAACTATTATTTTGTAAAAATTACATGGTGCTTCTAAAATGTCTATGAAACATATATTCTAAGGTCTGGAGGGTTTGGACTTTGGAATTTAAGTTTCAGGATTTAAAATTTAAAGTTTTTATGAAATTGGGAATCTTTTAAAGACTAACATGAATTAAGAAATGCCAGGGCAAAGGAATTTCGGATTCTGACATTGGAACATTAGTCTTTTAGAAAATTAAATCATTTTATAAAGAAGGTGGGGGTGGATCAATCACCTCCACCCTGATAAAATATGATTATCTAAAAAAAATTAACAAGTTTAATATTTTTATAGTAAATTTTAAAAAATTTACTGTAAAAATATTAAACTGGTTAATTTTGTTTTACATCTTTAACAAAAATGCTAGTAAAGTTCAACATAAATTCTTTAAATATGCATAAATACATATTTAAAAAATTCTTAAGTCAATAAATTTATTGTCATGAAGAATAATATCATAGACAAAATATAAAATGAAATTTTTTTCAAATGGGCAAATTTCTGTATAAGTAAAATAGGAAAATGAGCAGTGCAAAAAGTTACATTCATTTTTTTTTTTTTTACAAGATGGAATCAACATAATTCAGTAACTTAAT
The DNA here is from genome assembly GCA_964036315.1 of Acanthosepion esculentum. Lineage (NCBI taxonomy): Eukaryota > Metazoa > Mollusca > Cephalopoda > Sepiida > Sepiidae > Acanthosepion > Acanthosepion esculentum. The sequence goes on from OZ038494.1 coordinate 51,501,135, forward strand.
GTGTTATAAAGAAAACAAATTATTCATTAAAAATGAATTTTATAATCAAAATATTCATTATTATAAAGAATTACAGCATAAAGAAAAACCTAAATTAATTCTGTGACAAAATTCTCAATAATGACATTTTTTGTGAATTTTGCTGTTTAAAATTTAAAATAATCGCAAAAATGAGAAATATGATATTGACAAGACAATGTAGTCTCATTTAAATTTTTGTATCATATTTTTAAGAATAATTGTAAAATATTAAATTTATTATTGAATTTACTTTTTGACATTAACTTCATGCGATAAATTCTTTAATAAATGTCATTCTTCATTAATTTTACCATTAATTTTAAACATTACATTTTTATTTTTTAATGTCTTCTATTTATTTACAAAGGACAGAAAAATTCAACTTACCTTTTTAAAAAAATATGTTATGTTAAAGAAAAACAAATTATTCATAAACAATAATTTTATATTTAATATGGTCAGTGGTGAAGAAAAATAGAAAAAGTATTAAATTTAAATTAACTTTATATGATAAATTCTTAAAGACACTTGTGAATTTCACATTGAAAAAGTTTGTTTAAAGATAAAATATGCAAAGTCCAATTAAAATAAATAAGCATTATACTTACTTCAGTATCTTAAACAATAAACTTATGCTAATCCATTGGTAAAAGTTTAAAAAATTCTTTTAAAAAAAATTTCTTAATACAATTCCACTAACAAACTTTTGCATGTTAATTGTTTGCCTCCAGTCAACTACTGGTCTTACTTGATGTAGAGGCCTAAGTTATGGATTGAATGATTCAGGAAACAGGAAAAATAGAGACATGAAATCCTTTAAAAGATATTTTCTGGGTGAAAATACAAATGCCAAT
>OZ038494.1:51512009-51514509 GCA_964036315.1 Acanthosepion esculentum
AGAGGATAAGTTAGATTATCATTGAGTTTCTTACTGGTGTATCAAGGCACCTGACTTAAACAAATAAAAGCAAGATTATATCTAAAGTACTGGTTTTTCTGCTGCTGGTATTGAAATAGATAGATAGGCATTCAGATTTGACATGTTTCCCTTGTCAGAAAATGAAATTAAACCAATAAATAAAATAATAAAGAACAAAATAATTTTCAGAAACCATTTTCACATGGTGTAAGTTATAAAGAAACTGAAAAGGGTTTCTGGTCACATGTGCAATTTTATGACCCCCCCCCATTTCCAGAAAGGACAGAATCTTTCTCGTTTCCACTTTTCAATGACATTATTCAGACATGTTTTGGCAGCTCTACTCATGAAATAAGTGATTTTGTCATTCCAACTCAGCGCAAAGCTGCATACTTAGGGCGCAACCATTTTAACCATTGTTATACTAACTTACTTCTGAACCAAAAAGGAATACGGAAATATCAGAGACACAGAAAACTTTGTTTACAACAGTCACCATGAAAAGAATAAACGTTAATAGTTGAAACTGAAGATTTTGTACAATTCTATTATCTTTGTATACATACTGAACATGCAACCACATAAAATACACACAACCTTTCAATCTTTTTTTACTTCCGGACGTTTGAAACTTTTCTGCATAAATTGCAGCCAATTAAAAAATTCTGGTGATAAAAATATGGTTATTCTCAACTTATTTCAGAAGTTATAGCAAAAAAAAAACCCAGGAAAGAATGCCAATAATGGTGATGCATAAAATTATATTTTGGGTTTCTGGGAATGTTCACAAATGTTCCCTCTATAGATTGCTCCCTTGCCTTACTCTATTTTGACTTATAAGACATTTCATAGGTATACTCTACTTTCATTCTGGCAAGAGAAATATGTACTAATGTATACAGTAATTACGCATCAATTACTATGACTATAGCATCATGTTATGGATGAGCTTGGATTCAAATCCACTGACCGACCCACTGTGGATGGCTATTGCAAGAGATAGTGAGTAGCCAGTATCACTGGACAATTCTCAAGGAGATACCAGATAAATATTGTTCAAGCTTACAATCCCACCTCATTGTCTATTTGTTTTCATCATCATCATCATTGTTATCACTCCCATGACCAGATGTGGTCATAGGGTCAGAGTGCAGCTGAACACCTGACCATCAGTATCAATATCTCGTAAACACAAGGTAAAGTCTCTGTGATCTAATTGATAAAGTTGCTGTCACAGAAAGGCTGACTTCCATGAATAATGTAAAAAGAGTTCAAATCTCACTGGGAGATTATTTTTTTTATTTGAGATCTAAAATCATCATCATCAGACCCATGGTCAGGTGTGGTTGTTGGGTCAGAGTGCAGTGTGAGCACCTAATCAACTGCCTCAATATACAGGCCTTGTTAGCATGATAAATGAAATTTTGACAAAAAGACAATCAAGAAAATGCATTATTCATGTTCATCTTGAGAATACTTGAAAGCCAATATCAAGAATTCCTTGGGCAATTTTTTTATTGGCTGATATCTTAGCAAGAGAGGGTGATAGATGTTGCCTGATCAGATAAGTTACTCATGGGAGAGAAGTTTGCCCAAATGCTCTCATTCGTCAATGAGAAAGAGAGCAAAGAAAAATGGATCCATTTTTGTAATTGGTATTTCTAAGTTTGTTTCCAAAAAGTATCCAGCAAAAAAGTTATTAGGTTAAGTCATAAATAAAAAACGCAAAGAAGAATCTGCAAGTTTATCAGTCCTGATTTGGCATACATTCCCACTGCCATAAAATAGCTTCCCTGTGTTTTTTTCTATAAATATTATCATGCTAATTGTTCTGATGAAGTTTCCTCTTATTTTATTCCTTCTCACCTCCGAAATTGTGCCAGATTTTTGCATTTTCTCACAATAAATATTACTTTACTCTTTGGTACTTCGACTTCCCAAATTTAAGTGCATTACTAGATTGGCAACTAGGTCTCATAATTTCACTGTTCTGTACTAATAGTTTTACCTCAAACTTCTCGCTTATGGAACTTGCTCCCTGCTTTCTTGTTAATTACTCTCTTCAAAAATTTAAATGCAATGTCGATCATTTATTTTCTCTCTCCTTGAATCCTTCTCTTTTATAGCCATCTCTGTTTTTTTCTTGCTCAGTAACCCCTTGCATACTTAGGGCTTTTATTGCCTTTCTTCAGGCGAAATGATTTAAAAAAAAAAAATCTTTTTGGTTTATCCTTCTCAAAGTAGACACATGAGTCAAATTTTGTTTTCTTATACAGAAGATAAATTTGGGACCTCAGCTGTACAGATAATGAAGCGTATTGAGTCAAAGTAAGATAGATTTACTTTCCAGGCCTTCTTGTGTTGCACCCACAAATCAATATAGCTTGTTACATCTTTTGCGGTCGTTGCTATTTACAACATTGTTCAAGGCTTGTTTTTCATGCATTTTCCTTATCCACTGGGCACTCTACATGGTAAT
>OZ038494.1:51519509-51555181 GCA_964036315.1 Acanthosepion esculentum
AGGCTTCTTACACACTCCATCCATCAAATTCTCATCATTCTTATGTAGAACCACATTTCAGCTTCTCATATGTTAGGAGATTGTTCAGTATTCACTGATATATAATAAGATTGATATTGCATAACAGTTCAGCACTCTTTTCTTTGTTTCTAATGAAATCTTCCTATTTCTTAATACTTTGCTTAGCTTTAGGATGGCATTATAATAAGTGTCTAAATGTATTTGCTCCTCATATTCAGTACTCTTTTCTTTGTTTTTAATGAAATTTTTCTGTTTCTTAATACTTTGCCTAGCTTTAGGATGGCATTGTAATAAGTGTCTAAATGTATTTGCTCCTCATATTCAGAACTCTTTTCTTTGTTTCTAATGAAATTTTCCTATTTCTTAATACTTTGCTTAGCTTTAGGATGGCATTATAATAAGTGTCTAAATGTATTTGCTCCTCATGTTCAGTACTCTTTTCTTTGTTGATAATGAAATTTTTCTATTTCTTAATACTTTAGATTTTTGAATGCAGCTTTTCTGTTTGGATTTCAGTGTTACATTTTCTATCCTCTGTTAAAACGCTTCCCCATAAAACCAATATTTAGCAAAATATTCTTTTCATAAAATTACTGTATTTCAGAACAGGACCTTATCTAAGACAGTCAGGGATCTTAAGCAGTTGTTACAAATACCAAATCTTATCTCTTAAAGCTCTTCTGCTTAAACATTGGCTTTCTTTTTCTCTTCTTTCCATTTTCATCTAACATATGTATTTCTCTTTTTTTAATGCCATGTCCTTTTGCAGTATTTGTAATTATAATGATTTTGGCTATCCAAGATTACATTATTTCTGACTTGCCATGACTTATTTACATTATTCAAACTATTGTCCTCATCTTTGTTGCCATATTTATCACAACGTTTCGGCCATTGTACGCTCCGGCCTTCTTCAGGTGGTTGGAATGTCAAACTGAACCCTTTATTTCAAGGACACATGGCACAGTAGATAAAGGCATTAGTTAGATCCAGTGACAGGACCCAAAGAGTGTGAGTTCAATACCTGGTTAAAGCAGTGGGCAGTGGAGAACTTGGAGAGGGGAATTAACAGGAGATAACTGATAACTGACATCCATTAGACATGGCACGTGGAACTAGAACAGTCTACCCCAGTGAGCGAAATAAAGGGTTCAGTTTGACATTCGAACCACCTGAAGAAGGCCGGAGCATACAACGGACGAAACGCTGTGATAAATATGGCAACAAAGATGAGGACAATAGTCCGAATAATGTAAATAGTGTACATAATACCTCATCTCAGAAATATAGACAGATATTGCCATGACCTCTTGGGAAAGATAGAAGATTGATTTCTGTTGAATACATTATATATCTTCTCCTAGACTGTTTACTACAAAAGACTAAAAAGCTCAGTTAGCCTTACTATTTAACTCATAGCTGGGGAGTGGGAGAGATATCATATGTGTGAAAGTGAATGCAGACTGTGAAAAAAAAATGATTTTGATTCTCCTCCTGATTTGAAGATGTTCTTCTCAGGGTAATCAAATCTGCAGTTCCTATTTTATTTCACTGAAGTTAAGCAACATCAAGCCTGGTCAGTACCTAGATGGGTGATCAAATGGGAACACCAGTTGCTGTAAGCTCGTATGTGCAGGTGGTGTAATGGATAATGACTCAGAATTGTTATTTGGAAAGCCGAGTTCCAGTTCCAGCTGGGGTCAATATATTCACTTACATGCAAATAACCTTGGGAAAGGTATGAGTCTACCTCTTCTCTCCCCAGCTATGGGTTAATTAGTAAGACTTGTATCACTAAAACCATTATTATCTCCAAAAACGTAAATAAAATTGCACACAAAATATTTAGATTTTGGCTTTAAATAATGCATAGAGGTTTATATGCTGCTAAATTAAAACAGTGAAACCTGTTTTATTTCAATTTTTTTTCTCATTATTGTTGTCAAATTTTTTCTTGTTCTTCCATATATACATATAACAACTCATTTCCTAGCCTGGATGGCTAAGCTAATCCTTGTTTGCAGATGCCAGCACAAGCATATTTGTGTTTGTTCAACACCTGCAGAGCCAATTTGTGTTTTATCCTGTCAGCATGCTGAGCAGATATTAGTTAGAATTTCTGGGAGAGAGCACATAATCTGATGTGATCAACAGTGTACACTCAACATACATACACATATACATACAGTACAGTTTAAAAATTGGAAGCAACTCCCAAAATTAGTATAGGATGAACTTGGCAGAAGAGTGGAAATAAAAAGAAAAAAGAGCTCTTAGAGTCATTGAAAAGAAATTAGAATCAATTATCAAACTTATATTTTGAGAAACTTTTGCAATCAGTATCAAAAACTTGTGCTGCAGTAATCAAGGCTAAAGGAGGATATTTTGACAAGAGCAAAATTTAATCATGAAATGATTTTTTTCTTTTTGCAATAATAAAATTTCTAATAAAAATTATGTTTCACTTTTTTTTTTAACCATGTATAATAATTTTCTCTTATTGAAAGTACAGAACAGCTACTTTGTGGGCCAATTTAAAAAATATTAGGGGTGACCTCAGACTTTTGAACTGTAGTGTGTGTAAACATATATATACATATACATATATATATATATATCAAACCTTGGAATTATATATATATATATATATATATATATATATATATAATTCCATGTTTTGAATAAACAGCTCAAAACAGTCTGCCTAAAATTAGCTTTCTGGCATAAAAGTGCCCTATGCCCTAAAAATGACAGAACATTTGAATATTAATTCAATAACCAGGTAGGTAATGATTGGCCACTACTTTAAGTTTCATGTGTTTGCACATAATCTTCAGGTAGCCAGAAGATCGAAGAACCTGAAGACTGTGTGCAAACACATAAAGCTTAAAGTAGTGGCCAGTCATTGCCTACCTGGTTAGTGAATTAATTAATATATATATATATATATATATATATATATATATATATATATATATATATATATATATAAGTACAGGTAATCAATCAATTTGTATATATAATGGGTGGATCCTAGTAATATAAGTTATTAAAACTTATCCACAAACAGCTTGATGTATTTATTATAACAGAGCATATGTATTTTTTTTACAGCAAAAAAAAAACAAAAATTACTTCAACATAGAAGATAGTCTATTTCAAGCTGTTCTGTATGTGGCTATCATCAGCCCCTAAGTGTCTGTCTCAGAGCTTGTCATGCATGAAGATACAATATATGAAAAAAATTAAACTGACATAGCATAAAACAAAAACAACATTATAAAACTTATAAAACATTGGACAATTTATATTTAAATTCTATCCCAAAACTTGGAAAATGATTGAAAATATAGAAAAATTAATACGCTAAAATATTCTTATTATTATTCTCCTATGTGTCATGTCCTTTAAAGACATTGGCATTCATGGCTCTCCACAATTTTCAGTCCTTTGTAGCTCTTAATAAATTTTGTCTTTTTTTATTTTTCCTAAAACTTAATCTGCCATTCATTTACTAAAGCTCACTCGGTAGGTTATACATTGGTTTCCTGTCTACCTCTTACCTTCAATCAGTCCTGTGAGTATCAGATTTTCCAAATCCTCTTTCCTCATTAGAGTTTAGAAAAATTAAATCCTTAAATAAGAACTTATTTTTGTTGATCTTTAACCAAACTTTATATACATAAAAATATGAATCATTGGTTCATTGTACAAATCACTCTCCCATAACTGCTACATTACCCAATGTTTTTAAAAGTCAAAAGCTGTTACACTTATTTTCAACCTTAACAGTGTCCACTTTCATATGACTGTGTTTGCTCAATAAATAATTTTTGGTCCTACTGACTTCTTACTAATTTCTATTAGTGTTTACTGTAGCTTTTAGTACTTTTGCATTATATTTTATCATAGACAGCAACATTGTTTTTGAGGAGGCAACAGTAGCCCTCAGAGATTTTGAGGGGTAGAAGATTTTAATGTGTTTCTCGTATTGCTGATATCTCGATTGATATTTCCTGATTTTGCTCTTACAATATTCTCTGTTGGGCAGATCAATAATTGTGGCAGAGAATGTGATGGACTCATCCTCTTGTTTTCCGAGATAGGCATGTCGACCCAAAAAGATTTCTGACGAGATGAAAAAGCATTCCATGCTTTGGAAATGGATATTTCTAGAGAAGCATTCTACTCTTTGAAAAGAAACCTTGTGTTCAAAGCAGAACAGATTTCTTTCTGTACTTCGTCGGAATTGTTTCACTTTTTACGGAGAGATGTTTCATTATTCATAGAGAAATAGTTTGTCCTAAGTAAAGTTAGTTTCCAGGCTTTGTATTTTTAATCACTTCTTATTAAAAATGTGTGTAAAGAATTGTTTAAATTTCCATAGAGCACAGATTTCAGTCCGAGTTAAGACTTTTATCCGAAATTTGAAAGAAATGTTGCAGTTTTTATGAAGAATCCTATTGGTTTGTATTAAAAATAATTCTAACTTTTGTAGAAATTAATTTATAGATTGTGAATGAATTTTTCCATTAATTTTGAAAAAAAAAACAATTACTCTTCTTCTAAAAGCAAGTGGGATTTATACAGAAACTCAAAAACAAGAGAAAATCGAACAAAACAAAACAAACAAACGAAAAGCATGTGTCTGAATGAACCAAGATGTACAATATCGATTTAATTAGCAGGTTTGCCTATGTTCACAGATCCCCCTTTATTTGTTGATTTTTTAAAAATTTTAAACTGTTGCAATGGAATGTCGTACACTCCCTATCGCCTATGAATGACTGACTATATCAGTAGATATATATAGTAAGCGCAGGATATACCTGGCAGACTTGCTTTGACAATTAGTTGGAGATTCGTCTCCAGCTAAGCTGGTCGAACTCTCTGCCATCGAGCGGAGAGGAACACAGACGAGGCTCTACCGAAGGGCAGAGTCTCGTCTGGGGTGGTAGACTGCTACTCGATCCGGTGTATATGGGATCTACGGGGAATTTTTGCCCGAGCCTTGTGCCACATCCTGCCTCGCAGGGTGGTGAGGTAAATAACCTTGCTTCAGGAATTACCAGCCTGCTAACCAATTCCCTATCTTTCAGTAGTGTATTCTCTTTTACAATAAACCTCCTCTTTCTTTCATCTACGCCCACAGTGCTGTTCCTTTCACTTGAGTACCACCTTTGTCTGTTTGTAACCTTCTTTAAGGAAACAATATAAACCTTCATCTTTCCACTGCCATCCCACAAGGTAAGGCATATCACAGTTCTTGTATGATCACCAAAGTTAAGCAATGTTGTGCCAAAATGGGTGCCTGCTTGGGAATACCAACTACTGTAAGATTGGATGTGTGGGTAGAGTAATGATATAACAGCTCGGAATTGGAAATCAGAGAGCTGAGTTCCAATTCCAGCCTGGTTTGTCATATTCACCTACATGCAAATGCTCTTGGAGAAGATATGAATCATCCTCTTTTCCACCAGCTATGGGTTAATTAATAGGACCTGTATCAGTAAATCATTATTAATTCCGAAAAAAATCTTACAATCTAAAAGTATTTTCTAGTTTTAAATAACTTGCAAGAGGTTGATAAGCCATAATAAAAACAAACTAATCAATCGATACACGGTGCCACCTTAAACAAAAGAAGAAACAGATAAGATGGAAGGGCTGACAATGTCACTGATTTAACTGAGAGATCATTCAAAGAGTTTCAGATACCCAAAGAGTTTTGAGTTCAATACCTGACTATAGCAGAGGTGAACAAAAACAAAGAGTTTCAGATATTGACACACAATGGAGGCATATGATGGAAGCTGCTCATGTACTCAGTTGTGAAACCAAAAAAGAAGCTTGTAACACTAAAGCTCACTAGGTAGGTTATGCATTGGTTTCCTGTCTCCCTCTTACCTTCAATCAGTCCTGTGAGTATCAGATTATCCAAATCCTCTTTCCTCATTAGAGTTTAGAAAAATTAAATCCTTAAATAAGAACTTATTTTTGTTGATCTTTAACCAAACTTTATATACATAAAAATATGAATCATTGGTTCATTGTACAAATCACTCTCCCATAACTGCTACATTACCCAATGTTTTTAAAAGTCAAAAGCTGTTACACTTATTTTCAACCTTAACAGTGTCCACTTTCATATGAATGTATGTGTTTGCTCAATAAATAATTTTTGGTCCTACTGACTTCTTACTAGTTTCTATTAGTGTTTACTGTAGCTTTTAGTACTTTTGCATTATATTTTATCATAGACAGCAACATTGTTTCTGAGGAGGCAACAGTAGCCCTCAGGGATTTTGAGGGGTAGAAGATTTTAATGTGTTTCTCGTATTGCTGATATCTCGATTGATATTTCCTGATTTTGCTTCATTGGTTCATTGTACAAATCACTCTCCCATAACTGCTACATTACCCAAAAGAAGCTTGTAACACTTTTTAACTAATTTTTTTTACTCTTTCTTTATTGAAACTGAATATATTTTCTGATAAATGTAGTATTTTAATGTGACAAAACAATTTAGATTATCTTTCTATATTTCTAAGACAGGTATTGTAATTATTTACATTGTTCGGAGTGTTGTCTTCATCTTTGATACCTTATTCATGACATTTCGATCATTGTATGCTCTGGCATTCTTCAGGAGTAGATGGTTCTAGTTCCATGTAACATGCCTCTTCTGAATGTCTCAATATCAGTTATCTCCCTTTAACTAAACTCTCCCAGTTTTTGTTCACCTCTGCTATAGTCAGGTATTGAACTCAAAACTCTTTGGGTCAAGTCATTGGATTCAACCAAGTTGGAGTGTTGAGATAAAGGGAGATAACTGATACTGAGACATCTTTAAGAGGCATGATACATGGAACTAGTCACAGTCTACCCCAGTCTACAAAATAAATGGTTCAGTTCGAAATTCCAATCACCTGAAGAAGGCTGGCACATACAATGACTAAAATATTGTGAATATGGCAACAAAATGAGAACAACAGTTGAAACAATGTAAATAGTGTATATAATTAGATTATCTTACTTGTCAGGAAAGTTATTTAGTAGTGAACTACTAAATAACTTTTGCTCCTGAGAGTGCCTGACTCCACCGCCTGCCATGCCCAAATTTTACAAGAGTCAGATCAAACTAAAGCTGCCCAATCCTCTCTTTCTAGCTTTGATAAAATCATCTACACAGCCTTGTAGGTGATGAATTCTTTTCTATCCTGCAACCTCTTTACCACAGATGATGCCTAGCAAGCTACTCTATTGCTATTGTCATGGAAAATACTTGATGAGTTACATTCCTTAGTTCTATAAGTTCATGCCTTTAGAGCTAAGACCTACCATGCCATGTACAAATGGTCAAATCAGCCCAATCCTCTTCATATTCCATTGGTAAGGAGGAAGTACTATTCAGATAGTTTCTTCCTAAGAGCCACTGCTTTGTGGAACAAACTCCCAAGATGCTGCTTCCCCGATCACTACAATCTTAACCTCTTCAAGTCCAGGGTCAAAAGTCATCTAATCTATCCTTCCTTAGGTATCATCATTAAAAAGCTGAAACAGATAGGCCAAGTTAAACACCTAGATACACTGGACATCAGGATTTGAATTAAAATGTTAAGTATCTCTGCATCTTTCAATGCAAACTGTAACTTCATTTGTTACATTTTTCCCCACTACGATCAATGAAACCGAGTTTTCCATTTTAACACACACACACACACACATATATATATAGATTTGTGTATTTAGGCAGCAATCCTTCTTTCATGTACATTTCATTAAAAACGACAGACAAGGTGCTTTTATTTAGTTTTTTTATACAACTTCTCATGCGATCTAATAATGTTTTTCTTTTCGGATGATAAATCATATAAAAACTGTCCAAATGTTCTTTTTATCCGAGTGCTTTCGGCTATACATTTAATATAATAGCATCATCCACATGCAAAAAAAGGCTAAAAATAATGGAAGCCTTATTAATAAAAACAAACACTTAATAATATTAACTTTGAACATGGACATAATATCTTGACCACGTTTTGAAACAAGAAAAATGAAACATTTTATAAAACATACATATAACAAACTATTTCTAATTCTAACGGTTGAAATATAATCCTTGAAAATGGCTAAATGTATAGCCAAAAGCGTTCGGATAAAAAGAACATTCGGACAGTTTTTATATAATTTATCATCCGAAAAGAAAAACATTATTAGATCGCATGAGAAGTTGTATAAAAACTCAATAAAAGCACCTTGTCAGTCGTTTTTAATGAAATGTACATATATATATATATATTTTCAAATGTTATTATAGTGGATACTTGTATTTGAAATAGAAGCACCATTTTTCCTTGCTTTTATTTTAGACAGTGTGTATGACATCTATCAAGAAATCTTAATAAAAGAATGTTCTCTCCAGCAAGGATCAAACCTGCATCCCTCTTTGTACAAGTAACCACCATTTCATCTGACATGCTTTCTGTAAGGCTCTATTTTCCCATTTAAGAAAAGCACACTTCCTCATTCAGGTATTTTTCTTGAAAAGCCCACATCTATAAACAAAACAATTTCTAAAGAATTTATTTTTAATCCGAGAAATTTATTACTTCAAATGTTTTTATAGTGGATATTTGTATTTGAAATAGACATCCAATTTTTAATTTAGACAGTGTGTATGAAAAATGAAACCATTAATTCTTTAAATATATTTATATGTATATATTTGCTGGTGATGCTGCTCTTGTTGCGACATCCTTTGATTAGGCCCAACATCTAATAAATCGTTTCTCTGCTGCATGTAAAGCCTTTGGTCTGACACTTAGCATAAAGAAAACTGAAGTAGTGCACCAACCTTGTCCTACTCTGAAGCAATTCTGTGGTGAGAAACAAAAACCACCAGTCTACAAATTTCCAGAGAGACCATTAAAAGTAGAAGACAATGCCCTAAACTATGTAGAGACTTTCACCTATCTTGGTAGCAAAGTCAACTACAGTGGAACTTTAGATGCTGAAATCATGCATCAGATTGCTAAATCTACCAGTGCTTTTGGCAAACTTTGCCATCGCTTGTGGAATGAGTGGGTATTTGACTGGATACAAAAATTCGGGTTTACAGAGCTGTTGTACTTGCCATCCTTTTGTACGGCTCAGAGTCGTGGACTCCATACAGATACCATATACACCAGCTGGATGTTTTCCATAAAAGCTGTCTGCGTGCAATCTGTGGAGTTAACCTTCAAGATAGGACATCTAACCTAGATCTGTTTAACAGGTGTAATATTGGAGGAATGGAGACTTTTCTCATGCAGTCTCAGTTACGGTGGACTGGTCATGTCTTGAGAATGTCTGATGACAGGATACCCAAGATCCTAATGTACAGCCAGTTAGATCAGGCTACATGAATGTAGGATGCCCATGGCTAAGATACAAAGACAAGCTGAAAAGCAACTTGTCAGCTGTCAATATACTGCATAATGCTTAAGCGCTTAGCCTTGGAGTGGGTAAAATGGAGGTCAGTGTTTTTAGTGGACTCAGCAGTTTTCAATCTGCTTGTCTGAATCATTTTCAAGAAGCGAGAGCAAGATCTAAAAGGACAGCCAATCTAACAGTGATCTCATCTCACAATCTTGCTCCATATGTGGCCTCCTTTGTAAATCACTAGCGGATCTTAAGTTATTGCACAAAATTTCATAACTAAATCAATTAAGCTGTCAGATCCTCATATGTCAAAACCGACAGGAGAGTCCATTATATATATATATATATATATATATATATATATATATAGTCTTTGCCATTGTCTTTGCCATTGTCTTTAGAATGCTAGAAATGCCTTTTTATTGCGATTATCTCATGAACTCTAGAAATGCCTTTTTTATTGCCATTATCTAGAACTCTAGGAATGCTCTTTTTATTGCCATTATCTCTAGAACTCTAGAAGTGCCCTTTTTGTTGCCATTGTCTTTAGAACTCTCATTGCATACATGTCCAGTACTCACTAAAAATGCATGATTTTTAATCTTCTCAAAAAATTACCTGTGTATAGTGTGACACCCCCATTATTGCATACAAAACTGATCATAAAAACTATAATAAATATTAAACTCAAGTATATATGGTAAATGTTCATTTATCTTATCTCTACTCTGAGTTTTGAGGAGATTACGTCCACTCATCAGGAGATTTGATGATAAAATGTGCCTCTGATTTAAATTGTCAAATTTTAGATCAATTGCATCAGTGTTATTTTATACGAAAGAAAAGTATTTTAAAAATGTTTTTCATTAAATTCTTCAAAGTGTACTTGATGACATTATTCTCCAAATTCTGCTACTACTGTTTTAAAGCTTGAAATGTTACAGAATTTTTTTTTAAATCCTTGTAGAAGTCATTTTCAGTTTTTCCTCTTGGAAAAGAAGCTTGCACTCTGGTACTGCTAAAGAATCCAATTTCCTATTTGGAAACAAATAACAGTATCAGTAGTAGCTACAGCTGCGTAATTTCTTTCATCTTTTACAGCCTGTCTTCATCACCATTCTCTCCAAACCCTTCTACCCTGAGCTTTCATTGACAGAAGTTAACGATCACGGATGCCAAATTTAATACTTCTGCGGATGCACACACACACACAAATGCTGAATGTCATCAAATTGGTCAGCTGTAGAAAGCAGACTTGAGAGCTCATCTAATTTTGTCAATTTGGATTATATGTTTAATCTTATCACCATTACTTCATTGTGACAAGGTTGCATTATATATATATATATATATAATTCCAAGGTTTGAATAAGCAGCTCTAAATAGAGTCTGCCCAAAATTAGCCTTCTGGCATAAAAGTGCCCTATGCCATAAAAATGACAGAACATTTGAATATTAATTCAATAACCAGGTAGGCGATGACTGGCCACTACTTTAAGTTTCATGTGTTTGCACACAAGCTAGATTAACTACTGAAGTCATGTGTGTTGTTTCTTTTCATGGCATCAATCACAATATCTTTTGACCAGACCTTGTATATACACACAAGTGTATATGTAGATTATATATATATATATATATATATATATATATATATATATATATATATATATATAATCACCTGAAAATCACTAGAGTATGAAACTTGAAAAAAAGAAAAAGTCCACATTGGACAAAATGCATTGGCTAATAATACAGTTTTCTTATTGTCTTTTACATATATATATATATATATATATATATATATATATACATATATATATATATATATATATATATATGTGTGTGTGTGTGTATACAAGGTTTGATAAAAAGTATTGGACCTGTTGCTATGGTAAATGAGCTGAAGTATGCAGAGTGAAACCACCTGGCATAGGTTAACCTTGAACTCTGTTGTGCATACACATTAAGTTATAATATTCTCACTCACTTCTGTGGTTTATAGCAGTGCTGGAAGGAAAAATGTGTAGAGTGACTCAAGCTGTTCTTTGCTGAGTGTTGATGTTGTGAAATTTTTTTTTGCTCTTTCAAGAGTGTTTAGTCATTGAGCACTTTAATTTACTGTGATAGCTGTTTTTTTTTAGTGTGTATATAATATATACGCACACACACGTGTGTATAGAAGGTCTAGTCAAAAAGTATTGAGATTGATGCTATAAAAAGAAAACAACACATATGAATTCGGCATTTAATCTACTTTGAAGTAGTCCCCTTCTGAAATTTCACAGTTTATCTAATGTCATTCCATTGATGGATGCATTCCTTGAGCTCCGTTTTTGGGACAATGAGCAACTGCCTTGTCACATTCACTTGGATTTCCTCAAGGTCTTGTAATCTCATTCCTTTCAAGTGGGATTTGTCCTTTCCAAGTGGAAAAAGTTTCAAGGGCTGAAATCTGGGGAATATGGTAGTTATCAAACCTGGAGAATGTTGCATTCAGCGACATCAGAGAGTAATGAGATGACCACAATCTACACACTTTCCTTCCAGCACTGCTATAAACCACAGAAGTGAGTGAGAATATTATAACTTAATGTGTATGCACAACAGAGTTCAAGGTTAACCTATGCCAGGTGGTTTCGCTTTGCATACTTCAGCTCATTAACCATAGCAACAGGTACAATACTTTTTATCAAACCTTGTATGTATGTATATATATATATATATATATATTTTAGAATTGGACATTGTCCGACAATTTATTTAAAGACATTTAAATATCTTTAAAATAAAATGTCTTTAAATAAATTGTCGGACAATGTCCAATTCTAAAATATATGACGTCATTTGTTTACATTTGATACGCTAGAGCAGATATGAATAGAAGAGATTCATGGAAGATTTAAGTTTAAAGATAGTAAAATCGACCTTGCTAACCAGACGCTCATCTGTGGCCGAAAGGTTAAGGCACATCACGCGAAATGATGGTTCCGTATAGGATACAGGTTCGATTCCTGTCGGAGAGCGAAAATTTTCTATGAAAATTTCTCGGACATTCAGGCCGGTAAATGTTATTTAATACTGTTTATTATAAAACAGAGCATTTGCTTAAATACTTGTATCTATAAAAAGAACGTTAAACATAATATAAATGTCTTTAAATATATATATATATATATATATATATATATATATATATATATATATATATATATATATAAGACAATAGGAAAACTGTATTATTAGCCAACGCATTTCCTCCAAAGTGGATTTTTTCGTCTTTGCGTTGAAAAAGTCCAAATTGGACGAAACATGTTTTCCTATTGTCTTTTACCTTTATACATATTGTCTTTTTCTACAGGTTAACTCTGAGAAATTTTCATATATATATATATATATATATATGGTGGACTCTGTTGTTGGGGACAACAAATGAGGGCTCAGTAAAATAAAGAGGTGTTCAACCTTTTTATATCTCTCCCTTTTAGACAGATTGAACATGTAGTTAAGCCATTTTACTAGAGTAGTTGATGATCAATTGCCACATGTTTCTGCAGGTAAGTCAGTTAAGTGCCATACATGATACGCACATGTAATCATATCCTCTTTCCATTCATGACTGACTAGGCAGAAGATTTTCCCACAGTAGGTTGATATTTCTTTCTGTAGGAGATTGGTTGCCAAACAAGGCTATTGGATCAAGTCTGTCCTGCTATTCAACCCATAGCTGATGGAGGAAGAGATGGATTCATACCTTAACCCGACTGGAATTCAAACTCAGTTCTCCGATTTCTAATGCCAAGCCATTAGCCATTATATTACACGACACACCCAAATCCAAAGTGAGACCAATGACATTGCAGATTACTTGATAGCATCATGGCTTGTTACTTTCCCACCACCATAATGTAGCTTCCTTGTGCCTTTTCTATAAATACTTTCTTGGTAATTGTTCATATAACCTTTCCTCTATGGCACCTAGACTTTATGAATTTAAGCACTGTACTAGATTGGTGGCAAGGTCTCGTCATTTTACAACTGAAAAGGCTAGATGTAATCATAAGTTCTAGTTTAAGAGTTTCTCTTCTTGCAAATCTGACTGTTATTTTCTCTTTCTCCTCATTACTAATGTTTCTGTTCCTTATCCCTCTGCACTCTGTAACCCCTTGTGTGTTAGTGGCTGTACTGCCTTGCTTGGGGTGACACGGATTAAAAAGAATAAATAAATAAAATAAAAAATAATCTTCCAGTTTCTTGCTTCCCAGTCATCTTTGATCTTCAAAAATTTAAATGCAATGCCAATCATTATTTTCTTAATTCCTGTTCGTTTGTTGTTCTTTCCCTGTAGTACATTTTTTTTCCTTATATTTTCTTATACTCTGTAACTGCTTATGTCTTAGTAAATTTATTGTCTTGCTTGGGATGAAATGATTAATATATATATATATATATAAATAAATTTTAGTTACTGTATTTTGTGTGGGTGGATTTCAGTTACTGTATTTTTGAGTGGGTGGATTTTTTTTATTTACTTGTAATAATAATTTCTTTTTTTATTAAAAAAATAGGAAAAATCAATCTAAACTCATATAGTTCATTTGGTAACCAAAGAAGACCAATAATTCTTTTTCTCCCTCCCCTGCTGGAGAACTTTTCTTGCTGTCTGTTTTTCTTTTCCTCTTTTCATTTAAATGGAATGACAATTAATAAAAGCTGCACTTCATCAATTTCACAGATATCTTTTTACAACTGCATTTGGCCAGTTGGCATTTTTCTTCTCTCTCATAATCTGGTATTTAAAAGCAATTTACATTTGATTTTATTTGATGGTTTTTGTTTGTCTGAAGTATCGGAAATTGTTTGTCTGCTTTCAGTAGAAAGGACAGCGATATCTTCCTGGGCTGACTCACCATTTATTGCCACAAAAAACCAGGCTTCATGTATTCGTTGCCAGGGAATCTGGTTTTAAGCACTTTTAGTGCACAAGGCAAAATATTTTATAAGGATTCATTCCATTTGGTTTTGGGGGCATTTTTTTTTGATTCGTGATATTGGATGACAATAAAGATTTCAAGCAATGAAAGTCATCATCTCATCTGGTTCAGCATGGAAAGCAAAAGTGACATCACTAGATTGAATTAACAGAGACATGGACAATGAAATCAGAACAATCTCCCACTGTAGATTGAATAAAGAGTTTGGATTAAAATTTCTGGAAAGTTCCTTTGTATGACAGACACTTAAAGAAGTCTGAAGGATAGAAAAGCTGGAACATTGTGATAAAATCACCTAAAATGAAAAATTAATAATTTATTCATTGCTGCATAACCAAGTCATTATAAAAGACATTCTCAACCAGGAGGAAAATCTCCACCAAGGGAGAATTCCGCCCAGGGGAGAATTTCAGGTTTTCAGATGGGAGGATAAAATTTTTGACTTTTTCATGAATTTTTTCACTGATTGTAATCTTCATCAGGACAAAATCAATTTAAATACCTTGACCTTTTATTTAACTTTCTGTTTATTTAATGACAATAACCTGGCATTCTATTGAACTTTATGTTTATTGAAGTTTGCTTCAGTTTATTTATGTAATAATTAGTTAGGAATTAAAGCAAATGACTGTACATGTATTCAAATTTTTAAAATCCAGCAACATTGTGTATTGCCATTAAATTTGCAAAGCTCCTCTATAAAAATAATCCAGGTAAATCTATACGTATTAATATAGAAGAGAATTAAAATTTTCAATAATATATATACATATTATTTGGAATGCACCTGTTGAGCCAGACAATCTTGGAAAGTGGACAGATGACATTCTTGTTATGTAGAGTTAAATATTCGCAGGAAGTAGTGTGCACTCAACTGCCTTATGGGTTATAGCATGGGTAATATTCGTAGCTATTGTCTTTGTGACTTCATATGTAAATCAGTCACCTCAATTCTGACGTATACTGAAAAGGGTGCATTTGGCAAAAAGTATTTATAATAAATTGTTGATACTTATCAGGCAGACCTTCAGTACCTTTTCTGTAAAATTCTGCGGTATTTGATGTGGAAAAGACTTTGAATCTGGTTTTCAATAGAGAAAGTTTTCCCTATCAAAGTTTTTTTTTTTTTTCAGCGATCAGAAAAGTTTGGTTCAATGTCAGTTGAATATGGCAAATAAGGTTGAACAACCTAACCGAGTTCCAAATATCTTTCCTGTGTTATTCTTTCGCTGTCGTGGAGAAGAGCAGATTTTTTTCTTTTAATCCACTGTGTATGCTGCCACTGCTGTACAAAATTTAAGTTATGCTAGTGTACTCCAACATTAATAATAATTAGTTAGGAATTAAAGCAAATGACTGTACATGCATTCAAATTTTAAAATCCAGCAACATTGTCTATTACCATTAAATTTGCAATCTCCCTCTATAAAAAGAAATAATGCTTGTAATTCTATACGTATTAATATGGAAAAGAACTAAAATTTTCAATAATATATACATATTATTTGGAATGCACCTGTTGAGTCAGAAAATCTTGGAAAGTGGACAGATGACATTCTCATTGGTTTAGAATGAGTGAATTAATGATAATTATAATTTTTGTATTATTTTTGACACTCTAATTAATTTTTATTTATTTTTTGATGGACATTACAAGCTGAATGATTTTGGAGTCATCCTGATATAAGAAATATGTGGATTAGTTTATAACGGGTTCTCAACCAGGAGGGGTTAATGTCAGGTGAAGTAACGAAAATCTTTTACTTTTTCACAAGTTTCTCATTGATTGTAATCTTCATTAGGATAAAATCAATTTAAATACTCTGACCTTTTATTGAACATTTTGTTTATTGAATTACAATACAGTGACATTCTATTGAACTTTTTGTTTCATGAAGTATCGTTCAGTTTATTTATTTAATTGTTGTAACCTAGGGAAGGTTACTGAACAGAATAATCAAATGAAGGTTGGTAATGAACAATAATGCTTAAGGTACGAACAACACATAAGATTTGCCAGCGGCACATAGAAGACGTAGCCAACTGCTAGAAGTGAGTCAAGTGAATTCCACAATGAATCTCCAACTGCAGACCAACATACAGTATTCACTACTGTATTTATGTGAATGGGGACATACCCATTATTTTCCATAGGTATGCTACAACATTAATAATAATTAGTTATGAATTAAAATAAATCATTGTACATGTATTTGATTTTAAAAGTCCAACATTTTCTATTGCTATTAAATTTGTAGAACTCCTAGAACAATAATCTATGTAAATGTCTATGTACTAATATGGAAAAGAATGAAGATTTTAATAATATATGCATATTATTTGGAATGCACCTTTTGAGTTAGACAATGTTGGAAAGGGGTGGGGATGACATCCTGACATATGGCAAAAAGAGTGCCTTGGGCGAACCAGGTTGAGCACCACTGGTTTTTAAGATGGAATTGTTTCCTATTGTTTACAGTTTGATGGACCAGATTGGTAAAACTGCAGTAGTGAGTGAGAAACATCTTATACATAATGTCTTAACTTAGTAAAAACCATGTTTGTGTGTGTAGAGAGGAAAGGAGGGGTTAATTCTCATTGGTTTAGAATGAGTGAATTAATGATAATTATAATTTTTGTATTATTTTTGACACTCTAATTAATTTTTATATATTTATTTATTTATTTTATGGACATGAGAGGTTGAATTAGTTTGGAATCTTGCTTGATATAAGAAATATGTAGATTAGTTTATAACGGGTTCTCAACCAGGAGAGAATTCACCCACAGGGGTTAATGTCAGGTGAAGTAGGGAAAATCTTTTACTTTTTCACAAGTTTCTCATTGATTGTAATCTTCATCAGAATAAAATCAATTTAAATACTCTGACCTTTTATTGAACATTTTGTTTATTGAATTACAATACCCTGGCATTCTATTGAACTTTTTGTTTCATGAAGTATCATTCAGTTTATTTATTTAATAAAGTTATGAATTAAAGCAAATTACTGTACATGTATTCAAGTTTAAATATCTATCAACATTTTCTATTGCTATTAAATTTGTAAAACTCCTTATAAAAATAATCCATGTAAATGTATCTGTACTAATATGGAAAAGAATGAAGATTTTTAATAATGGATACATATTATTTGGAATGCACCTTTTGAGTTAGACAATCTTGGAAACAACGGGGATGACATTCAGACTTATGGTGATAAGAGTGCATTGGGTAAAAAAGGTTGAGAACCACTGGGTTAGACTATTTGTAGTCCAACTGTGAACCCCAAGCTGTTGGAGTAGGATTAGGTAGTAATAACACCATATGAAAATACACACTTTCCTCTTTACTAAGTGAGTAACAAAGTAAACTCTCTCTCCCTCACTTCTGTATATTTCCTTTCTTCTATTGTTCCTATCCTCAGTAACAGACATGAACCCAGACTTAGTTTATGTGGGTCAGTGAACATTATAAAAAAAACAACCAATGACAACATGTCTTGCCAAAAATCAAACAGGAAATACGGATGTGTCAGCCCCAATAAAAAGAAGAAAACCACATACGAGACTAGAGACGCGACAGTGAAGAGGAACTTGATACGAGGTAGCAGTTCAAGATGCAAGGGTTGGTGATTCATCAGCTGTGACATACAACTCCAGAAGAGAAAGAAGAAAGGATGAATGCAACGAATTAATTTCCATCAACCAGAAGGAACACAATAACTCTGTATGAACTCACAAATCACAAAAAGAACTATGATGAAAGTCTACCATTTTAAATGCTGTAAACAAATGGAGTCAACCATAAATGATACTATAGACAGTAAATTTAGCCTTTACTTCATTTCAATGTACCATACTGTAATCTCAGCATGCTTAGTTTATCAGGGAGGTGACTACTTAATGTTATCAGCCTGAGGAGAGAATTATGTGTTGTACCATTAGGAAGTGCCTGAAAACCCTATTACAAGTTAACCCAAGTCTTGTGAGTGGAATTATGTTGAGGAAACAGTTCAGAAAATGTTGATGATTGTGCTAGCACAGAATCATATGTCATCGTGACCGAGGGTTTGAGCATGCTGGCTTTGTTCAAACTGTTGATCATACCAGATTGTATACACCCGTCCAGAAACTGTAGCTAATGTCTACACAACATAGTTGCAGTATAAACCACGGTTTGGATCTCGGGTTTTTAGAACCACAAATGTGCCTGAGCAAGCATTTGAAACAGGGATTAGCTAGTTACAGATAACGTTTATAGTAATTAATTTTCTTTTAAATTACATGGGTATATACTAATTATTTACTGTATTCAGTTCAAATTTTACATTAAAAGTAAAGATGGAAAGGATTATTTCCTTAAACAGTATACAGTGTCCCAAATTTATGCCTGTCTCCG
Source organism: Acanthosepion esculentum (assembly GCA_964036315.1). Taxonomy (NCBI): domain Eukaryota; kingdom Metazoa; phylum Mollusca; class Cephalopoda; order Sepiida; family Sepiidae; genus Acanthosepion; species Acanthosepion esculentum. Next base: position 51,538,348 of record OZ038494.1, read on the forward strand.
TGTATATGTCTTGATGTCATGATAGTTCTTTTGGTAGCTGATACAAAATTCAAATATCTTGGATCTCACCTCATAGATTCCTGAAAAGATTTCAACATCTGTAAAGTTCTTGCATGGGATGTGTGTCACAAACTTGACAAGATTTGGTGCTTGAATCTTCCATCCTCGTTAAAAGTCCAAACTTTTCGAACATTGGTTGGACAAGTCCTACTGTATAAATCACAAACTTGGACATTATCTGTTCATCTTGAAAGATGACTGGATGGAGGCATATACAAATCTACTAAGAAAAATCCAGAACATCAGTTGGAGATCCCATATGACACTTAACGCAATCTAAGAAGAACTGAGACCAATCTCACAAGCTCAAGCAAAAACGACTACAGTTTGCCAGCTATTGCCACACCTAGCAGACAAGGACCCCTGCTCATTCTCCTTCTTCTGGAAGTGTCTTCTCACAAAAATTGACTTTTACAGACACCATAGCTGAGGACTCATCGTTGAACAGTGGGGATCTGCGGACAGCAACACATGACTGAATAGTGTGGAAAGGGATTGCCAATGGAGTCGCAAACCATATGGAGGTCAAAGGAGGATGATGATGATGATGATATGTCCTGACAAATTATATTCATTTTCAAGCTCTTGAGAGTCAAACTCAATCAATATATATATATATATATATATATATATATATATAATGTCATTCGCAGACAGTACTGTTTCGCTGTATCACAGCTCCTCAGTGCGACTAGACAACCGAATGCCTTAAGCCCAGATCGAAACCCAACCCATTCGGTGTCAGTCAGAGCTTCTACCACTGAGCCATCTTCACTCGACAGAACCAATCAGCCAAATCTTGTGTATTGTTTTAACAAACATGAACAAATGCCAAGCAGCAAAAGTGCTCCATTCATTTTACTGAAGAGCTTTGCATTTACGCAGTTGACTGTTGTTTTTAGAATTAGCTTGTTGTTCAACAGTGCTCAATTGAAAATATATTTTCAAGAGCTAAATTATGTCATTCGCAGACAGTACCGATATATATATATAAGGTGTGAGTTTGTAAACAGTGACTATTTAAGCTAATATAGCATGACTCTTCGGCAGAATTGAGTCACTGTCAGTCACTGTGTGTTTATCTAAATCTAAAAATAAACACGCTAAAATTCACCTTCATCCCTGCCGTGAGCCAACGGCTTAGTGGGAGAAGTTCCGACTGATGTCAATTCAGTCGGGTTTCGATCCTAGCTAGAGGCAACCGGACGTCTAGCCACACTGATGAGCTGTGAAACAGTGAAACAGTCTGTCTATGGATGACAAAAATATATATGAAGGTAAGTAAAAAAAAAGATATGTTATTCACTGATCAGAGTGTTTAATGTTTTTTTTCTCTTGCTGTTGAGCACTTTAATTACAAAGTATTATCCTCCTGAAATATACTGATTGATTATCATTTTTTGTGTTTTGCTTTTTTTAGTGAAACAATTTTTGCAAAATTATGTATGAGGGTAAGTAAAAAATTATCCACACTTTCGCCATAACATATTTGTGTTATGAGTGCAGGTAATTTTTTACTTTCCCTCGTAATATCAACTTTTATTATGCAAGTGAATATTTTCTCAATAAAAATAGTATTAACAAATCAATATTGGTAAAATTTTCAAGAGATGACTAGGTTCATATATGCAATATACCATGTGAATTCCCACTTAGAAATTTATACATGCAATATATCATGTGAGTTCTCACTTAGAAATTTATACATGCAATATATGGTGAGAGTTCCCACTTAGAAATTTATACATGCAATATATGGTGAGAGTTCCCACTTAGAAATTTATACATGCAATATATGGTGAGAGTTCTCACTTAGAAATTTATACATGCAATATATCGTGTGAGTTCTTGCATAGAACTTGTAATGCGTCTAATTACATTTTCGGTGTAATTAAGTTTTATAATGCAAACAAAATAATAGCAACATAAATCTTTATTTATAAATCAATTGTAAATATATAGAGAAAGAGAAATATATATTCAATTAATATATCCCATTTACCTGAATAGATTATTTGTCATTTTAAATGTCCGTACAGTCTCCTTGACATTATAGAACTTTTATCTACTTTTTACTTTTTCAACTTGAACATTACTTGCATCTGGCTTTTCATTGCTTTGCATAGATCTTCTTTGTTTTGATATTGTTCTCCATTCTTGTATACATCTCTTTTAATGATGAACAAGTTTTCTATTGGATTATTATCAGTAAAGGCCAAAGCTACTTCCATTAATTTGGTGTCTTTGAAAACTTTTTTGTCAAGGTAGGCAATATCAAACTTTGAAGAATGTGAAGTAGCATTATCTTGAATTTTTTCAACAGCAACAACAACAATTAAATGGATATTGAATATAACATAATCAAGATGATGATATTCCATACTACTTTGAACAAAAAGTTAGGAAGGAAACCCCCATCAATACTATAAAGAGTGATAACAGTTAGTGAACTTAAGTAAGCTAATTTTACTTCCTAAAAGACAAACCTAAATCATTAATCCACTTCCACCATTTTGTCTTTTAAGTTGTATTGTCTGCCTATTTCCATGAAAGACCCAACCTCTGATCTAAGCCCCAGATTCATCCAATTTAACTCTACATTAATAACTAAAAATTACTTTTGAGAAATCAGTTTTAATATAATCACTTTCTCAGATCAATAAGTAAAAATGGCTTTGAGTGAAAAAAAGCCTGTAGGTCTTACCAAGGACCATCCTTCTTCTAATCTCATGGACTGGTATGACATAATCACAAATGAAGAACTGTACCAAATAACAGGAACCATATCAACTGAGGACTTTCAACAACAGCAACAACAAAAACAGATATCACAAACAGAAACTAATGGCATAATCAAGATACTGACATTCCACACTATTTCAAAGAAAAGGTTAGTAGGGAAAACCCCGTCAATAATGAAAAGAGCAATAACAGCTACTGGACTTAACCTCTTTTTTCGAAAATTTGATTCAAGAGAAAGAGTTTATAAATTTCAAATTGACAATTGCACTGACTGCTCAGTGAATTCTGAACGTTTCTTTATAAGGAAATGCTTAATTGTTTTTGTGTGACTCAAAAATGCCTTGCCTACAAATTTAGAATAAATCTCTAAAATTATCTTGACACCATAATCAAGTTTATTTATATTTTTACTTCCTACAATACAAACCTAATTCATTACTCCACTTCCACCTTGTTGTCTTTCGTGTTGTTTGCCTATTTCCATGAACGACCCAAACTTCTAGCTCATACCATCAGCTACATCCAATTTAGCTCTACATTCATTACTAAAAATGAAGAAATCAGTTTTCAGATACTTCTATGCCCAATTTCTACAATTCTCTTGTTGACATTTACTTAGAGGTTGTAAACTGTTTAATCCTTTCTTCTCTCTTTCCTTCACTACCTTCTGTAGGAGTTTTTGTCGTTTCCTTTCTATGCCTGCAATGAACACTGTGTCAGCTGCATATCTTACGTTGTTAAGATCGTGGCCGCCAATAATGAATCTCAGTAAGACTTCTAATTCTCTCAGAATTGCCTTGCTGTGTAGGTTGAATAAGTATATCTCGTATAAAAAAAGATATTATAAGCTGAAATTCATATGGTAGATTTATCATATAAATATATTCTGAACATTTTACTGACATCAGTTGGTTAATACCAATTTTAATGTGAAAACATTTACTTGCATAATAAAATCTGAGTTATATATATATATATATATATATATATATATATATATATATATATATATATATAGTGTATTTAGGCATCAATCCTTCATTTATATATGTTTCATTAAAGATGACAGCAAGGTAGTGCGGTTAAGCTTTTTGCTTAATTTTTCTTGTGTTCAAATAAATGTTTTTTTTTCTGGACACAGAGTGTACACAAAACTGTCCAAATGTTCTGTAATTCCAAGCGCTTTCAGCTATACTTTTAGCCATTATCAAGGATGATTTTATTTTTGCTTTTTAAATGGGTGTATGGGTTGCGTGTATGTTTCTAGAGTTATAGAGATGTTTCATTTTCTGAACACAGTATTTGGATCAGGTTATTCTGTTTGTATTTTCTACTAGTATTACAAAGATAATAACCTGATCCACATGTAAAAAAAGATTAAAAATAATGGAAGCCTTAATAATAAAAAAGAAAAAGCCAACACTCAATATTATTAACTATGAACATGGCCATGATGTGCTGTGTTCAGAAAATGAAACATCTCTATAACTCTAGAAACATACACACAACCCATACACCCAATTAAAAAGCAGAAATAAAATGATCCTTGATAATGGCTAAAGGTATAGCTGAAAGTGTTCTGAATTACAGAACATTTGGACAGTTTTGTGAACACTCTGTGTCCAGAAATGAAAACACTTTTTTGAACAAAAGAAAAATTAAATAAAAAGTTTAATTGCAGTACCTTATCTGTCATCTTTAATGAAACGTGTATAAATGAAGGATTTCTGTCTAAATACCCACACACAGACACACACACACACACACATATATATATATATATATATATATATATATATATATATATATATATATATATATACTCTGTGTGCATGTGTTAGATTTTGTATTGTGTTTGTCTCTACATGTTAAATCTTTTCCTCTTGTGTGTTTCTCATTTGAAAAGAGATTTGAAAAACTTGACAAATGAATCAAAATTTTTTAACCTAACTTGAATACAGCAGACAGGCTGAGGCAATAAAGAAAATAAGCACATCTTCATTTTTGTCTTTGCTAATTTTCTCTCTTTATTTTTTGTATTTCTTTTCCCTAAATATTTATAAAATACCTTCTGTTTATTTTTTTTCAATTTCTCTTATTTACAGTTTCTCTCTATCTTTCATCTTGTGAATAATTTTAGTCACATAGATATTCCAAATCACTTTCCAAACACTAAAATCAAAATTAACCAACCAAAGAAAGAAACAAGAGTAAATGCACAAACACCAATATAATTCTTTAAATCAGAATGCCGAAAGAAACAAGACACACTTGTTTTATTTGATTTTGTTTTTTTATCTTTTGTAAACTTGTTGAGACATCTGTGGTATATCTAACATGAAGAGTGACATTGACAGCAGGTTTTAGAAGTAAACAAATGGAGAATGAAATATGTTAGTGCCAATTTCAGATGATTGAATTTATTTTTTTTCATGATTTTTAGGTTTCAAGACTTAAATTTTTACCAGATAGTATTGCAAGTCTGGCCTTGCACAAACGAAAATGTTCTCCAAGCACATTACACATCTCTGACCATAGCTCAACTAGTATTCATTTAAACACACATGGAAACCTACCAAATTCCATCCACAATATACTTGTAGAAAATAAGCATAATAGCCTCATCCACTATAAATAATGGAAGCAGTAATAATAAAAGAAAAAAACCAACGCTCAATAGCATCAACTATGAACATGGCCACAATGTGCTGACTGCATTTGGAAAAACACTTTATAAATCTAGAAAAAAAGATCATTACATTTAGTTAAAAATAAAAATAAACCTTGATAATGGCTAAAAGAATATCCAAAAGTGCTCGAATATATGGAACATTTGGACATTTTGTACATGCATTTATGTCCAGAAGAGAAAACGCTTATACAAACAGAAGAAAAATTAAATAAAAAGCTTAATCTCCAGTACTTTGTCAGTCGTCATTAATGAAACTTGTCAATTAATGCCAGACATTTCCTTATAAGGAGACAGCTAATGTTACCATTACCATAGATTTTAATAAGAAGAAGATAGTCCTGGTTCACCCCTTAATGCACTGCTGCTATAACCCATCATAACCACCAGTTAAAAATCAATCACAAGAAGTGGTGTAGTTTGGCCCTTACTTCCTTCAGAACCACCGGTAATTGCTGTAAGAGGGTCATGGAAAATATGAAGTGCAACTACGTGTGATTTGTCCAGGCCAAGGTTAAAAATCAACAAATTGGATCTCACGAATTCTGGAAGATGACCAATCAAATTATGAATAGATGCAAAACTGCTGTACCCACTATTATAAATGGACCTGAGGTCACATTGTCCTTGACACACAAGACAAAACTCTTCACCTCAATCTTTGCTTTAAACTTAATGTTAGATGACAAAGGCCATCCCAATCCCAACTTCCCACATCTCACTGAGCACAATCTCAGTAATCTCCACATGTCACCAAGAGAAGTCTCTAGATTTATCAAAAGCCTCAACCCCCAAAAAATCCACTGGCCCAGAAAAATTCCAGTGGTTGTCCTTAAGAATATCAAACCAGAATTATCCCCAATTTTAGCAAAGTTATTTAACCACTGCTTGAAGGAGAAATCTTTCCCAAGTATGTGGAAGGTGCCTAGTCTTCAAGAATGCAAGCAATCGATCTTCCCCCTCCCAGTATAGACCCATTAGTCTCCTCAGTATCAGCAGTAAGCTTTTTGAGGCCTTAATCAGCTACAAGGTCATCAAGCACCTGGATATGAACAACCTCTTGTGCGACAAGTAGTATGGGTTTTGATCAGCCTGATCCACTGCTGATGTCCTAACTACCATTACATACAGAATTAGTGAGGCCCTTGACAACACATATACCACAAGAAACATAGCATTAGATATCTAAAAGCTTGCTACACACGCTCTCTAGTTAGAGAAAACCCTTCCAGTGATTATAAGATCCCTGAAGGTAGTTATTAATGTTTTCATTTGTACCTCCTTACTTCTTAAAATAATGACCAACATTCATATTTATAATTGTTATTGCAATATTCTGTTAAAGTTCTTAAGCTCAAATTTTTAATGATGTGATAGGGAATTTCTACAGATATTTTATTGCTATAGAATTCACCATCAGCTTATTCAGTCATTAACTTCTTTCGGGTCTTTCTAGTTTATAATAATTCTGCTTGTTAACTAGTTACACCCTGCCAATACCTCATAAATAATTGATTATTCTATTATATTCTCAGTGTATTAATGTTGGGTATGGGGCCAATCACCCTACACATACCTAAGCTCATATTTAATACTCTCTAGATTTGTGTCTGGTATTGTTAAGCAATATTTCAATTTTCTTCTATCATTGCCCACTGAGTATCCAGCTACTTCAGTTTTTTTTTTTTTTCAACATCTCAAAAATTGATAACTAACCACTGAATTTTATAGTTTGATGTTTATTTTGCATTTAGCAAGTTTCAGAAGTCTATGATGCACATCGAACATCAGAAAAAAATAGTATTGTCAGTAGTCAGTAATTAGTGTCAGCATTAATAACTGAATATGGCTATTATATATGTTTCTGGTTATATCTACATGCAATCCTAGTTGTTGGCTTAAGAGAAGAGGGGAAAAAATCTGCTTTTTCTCTGATCCCGGGGGAACAATTTCCCAATGTTTCGACTGCTGCCTTTGAATTCTTCAGTGTCTAAAAGAAAATCCCTATATATTTCCAGAGCCAAACCTGAAGATGGCATGCCTTGTCGGCAAACTGAAATAACAATGCTCTCTTCTTGTCCATAACTGACTTTTCTCTTCTTTTTATTTAAATCAAACTAGAAGAGATGTAAAAGGTTTGTTTGATCAGAATACATATACAACAACCCCTGTTGATAATAATACATAGTAAAATTATTCAATTATATATATATATATATATATATATATATATATATATATATATATATATATATATATATATATATATATATAAATACAAATGTCATTGCCATTGATTTTATATATATATGTATATCTATATATCTATATATATATATATACACTACAGTTCAGAAGTTTGAAGCGACCTCCAGAATTAGCATGGAATGAACATGACAGAAGAGAGAAAACAATGAAAAAGAGTTCTTAGAGTCATTGAAAAAAGAAAGGAATCAATTATGAAACTTATACTTTGAGAAAGTTTTGCAACGAACGCCAAAGATTTGTGCTGCAGTAATCAAGGCTAAAGGAGGATATTTTGACAAGAGCAAAATTTAATCATAAAATGCTTTTTTTTTCTTTTTGTCATTGTAAAATTTCTAATAAAAAATCATATCTCGCTTTTTTTTTTAATATATATAATAATTTTCTCTTATTTGAAGTACAAAACAATTACGTTTTGTGCCAATTTAAAAAATTACCAGGGGTTAACTCAAACTTTTGAACTGTAGTATGTATATATATATATATATATATATATATATATACATATATATAATCATTGCTACTCCACTGTAGGAGAAAGTTTTTTCCCCAGTCCTTAGATGAAAACCATGACTATTATTTTATGCCACGTCCAATTTCTTAGTTTCTATCTGTTCTTTTCACATACACACTCACACATATCTATACACACACACACACACACACACACACACACACACACATATATATATACACACACACACACACAGTATGTGCATGCTATTATAAGTAAAAGGTGTCATGCCACAGAGATACATGCACGCACTTTTCTGCAATCAGTCATTTGGTACAGGTTAGATTGTGGGCCTTCAAGAGGCTCAAAGGCTATTTCAGATAATTGCTGCTCATCTTGGACATGATGTGTCAATGGTGCTTTGATAATAGTAATAATGGTCATTTAGCATTTCTACACCTGTATGCCAAGTTCTGGATTGCCACATACCAGCACTACCTAAGTAGGTTGGTTCACTTGTTAAAAATAGTGAAATATTTTTGTGGAAATAATTTTTGTAGATTAGTATTCATTCAACTGGCCTCAACACATGACATTTGTCATAATCAAAAAATATTAAGTATTTTTTTTATCGTGTTAGAAGTGGGGTATTATTCACAGTATCAATACAGTGTTAAATCAATTCCTGATTTTTTACAGATTTATCTGTACTTTTTCTTAATTACAAATGTCAAACTCTGTGTATAAATCATTCATAACTGCATCTGAAAACAGATTTTTTTAAAATTTTTTACAAAAAGATTTCTTTTACACAATGGTTATGTACGTTTTTGTATGTTTTTTATTTTAAGAAAATATTTTAAACAAGCAATAGCAACTGTTTGTCTGGTGAAATAGATTTTTTTCTTTTTTTATTACGGAAAGTTTTTTAGTCATTAAACAACAAAAGAGATGTATAAAGTTTTAATTGAGAAACAAAAATTTATATAACTTAATAAAAACATAAAAAGATATCAAGATTTCGATGATGTAAGTATGTTTTCAAAGCACAAGATTTGTAAATAAAAACAAGTCCAGATAACTCTGTAAAAACAGTGATAGATTTGACACTATTTTTATATGAACAAGTTCTATAGGGTCTATAGGATTCTGTAGATTTACCCCTTTGCACATTTATGCAATCAATTAACATGTTCCAGCTACATTACTATATGTATATTTAAACTTGTGTAAATTGAAATACATGTTCAGAATGTTTGCAATTTTTTTTCATCAGTATGTGTATATTGGTAAATATATGTATATAGATACACACATTTCTCAAGTACTTTTGACCTTTTTCCAAGATCATCTTCAGTACTTGTGAAATGAAAATAAAAGAAATTTAAACAGCTATAGCACATTTCTCTCGTCCTTTAACATCAATACACGCAAGGTTATTCGTGAGTTTGAATGGATTTTGTTAAAAATTAGCAGACATAATGTCTATAATTTATTCAATCAAATATATATATATATATATATATATATATATATATATATTACATACACATATAAAATAGATTTATATATTACACATAGTTCACATATATAATCAATAATTGGAAATATGATTTAAAAGCAGAACCCACTGACTAGAAATTTTACCAAGAAACTTTGAAGTTTAGATAAAACTCATATTTAAAATCTTTTCATGTAGTATTTTATATATATATATATATATATATATATATATATATATATATATATATATATATTATTTTGTATGTGCAGTACTTAGGGGAAAGTGCTAAATATCAGTGATAGAGCTAACGTATCCATAGAACTGAATATATATATATATATATATATGCATGACTCTTCGACAGAATTGAGTCACTCTCAGTCACTGTGTGTTTATCTGAATCTAAAAATAAACACGCTAAAATTCACCTTCATCCCGTACCGTAAGCTGACGGCTTAGTGGGAGAAGTTCGGACTGACACAAATTCAGTCGGGTTTCGATCCTAGCTAGAGGCAACCGGACGTCTAGCCACACTGATGAGCTGTGAAACAGCGAAACAGTCTGTCTGTGGATGACAAAAATATATATATATATATATACATACACATATTATGCCCACATTTACACACACACGCATATATATATATATATATATATATATATATATATATATATATATATTACGCACATGTGTTTTTGTTTATGTGTATTCGGCTTTTACAAAAGTAGCCTGCTGTTCTTAATTCAGCTATTGTTCTTTCATCTCCTTTTTTTCTTGTAACCCCGATTTCCACCAGTTTTACTGAATGCCAGTAACAAAAGACTGAAATGCTTCTTTTTTCTTTTTCTTATATTTTTTCTACTTCTTCAGAATTACTGCTGCCAGCATCTGTTTTGTCCTCCAACTGACAAAAATTAACATAAGGACTGTCATATCCATCTTAACATGTTGTGTGGCACTTAAATGCAAACTATTGATTTTCTATTTACCATATGAATCTGGGTTGCCTCACTGCTGGGTAACAGCTTGCTAGTTTAGTTGACCATTGCTAGAGTGTAGTGTGTTCAATCCGCACTAGTTGCTCTGTACGTGTGATCTTGTACCAAACTAAGATATACTGTACCTGAAAAATTTTACTGTAATTGAACCTTACTAATTAGGCACCTCAATAGGAGTAGATAATTTCACCTTTCATCTCGTTCACACTCCTACCCAGTCTTTTGAAAAGATATAGAGATCTATCCTTTGTTTCCTGTCTAGGATTGGGTTTCCAGTTTCTTCGAAAGTCTTCTTCTGTTCTCTACTCCTAATAGCTGTGCCTGAACTCTGAAATTTTATTCACTATTTATTTCATTTTTTTTCTTTCCTCCACAAATAGGAGTAGATAGGTTCGCCTATCGTCCGGTTCACACTTCTCCCCGTCTTTTGAACAAGAGTAGTTTATTCATTCTTTGCTTCCTGTTTAGGATTGGCTTTCCAGTTCCTTCTATAGTATACTTCAGCTATATACTCCTAACACTTGTCCTTTTCTATTCTAATGTAATGCCATACAGTAAACCTGTACTTTGAGTGGCTCTTGGGCCTCGTATTGGGTGGATATTAGTATAAAAAAAAAAGAAAAAAACAGTGTACTGGTTAACAAGGCTAGTCTTGTTGACCGTTAATACTGAGTAGTGAGTTCGATCCTCACTGAATGCTTCATATAAAATAATCCAGTATATTGTAAAATACATCAACCAACCGACCTTACTAATTTAATTATATTTATCCAGAATCATCAAAAAAAAAAAAGAATTGTTTTTCTAATGAGGGATAATTGGCAAAACAAATTTTTCAAATTGTTTTATATGTTTACTATATATGATGTTTATGCAGGTAGTGTAGGGGTTATTGGTACAGAATTTGGCATCCCCCAAGTTGATTTCTCCCCACCAGGCTGATTTCATCCCCCAAGCTGATTTCAAATTCTGGTTGATACTGTTTTGTTTACTTTGCACTAATGTCTTTAGGAAAGGCATGAATCCATTTTCCCTTCAGCTGTAGGTGAAATAACAGGGCAGAATGAACTTTCTTGCCTTGGGTGGCAGCCAGTCTAGGAGAAGGAAAATTAAATTCAAACTAGTTTGTAAACTGTGTGGCACACTTTGCAATATTTCTCTTTTTATCAGTTTATATGAAAAGTGTGACTCTATGAGTTGTGTAGTGATTCAGTTGTAAGCTAAACATTTGGGCCCCTATACACAGAAATTAACGACAGTGTCCATGAATAAAGTAGTGTTAAAAATATCAGAATTAAAGACTTAAAATGGCTTGTTAAAAGAAAGAAAAACGTGATAGTAAATATTATTGCTTGTATCCTGTGAAAGAACTTCAAGAGATATATTAAATGTCCTGCAAGATATGGGAAATGCAAGTTGACCTATCACTTCAGACTCTCAAAATTCCAGATAAATGCACTTTATTAACAATAAACATGGAAGATTTCTGCTTGTTTTTAATATATGTATGTATGACAACAGACAAAGCTTGCTTAACCTGTACCCATAGAATTTGTTCAAGCCAAACTAAACCTACCAGATTCAAATGTTGATACATACAAACCTTCCTAACCTAGACTGAGCTCTCTAACCTTGCTAGAAGTTTGACCATGGTTTGGGACATTTTGCCCAAAAACGTGTTTTCCCTGATGGAAAAAGAGGATTCATGTTCAGTTCTAATTGGCGGTACAGTTTTTCTTTAGTAGAACGTCTCCATCGAGGCAGGTTGTTATTAATTTCAATGTTTAACAAAACAGAAAAAAAAACAAAAATAGCGACTTAAACACGTGTACCCACTAAAAATACCGTATATAGTAATAAGTATATCATGTTGTAACACTTTTTCTTCTGAATATATTCAGCATGAAAAGCAGTATCTTATGAACATTCAATGTTTTTCTTTCTATTCTTTAAAGGAAATGTGTTTAAGTTCAAAACAAGAACTGTTATTATCAATGTGTGCGAATAATATATACATGTTCCGGGTAAAGTGCATAGGCACGAACCAATTAGATCTAGGCGTTCGCAGACTCATGAGTCAGCAATTGGTGAACACCTTTTAAATTCTGTCAATTGCAGGACGAATTATTCTCCCGATTTCTTTTCTTTCATACGCAGGGCTAGGATGAGGTTCCGTTTAGATATCTTGGAGTCGATTATAATTAATATGCAACGTCCTGCCATGTGTAGACAGAGGGTGATGAAATTCAGGTTGTCCTATTCAAGGAGATTACTGCTTAACCTGGAAAATATTTAGTATTCATAAGGTTATTTTTTTTTTCCTCTTCCTTTAATTTTCCCCCTGATATTACATCTTGGTAATCTATTTTTTTTCATCGGTTGTTGATAATAATTTTTCTTATCAACTTCTTTGTTTTATAATGGCGATGATTGTTTTTCTGAAGGTGTTGGCCGAAAGGTGCCTTAAATCCCTCTTTTTTTTCTTAAATGAGATACTTTTGTATCTATTTTAACAATAAAATGGTAAATATGGTCCTTATATTTAAATCAATTTTGACTTGGTGTGACAGTAAAAAGAACCTGTTTAATATGTGTGTGTGTGTATGTATATATATATATATATATATATATATATATATATATATATATATATAAAAATGAATGAATGAAAAGACAAGAGCATCTTTAAATTTAAATATTACCTTTCAAAGATTCCACATGATGTAATCTAGGGTCTAAATGCTTAGACATTTCAGTTAACTTGTTGAATATTTATGAGCGTCTTTAAATTTTAAAATTTCCTTTCAAAGATGCTACATGACATAAGCTAGGTTCTAATACCTAAACTTTTCAGTTAACCTGATGAATTTTGATGAGTGTTCGTTAATTTAATAATTTTGAGTAACTGTCAAATATATACTTGTTGCAAAATAAAATCATCACATTTTCTTGATAAAGTCCATCAGATGAAGAAATACAGCAGCTAAAAACTAAGTATAGTTTTCCTCTTGTCTTTTCATTCATTTTGTCTCTTTTACAGATACACTCCATCTGAGAATATTTACATATATATATATTAAAACTTTATATATATATATATATATATATATATATATATATATATATATATATGATAAAACTTTATATATATATATATATATATATATATATATATATGATAAAACTTGTTTGTATATATATATATATATATATATATATATATATATATATAATATTAGTGGTTAATATACACACATATATGCATATATATATCTAAAATATATAAATATATACACATACATACATACATACACACACATACATATATATATAAAAAATTTCAAGAGGATAGAATCCAGGTAGAACTCAATGTCCATTATTGTAATATAAGTATATATATATATATATATATATATATATATATATATATATATTATGAATTAACTGATTTAAAATATGTTTTTTTTGCTACACAGTAATAACCATGTTTTAAAAATGGAAGCTAAAAACTTTGAATTTAATTTTGTAATTAATTCCATTTCATCCCCAAACGAATTTTGGAGTAACTTATTTTTTAAATTTACTGAGTTTTAAAGGCACAGAAAAATTCAAAATTCACTGTTTCCAAGGATACAGAGAAATCCAATCATTCAGACAAGGGGTGGTAGCGTGTTCATTTTTATTAACTTTTGTTGTATCAGTTATTAGTTAAGTTCAAAAAAAGGGTTGAGCTTAGGGATGGGTAGGGATGTTTTTTTTTAATGAATTCTGACATCCGTTAAATGCATGTCATCTGTTTTTTTTTCTTTTAAATCTTATTGTTAATGGCAAAAAATTCTTTCGGCATTTTTTCTATTCATATACTTAAAGATTTTTTGGGGATATTTAGGTTAGAATACATATCATTTTTTGCCATTAACAATCAAATTTTTAAATAAAATGAAAATTAATAAGAAAAGCTAGAATATGTAGGCCATTAAATGACACATGTCCTTTGTACATACATGAGAAACTATATATTACTAAGTTTATAAAAAATAAAAATTTACTGAATCAGAGAAAAGAATAAGCTATTTTTTGCTGTCATTGTCCTCGCTTGAGGAGGAAATGGAACTAATGTTTTTAATTACAAAATTAAATTCAAAGTTTTTAGCTTCCATTTTTAAAACATGGTTATTACTGTGTAACAAAAAAAAACATATTTTAAATCAGTTAATTTATAATATTAATGCTCTTTAAATTTACATTGAGCACTATTTTGTAAAAATAATAATATCAATAAGAACACCGGATTATATATCTTACTGTTCTTTCTTTTTATTTATATCTATATCTATCTATCTATCTATCTATCTATCTATATAATAAAACTTGTTTGTATGTATGTGTGTATATATATATAGGTATATACAAACAAGTTTTATTAAATTGCACCAACAAAGTCTGTCTATTCAAAATTTTATTATATCTTTCCAGTTTCAAATTGGGATTGAACTTATGAATAAATTGTCCAATGTTCATTTTCTCTGTTATATTCAAGTATTTTTCACTATCACAGTCATTTTCAAGAACTGGGTGTTATCAATATAGGAAATAAGTTTTTTTTGCCTAAGTTATGGTATTTTAGATTGCAGGAATCCTATTCGGTTCACAGTGATGTCATATGTAACAACTAAATGGAAAAAAGGCATGCATAAAATATCTGTATGTGCTTTTTTTCTAAAAAGGCATGTAGATATTTGACACATGCTTTTCTTTTTTAACTGTTACATATGATCTCCCCAGTAGATAAAAGCATTGGTTGATTGATCCAAAAGTGACTCAACCCAAAAACTTGTGAGTTTGATCCCTGGTTATAGGAGAGGGATAACAAAATTGGAAAGTTATCAAGAGTAATTAACTAAAACTGAGATATCTAAAGGCACAGCATGTGGAACTAGAAGAATCTACCACTGTGAACTAAATAAAAGTTCCAATTTGAAATTCCAACAAATATCACCTGAAGAAGACCCAAGCATACAATGGCCGAAACATTGTGAATATGACTATAAAGATGAAGACAGCAGTCTGAATAGGGTAAATAGTGTAAACTGAACTAATTCCAATCCTAATTCCAGCAAATCAAAAATGTTAGAATTTAATAAATATTGCTTACCAAACTGGCAATACCCAGTTCTTGACAATGCCTGTGATAGTCAAATGAACTTGGATATAATGGAAAAAAAAGACATGGCTTTGTATAATTTATTCATAACTTCAATCTCAATGTACAACAAATCATTCAGAAATTGGAAAGTTATGATAAAGCGTCAAATAGACAGATCTAGTCAATGGAATTTAATAAAACCTGATTGGATGAATTTTTGATACAGAAATAGACCTTATATATGTATATCCAAAACAAATTTTATTAAATTGCACGGACAAGGTCTGTCTATTCAAAGTTTTATTATATCTTTCCAGTTTCGAATTGAGATTGAACTTATGAATAAATTGTCCAATGTTCATTTTCTCTGTTATATTCAAGTATTTTTCACTACCACAGTCATTTTCAAGAACTGGGTGTTACCAGTATAGGAAATAAGATTTTTTTGCCTAAATTATGGTGTTTTAGATTGCAGGAATTCTAATCGGTTCACAGTGATGTAACAACTAAATATAGCCAGCTGACCCTGACGATCTGCCTAAGTGAAACCTTGATAGGTTTGTCTGGCTCATTAGGTTTGACTAGGTCTGCTCTACGTTTGTATCGAGCTTACTCATATCAGGGTTTTTTCTTTGGGCCTTGAACCTGTATCTGTGCAATTATTTTTGACAGACTTTCATGTTCCTGGCTCTTTCTTTTTTAAAACTTTTTTTTTCCCTTCGGGATTGATTTAACTATTGGTAAATCAAGAATTCGAAGGTTTTTCGACACGAGTATAGTTACCTATATAACCTATATATATATATATATATATATATATATATATATATATATATATATGAGAGAGAGAGTGAAGAGAGAGAGTATCTACATCATGTGTACACTTTACATAAATGCAGGATTGAGGCTTAACATGTAATAGGAATAGTTTTTACTTTCAGGGAGTAAGAGAAAACGAATTCTATAATATAAATG
>OZ038494.1:51555381-51557881 GCA_964036315.1 Acanthosepion esculentum
TTCTATTGGTAACACAAAACCAATGAGTTGGTGCGGGAAAAGGGTTGAAAGTTTTGTGGACCACCAGGAACTTCTTTTTGCCGCTGTCAAACAGAGAAAAATGGTGTGGTTTGGGCATATTACAAGACACGACAGCCTATGCAAGACCATCATTGAAGGTGGACACAGGACAGAACACCAACGCAAAACTGGTTGGACAATGTCAAACAATGGACAGGTATGACTATACCAGAATTGCTGGTGGCTGCCGTTGATAGACCATTGTAAAGGAGATTCAGTGTGTCTTCTGTATTTGGATCCCCCCCCCATGATTACAAAAGTCAAGGGGATGATGATGATGATGATGATATCTCTTTGTCTACATTACTCTATCCCTTTGCTCTCTCTCTCTCTCTCCAAGTTTCTCAGTTTCACTCTCTTGTTTTCCCTTTTTGTGCTTCTCTCTCTCTCTCCAACTTTCACAGTTTCCCCCTCTCATTCTTTCTACTTGTGTTGCTTTGCCCCCCCCCCCCACTTTAACTCTCTATACAGTTCTCTGTTCAATCTATGTGATTAATAGGAATGTGTTGGGTTAATTGCATTGGTAAGGACGGAATTTATGTTGAAAAATAAATATTTGTTTCTTAAAATGAAGGCTTTTCACATCTTTACACCACAGACCTCCTGGCATCTCCATCTCTCTCTCTCTCTCTCTCTTTATATACATATATATATATATATATATATATATATATATAAAAAGACATGTTTCATTAAATAATTTAAACAAGTTTTGTCTACTTATTTTTGATAGGATCCTCTCATAATTATGGACGTTCTTACTAAAAGAAGAAAAAAAATTACTATATTGATGCATATTCATTTTATTCCGAGTACTTTCGACATAAGCACAATGTCATCATCAGGGTCTTTTTTTTTCTAAGACAAAATTTTTGTGTTCATCTGAAAACTAAACTTTTACGTGTGAAATAAAAACGCTAAAGTTATGTACTGTACAATCTTTACATTTTATCATGTAGACATGCATGCAAACATCAAGGGCGGTAACTAAGTTAGTGAAATGTCTAAATCTTTTTTTAAAGAAAAACTATGTGTGTGTGTCTGTGTAAAACTATATATGAGCGTGTGATGAACTCTGCTGTTGATTTTGATGCATGAGAGCTCAACAGTTCAGCTAGAAATTAACCACTAGGCTACCTGCAGCATAGTATTAACAGCTTGTGTAGACCCAGTCACTGATTTTGGAAAAACTGATAGCAAAGAAATGGATGTTCAAGGTACCACACAATCTCCAAACGGTTCTTGTCATGTTTTATTATCAGAAAGTTTAAACTTTTCCAAATAATGCCAAAACCTGAGGACATAACTCTCTCCAGAAAGACCTCATATGAATTCAGTTTTTCTTCTTCAAGACTGGCTGCCTGATAAGGCATGAGCCCCAGATACCCTGCTATTTGACACATCACATGTGGAGGAAGGTGGCATAAGTGTAAAGTGAATCAACCAGAATTTATTTGACCATGGCTTGTTTATTTCACATTCTGCACTCATAATCTTTATGTTAATTACATATATGCTATGTAAAATGTATGCACACACAGATATATATATATATATATATATATATATATATATATATATATATATATATATATAACAATAATTCCCTATTGAAGAAGCCTGCTTGAGAAGATTTTTCTGCTTTTTCAATACCCACAGAGCCCATCTGTGGATTTTGCTGCAACTATGTTGGATGGAGCTTTGTTATAGTTTCTAGGAGAGAACACATAACCTGGCATGATCAAAAGTTAGAACAAGACCAGTACACTGAAACCCCCTGTCACGATGCCTCCACACACACATATATATATATATATATATAATTATTTATTTAAACATTATAATATAAATATGTTATAAAATCCCTACAAAAATAGCCATTTTGTTTCAACACTTCTAGTGTCTTATCAAGTGATGATGTTGAATGCAGAATAAATGGTTTTAAAAGTTTCAAATTTAAATTAATTAACGATCCTTCGCTAGGGGTAAACGCTGTTACATAAATCTTGATGTTATTGTCAGGGATATCAATATGTATTTTGATTGGTCATTCTAGCTTATGTAACAGTGTTTACCCCTAGTGAAGGATCGTTAATTAATTTAAATTTGAAACTTTTAAAACCATTTATTCTACATTCAACATCATCACTTGATAAGACACTAGAAGTGTTGAAAGAAAATGGCTATTTTTGTAGTGATTTTATAACATATTTATTTTATAATATTTAAATAAATAATTATATCTGCTCTACTCTGTATTGAGCACTCTTTTAAGAAGAATAATTGTTGGTTATTGGAATTTATTCCGTATATACCAATCCTATACTTGGGTAAGTATACGACTCTTCGGCAGAATTGAGTCACTGTCAGTCACTGTGTGTTTATCTAAATCTAAAAATAAACATGCTAAAATTAACCTTTATCCCTGCCATGCACTGAC
>OZ038494.1:51565381-51575381 GCA_964036315.1 Acanthosepion esculentum
ACTTGTCTCTCTGATTCCATTTTCCATGCTGATAACTGTTGTGCTACCTACACATACCAGTGATTATCTTTTTTTTGTTTCAATGAAGAAAAGCTATTTGACTGATATTTTCACTGATAAGAGGTGGATTCATGCCTTTTCCAAGGGTATTAGTGTGAAAGTGAATGCAACAGTCCAGGCTAGAATTTGAAATTAATTTGCTCTTTCCAGATTCTGTGCCAATGATATCCATTATACTACCCACACATTTTAATACTTTGTTAATGTTTTCATCTTTGTAATATTTCCATCTTTTTTTTATTCATATTTCATCTTTTCCCTTTAAGTTTTTCTTCATTTGTTGTTCATTATTCCTTTTCCCTTTAAGTTTTTCTTCGTTTGTTGTTCATTATTCCTTTTCCCTTTAAGTTTTTCTTCGTTTGTTGTTCATTATTCCTTTTCCGTTTAAGTTTTTCTTCGTTTGTTGTTCATTATTCCTTTTCCCTTTAAGTTTTTCTTCGTTTGTTGTTCATTATTCCTTTTCCCTTTAAGTTTTCTTCGTTTGTTGTTCATTATTCCTTTTCCCTTTAAGTTTTTCTTCGTTTGTTGTTCATTATTCCTTTTCCCTTTAAGTTTTTCTCCGTTTGTTGTTCATTATTCCTTTTCCCTTTAAGTTTTTCTTCGTTTGTTGTTCATTATTCCTTTTCCCTTTAAGTTTTTCTTCGTTTGTTGTTCATTATTCCTTTTCCCTTTAAGTTTTTCTTCATTTGTTGTTCATTATTCCTTTTCCCTTTAAGTTTTTCTTCGTTTGTTGTTCATTATTCCTTTTCTTGCCCACTTTTCTTCATTTGTTGTTCATTATTCCTTTTCTTGCCCACTTTTCTTCTTCAATCTCATTCTTTATTTTTCATTCTTATCAACTCAGATCAGACCAAGAATGGCGTACTGCTGCCATATCTGGGCTGCTGCTGCACAGTCCTCATTCTCCAGCTACAATAGAGTTCAAAAACACTTACACAGCCTTGTGGGTGATGAAGTATTCTCCATCCTGCAACCCTTATCCCATGGATGAAATGTTGCCAGCCTTTCACTACGATATCATTATTACTATGGCAGATGCTCACACGAGTTGCATTACTTAATGCTATAAGCTTGGACTCGCCATGCCACATTCACAGTAGTTAACTATCCCATTTCCATTCCTTTGATAAAAAGCAAATTCCACTCACATAGATTCTTCGTCAGATCTTTGTGGAACAAACTCCCAAGAGAATGCTTTCCTGGTGTCTACAATTTCACCTTTGTAACTTTTCCATTCGTATTTTTTTTTTCCCTTCAAGTTTTTCTTCACTTCTTGTTCATTCTTATTCTTTTCTGTTGTATCCTTAAAGAAGGTAACAAACAGACAAAGGTGGTACTTGAGTGAAGGTACAGCAACAAGTGTGTAGATGAAAGAAAACAGGTTTATTGTAAAAGAGAATACACTACTGAAAGACAGAGAATCGGGTGGCAGGCTAGTAATTCCCAAAGAAAGCCCCCAGGTATATCCTGAGCTCACTATATATAGCTACTGATATAGTCAGTCTGCGTAGGGGATAGGGAGTGTGGGACATTCCATTACAACATTTTCTCGTTCACTTTTCTTTTTCAGTCTCTTTCATTATTTTTCCTTCTTATCAACTCAAATCAAACCAAGAATATTGCTGCCATATCAGGGCTGGTTCTGCCCAAACCTTTAAATCCAGGATCAGCTGATATCTATCCTACTTGTCCTCATAATACTCTCTTACCTTCCTCTTCCTTATAATTTTACTCTGTAACTTTTTTACCTTGAATGGCTCTTGGGCCTTGTATTGGGTGAGTTTAATCTTCAGTTTTCTTTCTTTTTTCTTCTCAGATAATTCTCCTTTTTTTCAGCTTTCATTTTATTCATCACTTCTTTGCAATTTCCTCCTTCATCCAAACTTTTACTTCATTTTCTTTCATTCTTCTTATTCTTCAGTGTTCATTTTCATTCTTCTTATTCTTCAGTGTTCATTTTCATTCTTCTTATTCTTCAGTGTTCATTTTCATTCTTCTTATTCTTCAGTGTTCATTTTCATCCTTCTTATTCTTCAGTGTTCATTTTCATTCTTCTTATTCTTCAGTGTTCATTTTCATTCTTCTTATTCTTCAGTGTTCATTTTCATCCTTCTTATTCTTCAGTGTTCATTTTCATTCTTCTTATTCTTCAGTGTTCATTTTCATCCTTCTTATTCTTCAGTGTTCATTTTCATTCTTCTTATTCTTCAGTGTTCATTTTCATTCTTCTTATTCTTCAGTGTTCATTTTCATCCTTCTTATTCTTCAGTGTTCATTTTCATTCTTCTTATTCTTCAGTGTTCATTTTCATTCTTCTTATTCTTCAGTGTTCATTTTCATTCTTCTTATTCTTCAGTGTTCATTTTCATCCTTCTTATTCTTCAGTGTTCATTTTCATTCTTCTTATTCTTCAGTGTTCATTTTCATTCTTCTTATTCTTCAGTGTTCATTTTCATTCTTCTTATTCTTCAGTGTTCATTTTCATTCTTCTTATTCTTCAGTGTTCATTTTCATCCTTCTTATTCTTCAGTGTTCATTTTCATCCTTCACAGTCACTGGTATAATTTCATCAGATTATCACTATCTTATAGATCACACCTTTTTCCATTATACATTACTGATTTGGGTCTCAAACAGAAATCATTTTATGTTGATTATTATCTTTTTTTACTTCTTGTTAATTACTCTTCTTTTTCTATTCACCTTGTTGTTAGTTTTGTTCAATTTTTTTGTTTCCTCTTCTTTTTTGCTTTTTTTTTTTCCATTCTTCTGCTTTTTCCTTTTATTCGTTTTAATGATTCCTTCACTTTTTTGTGATCCTCTTCTTGACTTCTTTCTTCTCTCTTTCTATTCTTAATTATCTCCCTTTTTTTTTCCTATCTTAAAAATTATCCTTTAACATTTTTTTTGTATTTCTCCTCCACTTTTTCAGCTCCCCTTTTTTTTGCTTTCCTTCTTTTGCTTCCAATATCACGTTTTGTTCATTTTTTGTCACATTTTTTTAATCCATTTTGCTCATGTCTTCTGTTTCTTCTGTTTTTCATTCAACTTTCTGAGTCATCTTTTCTTTTTTCTGCTATTTCTTCCATGCATTCCTTTCTCCTTTCTCTTAGCTTTTCCCTTATTCAACTTATTTAACATTATTCCTTTTCTTCTCTTTTTTCTTTTTCCCTTGTTTTTCTTTTTTGACCATGTTCCCTTTCTTCATTTATTCCTTTTTTTTTCTTTTATTTTTCCTCTTTTGACCACGTTCATTTTTTTCTTTTTCCTTTTCGTTTTCTCTTACTTTTCTTCTTTTGACCATGTTCCCTTTCTTCACTTTTCCTTTTCTTTTTCTCTTATTCTTCTTCTTATGACCATGTTCCCTTTTCATTCCTTTGCTTTTTGGTCCTTTTTTCTTTCTTGCTCTCTCTCTCTCTCTTTTTTCTTTTCCTATTTTTTCTGTTCACTTCCTTTTCTATCCTTCATATTTTTTTCTTCTCTTATTTCCCCCTCTCATTTCTTGCTCATCTAATTTTCATTGTTGCAATTCTTTGTCCACTTCTTTTCTCTTTTCTACTGTTTCTCATTATTTTTATCTTTTATTTTTTCTACAGGGATATTGGGATGGCATTCGAGAGAAGATCCTTGCTGAACTGGATAGACCACGCAACTATGAACAGCATTTACGGTAAGACATAAACTACATATAAGGCATGCAGATCTGTCTTTGTAAGCAATACCCTTTTATTGCCTTCACATGCACAAGATCAATAATTTCTGTAATTCCAAAGAAAGCGCCATTCTTTTTTCTTTAATTCCAAATACAATTTCAGTAATGGTTTGAAATTCTAATCTGTAGAATGACATTCTTATTCTTGAAAGTCAGTAGAAATTCATTGAAAGGCGATATGTGTAAGCAATATGGCCATGACTCACAAAGACTTTAGGAGAAGATAAGCTCAGAAGAATTAAGAAAACTAGAATGCAATCTTTATATAGTTGCTTTATTTGACCCATTTCTCTTTCTCTCTTTCAACAATGCCGTTACCCATTTTTTAATATTTTTTGTATTCTCTTTTGAATTGTCTTTTCACTTTTTTGTCTAATTCCCGTCATTTTCTCAGTTATGAAATAATGTCACATTTCCAAGAAATCTGTTCAAATTCCCAACTTATTACAAAAGCCTGAAGAGAGATAGTCTCCGTCAGATAGTTTTGCTCTAAATGTGCCCACATCTGCTGCAGATCCATTACATGCGGTGCCCCTGTGACCGTAATTGCTCACTGAGCTCTATCAGGCTATTTTGCCCTGGACTCACTCACTGCTGCAATAGCTGCACTACATGTAGTCTTCTCGTGAGCCTAATGGGTTACTGGGTTCAGATTATTTTGCTCCAGACACACCCAATGCTGCTGCACTATATATGGTGCCACTAATGGATTACTGGGCTCTATCAGACTATTTTTCCCTCTACACACCCACTGCTGCTCCTGTATGTGGTGTCTCTTTGACCCTAATCAGTTACTGAGCTCTATCAGGCTATTTTGCTAGCTGTAGTGTGAGTGTGTTGCTCCTGTGCCCCTAATGGGTTACTTGGCTCTATCAGGCTGTTTTGCTCTAGATGCACCAACTGCTATTACAACTGTAGTGAGTGTGGTACCCCTATGATCCTATTGTGTTAAATGGGCTCTATCATTATTTTACTCTAGACACACCTATGGCTACATTGCATGTGGTGTCCCTGTGAGCCTAAAGGGTCACTTGACTCTATCAGGCTATTTTGCTCTAGATCCATCCACTGCTGTTACAACTGCAGTGAGTTTGCTACTCCTGTGATCCTATTGGATTACTGGGCACTATCCTGTTATTTTGCCCTAGACTCACCTAGGGTTGCTACTGCTTCAGTGCATGTGGTGTCACTGTGACCCGAATGGATTATTGGGTTCTATCATGCTATTTTATCCTAGACATACCTACTTGTTGTAGTGCATCTGGTCTCTGTTGGACCCTAATGGTTTACTTGGCACTATCAGGCTATTTTGCCCTAGACACACTCACTGCTGCTACAGCTGCAGTACATGTTGTGCTTCAATGGCCCTAATGGGTTACAGGACTTGTGATCGTGATTGGCAGGCAGACATTTTGTAGTATGTCTGCCTGTCATTTCCTAAACAGTCATTATTTATCTATTTCCATACATGATTTGATTCACAAAAAATACTTCTCTGCAGCAGACATTAGGTAATGCTCTGATTCTCCCACCACTGTATGCTGAAAAAAAGATTGCAGCTCTCCCCAAAGAGTAAGAATAAATGTCCACTTTGATTGGTATTGGCTGGAAAAAAGATTCTCATAAAAGAAACAATTAATTCAATATAATGATTCATTCTCCAGTTATTTCAAGTTAATTTCTAAAGTGCAAACCCTGAATGTCTGTAGTGCAGTTTATGGTTTGTTTTCTTCACGTACACACAAAGCTGCTAATAGGTTTGATGTTGAAAGTCATATTCTTTGTGCTAGTCACTAAATTATGATTGACTTATATTCTTTCTGCATTTATTTTTCTAAACAAATGAAAAAAAAATGTCCACATCCATTTATTCCTTCCTTTGATGTTTGTTCCATCTTTTGATATACATTTACCCCCCCTGCTTCTTTCAAATTCTACATTAGAAAAATTGTATCCATTGTTAATAATAAAAAGAAAAAAAAAATTCATTTTGAAAAATTCTTTCAGACTGAGAGAAGAATGGAAAAAAAAAATTTTTTCTCCATCATTTTTGTTGTTGATTCTTTGTTAATTTTATGAGTCAGATTTGATATTTCTAATGTGTTCCTCTTCGTTTTGAGGTTTCCAATGCAAATGGCATTTCTTTGAATATTTCCATTGTTTCCAGTCCTTGTCCATTTTTTTTGTTTTTGCTTTGGGAGGAAGAAGAAATTTTTCTCCTTCTTTTCACGTGTCAAACAAACGTCTCCATTTAATAGCTGTTTGTGCTCCCAAAACATTAAAAAAAAACAAAAAAACGAAACAAATATCTCCAAGAGTTTCATTAATTTTAGAAAGAAAAGTCCATTTCAAAGATTAGGTGGAATTGAATTTTCAAGATGAAAATTGATACTCCTGCTTGTTATTTAAATTCTGAGATGAGATATTTTCACCATTCTGCAATTTTTTTTTATTGGTTTCTTTGTATTTTTTGCTTGCTTTTGTCACATTTTTTTTTCGCTGCTGAATTGAATTTCAAGAATTTAGAATAAAAAAACAAAACAAAAAATACAAATGCGATATGAGGAACTTGATATGTCATGTAGCAATGCATAGCCATTTAGGCTACTAAAGTTTCTTATGAATCATGAATAAAAAGACTGATTAAAAGTAAATGATGAAACCAATCAAAAATAAAATTTCTACTATTATTCTGATTGTATGTATGGCTGTTACACTTTCTTATTGTAATGAGGAAACTACACAGATGTAGGCTTTAAGTAAGTTTTATTCAACTGAGAATACAAGGTTCGCATGTAGTGTACTTTTATAGTCCCAGTAGGAGTGTAACAAAACAAGGGGAGACCACTCTTGATTATTCATAACACTTGCCAAAGATCAGTATGTGTTTTATAAGCTGGAATCAGCTACCTTTTTCTTTTTTTTTTTAATTAGAAACATATATATTTAACTTGGAAGGGATTGGGAACAGTGAGGGAGAGGAGAAAAAAAGAGGGTAGGTAAGTGGTAAGAGAACTAGAGAGAAACAAAACTAGAAAAAAGGAAGAAATATACATAGAGAAGAGGAAAGCCTGGGGACAAATGAGAGACAAGGAGAGATAGGGTTGTTAGCCAGAAGTGAAGAGAGTGCTCGAAAGTTTGAAAGGAAAACGTAAAATGTGCAGTTTAAATCTTTCATGGTGAATTTAGAGCAAAGTGGAGATAAAAGAGTGAGTATAATCATTTGTGTGTTCTGCATTCCTTTTTCAAATAACTGTTCTGTGTTGATATAACATTCAAAGGAAACATGGACAAGTCCGAAAAGATTGGAAGGGATATGGGAGAAAATAAGAAGATACAGGCAAAGTGAGAGAAAAGCAAAAGACAGTGATAATGAATAATCTTAGTTGTCAACACATTTTTTTAATCATCCCCCCCCCACACCGGTAAGGTCGTAATGCCACTAGAATGCAGGGGGTTACATGGAGCGTAAGTGAAAGAAAATCGGAAGACTGACAATGGGGAGGATTGAGGAAAGGACAAAAAAGTAACCAAGTTCAAGAAGAGCGAAGATGACGACTGACATTGTATTTAAATTTTTGAAGAATCTCGTTAACAGGGAAGCAAGAAATCGGGAGTTACACAGTGACTGAAGTCGCGATGCCAACTCAAAATTGATTATATTGCAGATCCTTCTTTGGATTTTCTCAAGAACCTCAAGATCAATAGCATTGAGGAAATGACAAACGCTGAATGGGATTCAAGAAGACAGAAGATGGTGATTGACATTGAATTTAAATTTTTGAGGATTGTAGTTATCAGGGAAGTATGTAAACAGAAGGGAGTTTCACAGGTGGGAAGTGTAAGAAAAGAAACTGTTGGAGTAGAAGTGGCAGTTGCATTTAGCTATTTCAACAGTAAAAGGGTGGGACCTACAAGCCAATCTAGTATCACACTTAAATTCATGTAGTCAGGGCACCAGAGAAAAAAGCTTATCAGAACAGTTGCCATGAAAATATTTGTAGAAAAGACAAAGGGAAGCCATGTCACATCAGTGAGAAAGTGACTGAAGTCGAGATGCCAAGTCAGGATCGATTGCATTACAGATCCTTCTTTGGATTTTGTCAAGAACCTCGAGATGAATAGCAGGAGCACTAGACCAGTTATGGCATCAATATTCAATGCACAGGTGAATGGTAGATTTGTAAATGTGCAAAATGGAGAGAAAAATTTTCTGGCCTGACACAATGACCCAACTTTCCTAGCAGTAGATGCAGCTAAATTGATTCTTTGATAAATCATACTAGATGACATGCCAAGTCCATGCCTGTAATGTCTTAGGAGAAGATCAGTTTGGAAGGTTTTATGTTGCTAAGTCCAGAGTTATCTCCCTTCCAATAGCAGATTGTTTCAAGATATCTACAAAGTCCAATGGTGAAAAAAACAACTCTGTTAAATCCTTCTTTGGATTTTGTCAAGAACCTTGAGATGAATTGCAGGAGCACAAATCCAGATAGGACAGCAGTATTCAATGTATGGACAAATGGTAGATTTATAAATGTGCAAGATGGATTCTGACAAGAAGAGATAATAATGACGAAGCTGGTGACTTTCTGTAAACTACCGAAAAGAAGTTTGAAATGAAAAATTCGACCGTACTAGAAAGAGGGATAATATTAAGTGAACTTAAGTCTAGTTACCAGAAAAAAAAATTTAAAAAAAACGTTTTAAGGAAAAGGTTTTATGAATCTCAGCTGGCAGTAACTGTTCAGTCAGTGAATCTCGAATGTTTCCTGAATGGAAACAAATAATTTTACAATTTACAATTTCTGTTAGGGTGTGATAAAAGCACAATGCTTATTCAAAGTAAAATGTTATTCTCACAAACTGTAATCATTGCATGTGGTTTTCTTCAGAGAACATTCTTCATTTTTGTTTTTTTGTTCATACTGTTTCACTTCTGTATCTTTGAGCCTTCCTCATGTGTTTATTGTGTTCTAGAATATTGGCAAATTATGCTTCAAGGACACATGCAGAAAAATGGATTTGTCAATATTCTGGAATGCAACAAACACCTGATGAGGGCCAGAAGCTACATAACAGAAATATTGCAAAAAGGTTTAAAAAAAAAAAAGAAAAAAAGAGCAAAGACGAGAAAATTATCTATCTATCTATCTATCTATCTATCTATCTATCTATCTATCTATCTATCTATCTATCTACCTATCTATCTATCTATCTATCTATCTATCTATCTGAGATGAGGTATTATGTACCCTATTTACTTATTCGGACTATTGTCCTCATCTTTTCGCCATATTTATTACAACATCTTGGCTGTTGTACACTCCAGCCTTCTTCAGGTGGTTGGAATGTCGAACTGAAACCTTTATTTCACTCACTGGGGTAGATTGTTCTAGTTCTATGTGCCATGTTTAATGGATGTCAGTTATCACCTGTTAATTCCCCTCTCCAAGTTCTCCACTGAGGACACACGGCACAGTGGATAAAGGCGTTAGTTAGATCCAGTGACAGGACCCAAAGAGTGTGAGTTCAATACCCAGTTAAGGCAGAACTGGAACTAGAACAGTTTACCCCAATGAGCAAAATAAAGGGTTCAGTTCGACCTTCCAACCACCTGAAGAAGGCTGGAGCATATAACGGACGAAACATAATAAATATGGTGACAAAGATGAGAACAATAGTCCAAATAATGTTTATAGTGTACAAGGAAATTAGTCCAAAGAAAATTACATACATTCATTAAAGTACATCATCTAACAGAATTGAAACAAGTGCTAAACATGACTGTTGTCATGGAAAATTTTTCCTCTAACAAAAAAAAAGAAGATATTTTTGTTCTGTCTGTTGATAAGAAGGTATCATGGGATACATAGAAAGAAACCTCATACAAAAAAAAATAGGAAAACAAGATTTTATTTTCTAAAGGTTAAATGGGGGCTTCTCCTCCATCTGCAAAACTTTCATAACCAAGTTAGCCAAACTAAGTGAAGAAGTTTTGATATGAATGAAGCTAAACATAAAAAAAGACTTGACTTCGTAATTCACTGATTGAAAACATGAAACCTGAGTACAAGGCCTCGGATCTCCTGGCAGACTTTTTAATTGATTCTTATCATGTGAAAGAGTTGATAGTTTATATTATTTACGATTGGACAAATTTCAGTCATTATGTCTTACAGCCTTCTTCAGGTGTATGCCAGTTCGGATAAACTTCAGGGAATTTTG
>OZ038494.1:51580381-51715381 GCA_964036315.1 Acanthosepion esculentum
CACACACACATTAGGGTATGATAAAAAGTTCTCCATCCACCTGAAAAAAGTATTCCCAAAAGAAATTCTGCTCTTAGACCATTTGTCCTGAATTTTGAAAGTGGTCTGGGACAAGAATTTTTCAACTTCCTCTCATTTGTGTGAGTGTACTTTATATATATATATATATATATATATATATATATATATATATATATATATAGTACAGGTAATCGATCCATTGGTATATAATCCAGGTGGATCCTAGTAATATTAATTATTAAAACTGATCCACAGAGTGCTCAATGTTTTTATTTTAACAGAGCATATGTATTTTTACAGCAAAAAAAAAAAAAAAAAAATTGCCTCAACATTCTCATTAACAAGCCATCTACCAGAGGAGGACTGACATTGAAAATAAATTTGAAACAATGCTCTGAGACAGACAGTTAGAGGCTTATGATAGCCGTGTACAGAACGGCTTGAAATAAACTATCTCTGTGTTAAGGTAATTTTAGTTTTTTGCTGTAAAAATATATATATATATATATATATATATATATATATATATATATATATATATATATATATATATATATATATATATATACACACACACACACACTTATATATATATTTAGGCAGCATATCTTCATTCATGTATGTTTTATTAAATAATATAGTCATATTGTGTCTGTTTATTTTTATAATAATCCTTTCTAGTTCTCTAACCAGTTTCTTGATGTTTAGTTGAAAATTATCAAAGAAAGCACCATACTTTTTTGTTAACCCAAATACTTTTGATCTTCTCTTTGTACTATAATAAAAGCTACCCATGAACACTGAACAAAATTTATTATGAACATAGTAGCAATGTAAATCCATTTGAGTTGACTAACATTTAACACCATTTTGAAATTTACCAGTTTGCAATTTTACTATAAATACAGTACATTTTACACAATATACATACATACATATACATATATATATATATATATATATATATATATATATATATATATATATATATATATTTACTTTAAATATTTTATATTTAGTAGATGCTGTTGTTTAAGCAAACATCCTCGCTTTCTAAAAAGTGTGTAAATCTATGTCTACCATTCTGTCCATTTGAGATTCTTAATAAAGAAAATGCTTCCAGCAGGATTTGAACCTGTTTATAGAGAAAACCACCATTTAGACTGGGATGCTTTTAGATAAGACAGTCATGAAAGTTATCACAGTCAAGCAAAGTTCAATAACCCTATTTAAGAAATTTTTTGTTCAGATCTCTCAAAGCCCATGCCTACTATATATATATATATATATATATATATATATATATATATATATATACACACACACACACACACACACACAGCTGGGCAAAATCTTAAGGCCAATGAAAATAAAAACTATACCTTATTAGATTCAACCACTTATTTGAATAGAACTTCAAAAAATGAAAATAAGAAAAGTAAAAAATTACAAACTTTTTTGGCATTTGATAGTGGGAAAATTCAATAATGAGGAAATTAGGCTAAATACTAGCTGGTCAAAAGTTTAACGCCATACCTAAAAGAAGTCCTAAACAGAGTAGGAAATACCCAACAAGATGTCTCAGTAGTGAATTTTACAGCCATCATTGTGAATAACATAAAAAATTCACTTTTTTCATCTCTATCTATAAAAGGTAGGATGTGTGTGTGTGTTGTGTGTAACAAATGCACGGCCACAATCTTTGACAGATTTGCACCAAAATTTACATGCACTTGTTCAAAGTTAGTGGGAAGTCCAAGACTGACTTTGCATTTCCCAAATCCCATCGATAATGGAAATAATCGATTTTTTCATGCTTCTACAGCAGTTTTCATGTAGTTTGCGGCCATTTTCTACTGGCCAGAGTGAGAGCCTATAGCTGGCTGCCACGAATAGGCAGGAAGATTCTATTGGCCAGCATGAGAGCCAACAGCTGACTGACATGAATGTTAACTAGCATACTAGCATGTAAAAAAATTGTAGCTGCATTCATCACAAGTGGGAAAAATTTAAATCTGCATGGCACTTTACTCCAATTGGCTCATTTGCTTGCTTAAACTCAACGTTGATTCTGATTCCACAGAACTGGGTTGGGTGTGAAAAAATATTTGTTGTTAACATTCTTTTTTCATTCAGTTTTTCCAGTTATGAGTCCTTTTTCAAAGCTGATCATTTTGTCTTCATTTTGTTTAGTTCTTTTTTCGTAACAGATTTAATGTTTAGTATAGAGCTTAGAAAAAATTTTCAGTATGAGATAGGCAAGAAGTAAGGCATGTAGCAACATCAGCACGGCAAAGGGCACTCCTTTAAAGGCAAGGAAGGGCAAAAATATTTTAAGTCAAGTGATAGTGATTGCTGTATGAGTCATACGATTTTTTAATCAAGCACAGGCAATGCTGGGCCATGCTGCTAGTGATCTATATAAGCGTCTGCAGAAGGATGGCTCAAATGTTATTCCAAGTGTTAAAGATGGCTTCACAAAGATCATACATTATTTAGAAGTGATGTTCATTTCTATAAACTTCCCTTGCTGTCCACCCCCAAACACCTTCAGTATGGTTCAGCTCAGCTGAACATGCTGGATGGTATAAAAGAATCACTTTATTCACCATGAAAATGTTCCTTGTCCTGCAGACATTATCGATTCCAGTCATTTCCACATAAGCGAGGGCCTTCAGTCAATAAGGATGCTCTCTCCAAGATGCTAATGTAACCAGCTGTAGATTGATGCCACTGTATAATCTGAAGGTTCATAGTACTTTGGTTCATGATGGAACTTCCTTCACTGTGTGGTGTAGAAAATGTCTCCGGTAGGACATCCTTATCATGCCAGTAACATTGAAAGCCATATAGACCATCCAGGTTTAATTTTTTCCCATCAGAAACCAAAACCTTCTTCCACTTTACTCTGACCCATGTTTGGCACTTCACAGCAAAGTATAACCAAGCTGTTTTGTGGTGTGAAAGGAGGCATGAACTTTGAAGACGTTTACAGTTTTTAAAGCCTTTTTCTTAGAGATGACGTCTTATTGTTCTTGAGCTGCATTCTGTGTCCATAAAGACATTGGTCTGGTTTGATGATCAGCTGGTGTCTTACAGGGCAATCTGCCAAATCCTCCTGCTCAACACCAACAAAATTTTCTTAGGGCATCTACTTGAAATTCTTGTTACGTATCCCTCAGGGTCTTTTAAGAAATTTGCAACAGCAGTTTGACTACATTGACTCTCACCAGTCACAGCAATTTGAGTGAGACTTTGATTCTGCCATGTTTTTAACTAATGTAATGCAGGAGTTACCAGTGGGAGATGTTGACTGCACTAATGCTTGAAATGACTAAATTATATTATGTGTTTACCAATTAAATCTTCATTTAAATATGGTCTCAAACTTTTGACCAGCTAATATTTAGTTTAATTTCCCAGTATTCAAATTTTCTGTACTAAATGCTAAAAAAATTGTATTTTTCCTATTCTTATTTTCATTTTTTGAAGCTTTACACAAATAAGTGATTGTGCCTAACAATGTAAAAGTTATATTTTTTTTTTTTATTTTCATTGGTCTTAAGCTTTTGGCCAGCAGTACACACACACACACACATACACACACATATATATATATTTATATATATAATTTCTATATATCTTATTTATATATTATATATGTGCAGTACTTATTGGAAAGTGCTCAATATCAGTGATAGAGCTAACATACTTAGTTGTATTGATGTGAGTTTGTGACCCTGGGTTTTATGCCCTTGCATTTGTCTGACAATTGCAAGGGCATGAAACCCAAAGTCACAAACTCGCATCAATATATATATACACACATTAAAATTATATTTTATCATATATAACTTAAATGTGAATTTAACTGAATTGTAGATGTATGAGACAGTTTAGAAAATTTTATTTTAATGTTTTGCTGATGTACTGATGTCATCAGAAAATCGATTCTTCCTGTAAAATAAAATTATTTTTCTGTCAACACTGGTTCATTAGCAAAATATGTGAAAGTAAAAGTTTCCTAATTGTTTTATATGTTGACCATAAATCAATTCAGATTTCTTTCTCCATTGGTTTATCTACTGCATTTTTTGTACAATAAAATGTATTCAAATATTCTACGTCATTGGTTGTAATGTGACATGGTCTCTTTAAAAGGCTAGGCTTACAGCCACATCATGTTGAAACACCGGTTAAGGTACAATCACCAATGTCAAGTAACTTCGAGTCAGGTCATTACCTAGATAGGTGACAGCTTGGGAATAACAGGTGATGCAAACTTGGATGTGCAGTTGGTGTAATGTATAAAGACTTGGAATTGTTAATTGGAGAGCTGAACTCCCATTTCAGGCTGGCTCATTATGTGCAAATACTCTTGGGAAATGTATGAATCCACCTCTTCTCTCCCCCCAGCTTTGGGTTAATTAGTAGCACTTGTATCAGTAAATTATTATTATCTTCAAAAAATTCTTACAATCTATTGTAGCATAACTACGGACGATGAGTATGTTGCCATTCACATAAATACAGTAATAAATACTGTATGTTGGTCTGCCGTTGGAGATTCATTGTGGAATTCACTTGACTCACTTCTAACAGTTGATTACTTCTTCTATGCACCGTTTGTGTTTCTTATATGTGTTGTTCTTGTCCTAAGTATTATCGTTCATTATCAACCTTTGTGCGATTATTCTATTCAGTAACCTTTCCTAGGTTGCAACACAATCTAAAAATATTTTCTGGCTTTAAATAACCTGCTAACGGTTGATAAGCGGTAAAATACAAATTAATCAATCGGTCAAAATTTTAAAGGTTATGTCCCTTCAGGACATAGGCAGGTAATCCACAAAATTAAAAAAAATTTTTTTAATATCTCTGAATTGTTATGACTTCTTGAGAAAGATAGTTGATTGGTTTTTTATTGTCTTCTCCATGGTTTTGAATTTAAAGTTGTCATCCTAGACTAGCATCTATCCAAGTTTAAAGAACACAGCTTACTCTGTTATTTAACTCATAGTTGATGGGAGAAGAGAGATAAAGCAGCAGATGAGACTGGAACTCTCAAATCAATAAGACACTTCATGCACACACACATACACATATTTATATATTCTAAAGAAGTAATGAATTTTCATTTATTAAATTATTACATACATATGTGTGTGTGCATATATATATATATATATATATATAATAAAATAAAAGGCTGAAACACTAATATTTGGAAATATATATATATATATATATTGAACACTAATATTATCAATATATATGATAAAATATAGTTTTAACGTATGCAATATTTATCAGTTAAAGGGCTCAATCTCAAGTATAGAGCATGTGTCAATATAGAAGTGTACATTGAAATCAACACTCAGTGGCAACAGCCTGTTTCATGCTAAATGCAATCATCAGGAAACATATATATATATATATATATACATATATATATATACATATATATATATATATATATATACACACACACACACACACATTCAGTTGTATGGATATGAGTTTGTGACCCTGGATTTCACACTTTTGCAATCATCAGACAAACTGGTTTATTTTATTAAAATTGAATCTAATTATTCTTGTTTGTGTTTGATTATGTTTGGTGTCCGTTTTGGGATGACACTTTCACACACACAGACATACATACATGCAGGTGTATGCATTTTAGTTCACACAAACACACTTATATAAATGTCAACACTTTCTAATTATAACTTTCCTTACAGTTCCTACTTTCCTTAAAACTTCCACGTTTCTCAAATGTTTTGGCCATTGTAATCTCAGCTTTTGACAATACTAGCACATCACTATTGCTTCAAGTCGATTCTTAACTGTGAAAGGCTTTCGGCCATAACATGTCAATAGTCTGTTACTTTTAGTAATTTTAATTCATCTTTTTTTATTTTACAAAAAATTGTTTTGCCTATTCAGAAGCATTTTTAATGCTGCTTTTTTTTTCTTTTTGGGGCTTACAGCCCCATCACATTGAAACACCAGTTAACATATGATCATCAAAGTTAAGCAACATCAAGCCTGGTCATTACCTAGATGGGTAACAGCTTGTGAATAAAAGGTGATGAAAGCTTAGATGTGCAGATGGTGTAATGGATAATGGCTCAGAATTGCCAATTGGAGAGTTGAGTTCCAATTCCTGTTGGGTTCATTATATTCACTTATGTGAAAATACCCTGGGGAAAGTTAGGAATTCACCTCTTTTCCCCCAGCTATGGGTTAATTAGTAAAATTTGTATCAGTAAATTATTAGTATCCCCCCCACACACACACACACACAAAAAAAATTCTTACAATCTAAAAATATTTTCTGGCTTTAAATAACCTGCAAAGGGTTGATAAGCCATAGAAAATGAATGAATCCTTTCCTTTTTTATTTCTATTATTTTTTCATTTTTTTGTTCCTTCCTTTAGTTTTTGCCTATATTTTTTTTTTTTATTTGGTTTATCTTTTTTCTTTCTTTCTCAGTTTCCTTCTCATTTCATCTTTCTTTTCACTTAGCTTTTTACTTTCCTTCTTTCTTTATTGACATTTCTTTCTTTCTCTGTTTCTTTCCATTCCAACATTTTGCCTTTCCTTCCTCTTTTTTCCTCTTTCATTCTCATCCATCTTTTTTTCCCTTATCTCTGACATTCTTTTTTCTGATTTTCTCTCTCTATCATTTTTAAATTTTCTTTTTTCATTTTTTGCCCAGTAAATCCTCCTCTACTTATGATCTATACTTCAGGGCATTTATTTTTATTCCCAATCTGAATACATTCCCCCCATTTTAATAACTTTAATGTTGTTAACATAAGAAAAACAATTTATTCTTTGGCCATTGAAATGTTTTGTCTGTAACTGTTTTTATATACTTTGCTTCAGAATAAAGTGCATTGCTGTAATCAAAAATAACTGGAAAGCTGGTTTCCATTGATACGAATCTCAGATTTAGGTCACTAGGTTATGTCCAGAAAATACACAAAAATTTTAAAGACATTTTATTTAAATAGAAAAAATAGTTACAGTAAATAGTCATTAATTTGAGAGCTTTTTTTTGTCTCCAGATCAAATTGAAAGTTGTCTTGATTCACTGGATACAAATATCTGCGGTTTCTGTCAAAAATGACAGTGGAAATAGTAACTATTTTTTTGTTACAGCCTGGACTGTCATTAATTTGAGAGTTTTTTTTTGTCTCCAGATCAAATTGAAAGTTGTCTTGATTCACTGGATACAAATATCTGCGGTTTCTGTCAAAAATGACAGTGGAAATAGTAACTATTTTTTTGTTACAGCCTGGACTTCTTCTACGTGTCAAGTTCTTCCATGATATGGGTGATCATGGCTCTTCACAACTTCCTATACTTAGTAGCACTTAGCAATATTTGTCTTTTCATTGTCCCTCCTATTCCCTGTTATGCAGTCCATTTACATAAACTCATCATTTACATAACTCATAAAGTTACACACTGTTTCTCTCTATCCCTCTTGCCTCCAATAATTCCTGTGAGTGTCAACCTTTCTTTCCTCATCAGTCATAGAAATTTCAACTGTTTCATTCTGATTCTAAGTGTAAGTGGTCTTTTTTGTTTACATTTTCCTTGAAACTTCCTTATTATTCACATGCTCTGTTCATGATATTCTCAGCATCCTTCTGTAGAATCATATTTATGTTATCACAAGTTTCCTCTTCATTTGTACCTGGGCAGGTGAATTAATAACAGAACAATGAATTGTTATTCATTCACTATTTTCTCTATATACAGTTGTGGCATATTAGCAGTGTGACTACGGTTGAGATGAATAGTTATATTACATAAAAAGAAGGATAAACAAGTAAAAATATTATATATATATATATATATATATATATATATATATATATATATATAAACAAATAAGCGACTTCCGGTAAAAGTAACCGCCAAAATAGACTACCCATAATGCACCATTGACCCTTATATAAATAGCCGAGAAAAATAACAGCACTAGTCGCCTGACGATTGCCCTAGCATGAAACAGACTGTCGCCTCTAAGTGCTGACTTCCATGTCCACTTTTATATTTACACACACTCTATCTCTGATATTGAGCACTTTACCCCATAAATATAGCACACTTTAAGACTATATTTCTGCATATATAATCATAATATGATAAAGTTAATTGGTGTGGATAATCCCAGGGAGGATATAAATCCTGAGAGGTCAATGTAGGCACATATGCATATGTGTATTTATATGTGTATATAGAAGAATGTGTATGGATGTAGATATAGGGCTTTGTGTATGTTCGCTAGTTCCTCTTCCCTTCCTTTCTCAGGTTCCCTTCTTTTCCCATTTTCTTTGTTCCATTCTTGCCTGGTGAACAAGATGTCAATGCTACTACTATGGCATCTCTTACAGACATATACCTCTCTCCTTCCCTTTCTACTTTGTGGAACTATCGCAAAACACAACTTCTGCTTATCTTATTTTTCATTTTTCGTTTGATTCCTGGAAGAATTTTTGAATCCATTCATTGTTTTGAAATCGCTTGGTTTGACGAAGCAAAGTCAAATTATTGATTTTGAAAAATAAAATATTACCATGGCTTTCTGAAGTTTCCAATTTGTTAATTATATATATATAATTCTTCGACAGAATGGAGTCACTCTCAGTCACTGTGTGTTTATCCGAATCTAAAAATAAACACGCTAAAATTCACCTCCATTCCGTACCGTACGCTGATGGCTTAGCGGGTAGAGGTTCCGACTGACGCAAATTCGGTCGGGTTTCGATCGTAGATAGAGGCAACCGGACATCTAGCCACACTGATGAGCTGTGAAACAGCGAAACAGTCTGTCTGTGGATGACAAAAATATGTATATATATATATATAAAGGAATTAGTTTGAGAATATCTTCTCAAGTAAACTAATTTTGCAGATAATTATTACCAAGTGGTGTGCTCAATCCTAATTAGTTGCTCCATTCTTGTGACCTTGTGCCAAAGCAAAACAATGCTTAGTAAATAATAATGTTACTTAAAACTATAACACAAATGCACACACACATATATATTCACAAATGTGCAGGCTGATAGATGTAATATACACTTTTTAATAATTAAAAATTGGGCATCAATTGCAAATACAACATATCTACCGTAATAATATTTGGAATATATTATATAACCAGTTGTGGGATTATCCGAAAATAATCTTATATATTAATAGCCGATATATAATAGCTAAAAATATAATTAATACCATTGCTGTACGTTCTGCAGAGTTTGGGAAATAAAATAGTCCTATAACTGCAGATATCAACATAAAATACCCACACATTCAGTTAAAATTAAAATAATTGATGATGGATACAATAGCAGAAAGCGCTTGAATATGCAGAATCTTTGGACAGTTTTTACATATTTTGTGTCCAGAATACAAGAAAAATTAAATAAAAAGCTTAATCACAATACCTTGTCAGTTGTCTTTAATGAAACTTGTGTGTGTGTATATATATATATATATATATATATATATATATATATATATATATATATATAATGTCATCCACCTACAAGCCTGTTTCGCTGTATCACAGCTCATCATTTCAGCTAGACATTGGATTGCTTTAAGCTTTGATCAAAACCCGACCAATTTGGTATCAGTTGGAGTTTCTACCCTTGAGCTATCAGTGCATGGCAGAGGGAAAGCAAAATTCTAGTGTATTATTTTTATGAATGTAAACAAACGCCAGACAGCCATAGTGCTCAATTCATTTAATGAAGAGCGTTGCGTTAGCAGAGACGACTGCTGTTTCGAATTATCCTCTCTCTCAACAGTGCTCAACCGAAATTATCGAGAGCATAATAATGTCATCCACATACAGGCCTGTTTCACTGTATCACAGCTCATCAGTGCAGCTAGACATTTGATTGCTTCAAGCCAGGATCGACACCCAACCGATTTGGCATCAGTTGGAGTATATATATATATATATATATATATATATATATATACACACACACACACTCACTGAACAAATGAATGACAAGAGGGTAAAGTGAGTTGACATGTTTCACTCCAAGAGGAACTTCTTCTGATAAAATAATAGTTTTAATGAGGGCATCAATTTTATCTAGAAAAGGAAAACGAAAATGCATTGATTACCATTTCCATAAAAGATACAGAGATGCTCAACATTTAAATTTAAGTTTCGATGTCCAATGTATGTAAATGTGAAACTTCACCTTTCTCACTCACCAGTCACTTTTATCGTTATTTCAATACATTTTCACCTTGATAAATTCATCAGTACCACATTCTTTAAATCAAAAGTAAGGTCAGGTCTTATTACAATGAAGAATGCGTGCATTGAGTGTATTCTATCACAACATAGCCATGTTTTTCTTTCATTGAGGCATGATCGGGATTAATCTTGCACAAAGCAGAGATGGGTCATGTCTGACAAAGGATTGTTATAATAATTTCAGGCAAATCTTTACAATGCCAGAATCTCTTCCTGGCACCCAATTCAGACACTCATAATACCAAGTGTTTTTATCAAGAGACTAACTCTAGGAACAACAAAATAAAACCTGGAATACTTATGAGCACTTAAAATTTGTAGCCTACAATATTTAAATCCTCCAGTATCCTAATTATTTCATATATAATACAAAGAAGAAAGCTTACAGGATCTGAAAAGAAAAAAATGGAAGTAATATAAAAAAAAACCTTGATAAAACTAGGTCCATAATAATACTTACCAATTCCATAATTGAAACGAACTTATCCAGTGTTAATATAAAATTAGTGACAAATACTTAACAAATAATTAAGTATGGTTTCTATCACATACTACGAATTAAGCTAAACAACAACGCAATACAAAATGTAATAAAAATACGACACAAGACTGGTTGTATTGTATATACCTATGCTACTACATTAGTCCACTGCTATTAGGCAAACCAGTTTAACCCCAAGATTTTGCTCTCGTACCCTCAATATCGCTTACTTTTTTAGAAATTCCACCCTATTTTACCAATTTCTGGGCCATCTTCTTCACGATAGAACAAACAGCAATCATCAGATGGGTCGTAATTTGTTTTAATAATTACACCCCTTTTTTTACATGTTTTACCTTGATTCCGATGATCAAACAGTCCAAATTTTACGAAATCTCAACACTTTGGCTGTTTCACACCTAATTCAATTGTATTGGTAATAATTACACATGATAACTTTATATTTCTATTTTGTGCATTATCAAAGAGTTTCTATAATATCGGACTAATTAACAGGAATTCAGTCACCACAATCAGATACCACGGATGGGGTATAAATAGGAGTACTTTTCTCTGGTTGATAATGTTCAGTTTGGCTACTTCTCAAAATAGACCATAATGTACTGCAAGAGGAAGTACTTTTGAGGACGGTTAAAATTTATTGTATAAAAAATCTGCTGTAAAACACTGAAATAAGTTGAAATTTCAGGTAATTTGCTTTTTATACCCCGCCCTAAGTATCTAACAAAAATTTCCAGAATAGTTATATTTACATGTAAATATACATGCTTAATTTGAAAATAACAAAGAAATTTTGATAAAATCTACCTTTTTGAAGTTATCGACAATAAAAGTTCAGACTCATTCACATCATGGCAGCCATTACTGGTGTTGTTTGTATATATTTGCTGCAGAATAGACAGTCACTTGTCTCAGTTATTGTGCACGCACTGATGCAAACAACACCAATAATGGCTGCCATGCCGTATCCGATGACGACACGAATGAGTCTGAACTTTTATTGTCAATAACTCCAAAACAGTAGATTTTATAAAAATTTCTTTGTTATTTTCGAATTAGGCATGTAAATTTAGAATAAAAAATAACTGTTTGGGAAATTTTTATTAAATACTTAGCATGGGGCTTAAAAAGCAAATTACCCAAAATTTCTTATAGAATCATTGGCATAAATTAGTATAATTTTTTAAGGTTCTTTTCAAGCCATTATCTACAGTATATATCAGGAAAAAAGAGCCCCCAAATCAGGCAGATGTTCAACCTCCTATTATTGCCCCACCCTACACAGACCCAGAGCTACCGCAGTTCACTTGCAGTGCAGGTCGGCCATCTTGGACTCCAAACCCTGCGCTATAGCAGTGGACTACTGTATATGCGTAGAAATAGTACTAAGCACGAGTTACTTTGTAACATGTATATATACATCAAAAGCAGACAGTTTTGTAAAGATGTATGAGAAAATCTACAGCAGTGGAAGTTTTGAAAATAGAACTTTAGGTAATTCTGACAGATGACTTTTTAACTGTTATGGAAAACATAAAAATAGACTCATTTTCAACATTTTAATGACTATTATTGAAATTAGATATTTTCCCAGATTTTAGGGCATGATTGCTTTGTATTATAATTCCCTATTGAAGGTTATTGTTTTAACACACGCTCGTAGATGGTATAATGTAAATTGTTAAGTATTCTCTATACGTAATGCTTAGGCTATTGCCATAATGCCTGTATAGTTAGTGTGAAGACTGACTCCAATCTGACTACTCCCAATCTCATAACCTGGAATTCTTTATAGTATTGGACAAGATCATAGATTCTCCAGGGATGTACTCTTTACTCCACTATACTGTAAATTTGGTAAGAGGTCAGTTAGAGTGACAAAACAAGATTCAGAGATGGGGTAAGCAAATTATCCTTTTAAATGGGATAATTTTAACATATTCACTGTCACAGAATTCAAATTTGAATCATCCATTCCACAGTTTTTATTTCGGTTAATATGAATCACTTTTGCGTATAGATTCACTTTCTGCCTTTTGAGCAATAAACATGCATCATTTGTTGCACTATATGTGGCAAATATCCAAAGTAGCAGTTTTAAAATGTTTTCAATTTCAGGCTTAATTAAGATATTAATTTAAAAAATTGCATAGCATTATGAAAATATTTTATCGGAAAACTTCAAACAACTTTAAATCCTCCTACTAATCTGCAACGGTTGTTTATCCTCTACAAATACCATAGATACGTACATGTCTAGAGCCAAACTGCTGTGATAAGACAAAAGGACATTGAAATAGTCCAGATCAACACTCATGCAGATATTCACCCGTTTAATATCATGCCACAAACCTGTACGTCTTCTAGCAAACTGTGTATTGGCTCTGATGCACGTGTGTGATCATTCTATGATTATATTTACACTAATATAAATAACCGTGGCAACAATCTAGACTTAATTACACTGTTGCACTTCTGAACAATAATCATGCTTCATTTGTTATACTATATTTTGAAAATATCAAACATATTTAAAAATTTGAAAATATAAAAAATAAAGAAAATATATAAAATATATAAAAAATAAATAAAAATAAAAAATATATAAAATATTTGAAAATATTTTGATATTTGAAAATATCGAACATATCTGTATTAAGAGTTTCAATTTCAGGATTTAATTAAGATATTAATTTTAAAAAAGGCAAAGTGTCATGAAAATATTTTATTTAGAAAGTTTGGCCAATTTT
This sequence comes from Acanthosepion esculentum, assembly GCA_964036315.1. Lineage (NCBI taxonomy): Eukaryota > Metazoa > Mollusca > Cephalopoda > Sepiida > Sepiidae > Acanthosepion > Acanthosepion esculentum. The sequence goes on from OZ038494.1 coordinate 51,593,959, forward strand.
TAAATAGACTGGTCCATTTATAAAAAAAATACAGAAAAGTTTTTTGACGGAAATAATTTTTCTAGATTTGCATTCATAAAACCTCCCTCAATCCATGATATTTGTCAGAATTGAAAAATATCGATTTTTTTTTTATTGATACAGAAGTGCAGTCCTGTTCATAACATAGTGTAAAATTGATCCCTGACTTTTTAAAGTTTTAATTTCAGGTTTAATTAAGATATTAATTTTGAAAAATTCTATAGCATTATGCCGTCCTGGGTATGACAATAAACTTCATCTGTATCCTAGGTAAGACGATAAACTACATCCAGCAGCAAGGCCTCTGATCAGGAGGTTTTGAGGAGCGTGGAACCACCTCTTAATTGCTGATGTTCCCAGGTCCACCCTGACCTGGGGTGGTAGCACCTGTTAGGGTCCCAGCTATGGGCAAATAGTTAACACCCAAACTTGTGTAAAAATAGGTTTTAATACCAGAAATACTTTGTAATAAAAAAAAAATTATTACCAGCAATAATTTTTGAAGAAAAAAATTATTATCAGCAATACTTTTAAAAAATACCAGCAATACAAACAGCTATACATTCTTTGGAAAAAAATATGACCAGCTGTAGATTTCTTCAAGGAAAAATATTCCCAGAAATAGATTTTTGAAGAAAAACATTACCAGCAATAAAAGTTTTGTCGGCATTAAATAACCCATTGAGGTGTTGATATGCCCTAAAACAAACCAAACCTATAGCATTATGAAATTATTTTATCCTAAAACTTCAAACAACTTGTAGTCCCTGATGTCCATGACATATTAAAAGAAAGGTTGAGGAAACAGGATCATTTTTTGTTCCCCATCATGCCCAACCCCTGATCTGTTATCCATTCCCTCAAGCTCACCAGGTAGGGTATACGCTGTTTTCCTCTAGCCCTCTTACCTTCAATCTGTCTTAGGGGTATCAGATTTTCCTAGCCCTCAGAAATTTCAACTATCTCTGCCTGATATTAAGTATAAGTATCCTTTTTGTTGCCAGTGTTTCTAGAACTTCGTCGTCATTGCTCACATGTTTGGTTCATAGTATTCTCAGTATCCTTCTGCAGGACCCCATTTCTGTTGCTTCAAGTCTCTTCATCATCTGTGAGGAGATTGTCCAACATTCACTGCCATAAAGGAGAACTGATATTACTCAATAATTCAGTACACTTTTCTTTGTTTCTAACAATATTTTTCTGTTTCTTAATACTTAGCTTTTGGAAGGCATCTTTCTCTACCCCAATACGCCTTCAGATTTCAGTGTCGCACGTTTCATCCCTCTGTTAATACACTTTCCAGATATCTAAATTGGTAACTGACTTACAACTTCAAAATTTCATATATACTTAGATATCGATCCATTCTTGACTCCAGTCACTTTCTTTACATTGATGTAATGTGGCTACCCTGTCTTTTTTATAAATATTTTCAAGGCATCTACCCTAAAGGGGTATTTTCATTTGTGCCCTGACTCCAGGAAGTATGCTACTAGGTTGGCATCTCGGTCCCACTCTGTTACTGTTGAAACAGTTAAATGTAACCACCTCTTTTACTCCAACAAAGCTTCTTCTCTCGCACTTCCCGACAATAGAACTCCCTTCCTCTTACTTGCTTCCCTGATAACTTTAATCTTCAAAAATTTAAATGTAATGTCAATCTACATCTTCTGATGCCTTGATCTTCGTTCTTCTTTTTTTCCTTTCCTCAACCCCCCATACCCAGTCTTTTCCCCTTACTTTCACTCTCTGTAGCCCTTGTGCACTAGTGGAACTCCTGCCTTGCTTGGGGTGTAATGTTTAAAAAAAAATCCCAAATCCATTGATTTCCTGCAATACGTACATGCACATGTTTCATGATCCGCCATCTTGGACTCCAAACCCTGCGCTATAGCAGTGGACTACTGTATATGCGTAGAAATAGTACTAAGCACCAGTTACTTTGTAACATGTATATATACATCAAAAGCAGACAGTTTAGTAAAGGCCTGTTGCCTTGCATGCTCGGTTTTCCTCACAGTCATTAACTTTCATCTCTTGTTTCTTTTTTCACAAAATCCTTTTCTTCTTCCCAGTATATTACATGAAGTGAATTGATAGTTTTCCCACATACCTTAAGCTAATAAATTCAGTTGTCTACGTATTTCCAAGAAACGCACTTTTCTCTTTTAGTAATCCCTTCAGTTATCCATCAATCTTCAGCTTGATTAATGGAGAGAAGTTTATTGTTGTCTCCAAGGTTTTTAATATCAAGTACATTTTATAGCAGGACTTCTCGATCTGTTGTCCATGTGACATTGATAAAAAAAAAATGATGTCTATTGAAACACATTCTCACTAAATATAATGTTTTATAGTAATAACAAATAATGTTGGATTAATAAAAGTTTTATAGTGGGACTTGTTGATCTGTTGTCCATTTAACATTGATTTCGCTGTTTAAAAAAAATGATGTCTATTGAAACACATTCTCACTAAATATAATGTTTTATAGTAATAACAAATAATGTTGGATTAATAAAAGTTTTATAGTGGGACTTGTTGATCTGTTGTCCATTTAACATTGATTTCGCTGTTTAAAAAAAATGATGTCTATTGAAACACATTCTCACTAAATATAATGTTTTATAGTAATAACAAATAATGTTGGATTAATAAAAGTTTTATAGTGGGACTTGTTGATCTGTTGTCCATTTAACATTGATTTCGCTGTTTAAAAAAAATGATGTCTATTGAAACACATTCTCACTAAATATAATGTTTTATAGTAATAACAAATAATGTTGGATTAATAAAAATCTGTTAGCATTATCATTATATCAATATTTATTACTTTTTTTTTTAATCATTTCACCCCAAGCAAGGCTGAAATACCACTAATGTGCAGTGGGGATGGGTACAGGAAGTGAAAGTGAGAAATAAGAGGGAGGATTGAGGAAAGGACAAAAGATGAATGAGATTCAAGATGACAGAAGATGGTGATTGACATTGAATTTAAATATAATGAACATCAACTGGAATTGGAACTCAGCTCTCTGATTTCCAATTTCAAGCCATTATCCATTACATCACCTGGTATTCCCAAGTTGCCACCCATCTAGGTACTGACCAGGCTTGATGTTGCTTAACTTTGGTGATCGTACGAGAATTGATGTTTGAATATGATTTGGCTTTATTGTAATTGTTAATCTGACATTTTGAAGTAATGTATATATGATTATATATTGTGTGTTTTTTTTATGTATAGAGGAGTGCTCAATTTAATGTAAGGTAACCAAAAAAGTCCTTTTCGTGTGAGAAGTAATCACTGATACCCTAATGAATGTATCAGCTGCCAGGAATGGGGTGGGGGTTGTGATATTGCTCTTGATCAATGCAGGTGCACTGCACGCTCACACATTATTCATAGATTGAGCAGTGGTGAGGAAACATGTTGGTGTCAAAGCAGCCCATTCAGGGTTGCCTGCTTTCTGAATTTAAGGTAAGCTTGTCTGCAGCTGCATCAAGTAGCCAAACCCGTGAAGTCTTCGGGGATACTGCTGTGAGTGAATGCACCGTTAGACATTGGTTCCAGAATTTCAGGCTGGGAGATCTGTCTCTTTGTAATGGACACCACCGTGGCCAGCCACAGGTCCTGCATAATGAGGTCCTATAGGTGACCATAGAGGACAGCGCAGCCAAACATATGGTGTGCTTGCTGAACCCTTCAAAGTTTCTGATGAAACAGTCAGACTTCACCTGCACCACATAGAGAAAGCGCTGCAACATTGAGTCCTCACCAGTGGGTCTTATATGAGACTCTCAAGTGTGGCAGATATTGGTTATCACCACAAGATCCTGTGCCTCACACCACCTCTACATGCACACATGCTCATGTTTGTGTATCTTGTAAATAGGTCAATAAGTAATATTTAGCCCCCACCCGCCACAAGGGTTACATGTGGCACAAGACCAGGTTTAATGTGGTATTCCGAGCCCGAAGGCTCGGCCAAAAATATTCCCTATTAGAACTCGTAAGAACGGGTTCAGGGATAGTCTACCACCCCGAAAGAGACTCTGCCCTTCGGCATAGCCTCATCCAGGTTCCTCTCTGCCCGAAGGCAGAAAGTGCGACCAAATAACTAGACGCGCGACCGAGTCAATAAGTGGAGCACTATATGCTGCTACCAACGAGCCAAACTATCATGGCAGACCTGTACTCGCAGCATTTGGAATATGTGCAGCAGGCACCGAAGCAGAAGGAGCAGCATTGGTTAATCACATAGGTGTACTCTTCCTTCATGACAATGACAGGCCTCATGTGTCACGGGTAGCCAGGGATACCATACAGCGACTTTGCTGGGGGACACTGTGCTATTCGCCTTACTCCCTGACCATTACAACAACAGATTACAATCTCTTCCCTTTCTTGGACAAATACCATGGTGAGAAATCCTTCAAAAATGAAGCAGACTTGCAGCAGACATTCACAAACTTCTTTGCATCCAAGACAGCTGATTTTTACTGCCAGGACCTTGATGCCAATGGAGATTACTTTGAGGACTAATGGTATGTCAAACTTGTTGTATACCTTTTTTTCTAATAAATAAAAAATGGCAAGGACTTCTTTTGGTTACCTTGTACTTTTAATAGAGCTTTTTAATGCACATAAAATTAACATTTTTTGGTTATTTGCCCATTAATAGACTGTCTCACACATTTTGTGCAATTTTCAAAATGGCCATTTGATATCCTTGGACACTCCTAAGCTCTACCATTCTTTTTCAGACTTTTCAATATAATGTAGAGAGAGGACCAAATTAAATTAAAAGTTAGCTTATTTTTCAAAACTTGTAGATATGGTATTTGCTCATGTAAGGGGTTATTGTTAAAGTGAATTTATTTACAAGAATCGCATTCTTTTAAAAGACGTTACATAGTATTCTCTAAAAATGACATTCATTTTTTATTCTGGTGACTGCAAGTAATTAATGTCCTGAATTAATGCCCTGTAAGTAATTAATGAAAAAACATTTTGAAAACAAACTCGCATACAAAAAAATAAAGAATCTGCACTTGTGATGAAAAGAAATAAAAACATCCAATTCTTTATTTCGGAGCTGAGATTTACTAAATTTGATACTTCAACTCTATACTTCTAACATCTCCACCTAAATCTTCAAACATTTATTTACTGTATATTTACATTTCTTTACTTCCATATGAGTAGATAGGTATGTCTGTCATCGAGCACACACTCTCGTCCCTGGTCTTTTGAACAGGAGCAGAGGTTTATCTTTTGTTTCCTGTTTAGGGTTGGGTTTCTCATTCCCTCTAAAATCTTTTCCTTTTCTTTTCACTTCACCCCATGCATCTTGGTGACATTATCACCTTGCTTGGAGTGGTGCCTCTTATTCTGTAACCATGTATCTTGAGTAGCTCTTGAGTCTTGTACAGGTTCATTATAATTCTTCTTGGCAATTCAGAAGTGCTAACATTTCTTTTCTTCCAAACTATTATATATGATATTAATCTCCTTTTCTTTTTTATTTTTTTTGAGTAGTTTCCTATTTTTACAAACTTGGTAAATGTTGATATTTATTTCAGTAAGGTATCACAGATAGAAGGGTAATTTACTTGCACAAGGGCTTGAACTCAAATCACTTGCTTTAAAGAGTTAGAACGTTTACCAGATAAGAAACAGCTTCCTCAAATGAGTAATTACCCATTAGTCTGGCTTCTTGATCTTACCTACATTTGCCCTTTAGCCACTGGACAACTGATTAAAGGGTATTAATCTTGGCAAACACTGACTTATGAAGGCTATAGCTGCAAGCTATAGGAACCTTGTGTCACAAGGCACCATAATCATCTCCAAGTTAGTTCTCTTGCCAGACTTGATTGAAAGGTATTCAGTCAAGGGTGTGCTGGGGTTTCAGATGATCACCTTGTTGTTGTTAAAGTATTAGTGGTAAAAAGGAGACTTGCAATAAAACCTTGATATTGTATGAATCACAGGTTTGTTTTACTTTAAGGTGATAATATAAAACACGTGTATGGCTTTATTGTTCCTGGTCATTACAGTGAAGTCTGTGTAGTATGGAAAGTAATAGTGGATGTAAAACTAATTATACAGCTTAGACTGTATTATCTTTTATAAATTCATGTAAGGTTAAATTCTATCTGTTTGTCTCCCACCTTACATCAGTAGAACAAAACAGCTTGCATTGTTATAATGGAATTAATGTTTCTCATTCTGATTTGATGAGCCTATTTAAGATCATGAATCGAGTTTCCAAGCTAATGTTTTCATTTTGTGCCAATTTGCAATGTTAGACAAAACAAAACTCTGATGAGCTTTTTTTCCCCTGGTGCCTGGATTACGTGAGTTTAAATTTGCTACTAGACTGGCATCTAGGTCCCACCCTTTTACTGTTGAATTAATTGTCACTACCACTTCTACTCCAACAGTTTCTTTTCTTCCACTTCTCAACTGTGGAACTCCTTTCAGTTTTTATTGCTTTCCTGATAACTACAAGCTTAAAAAATTTAAATGCAATGTCAACGCCATATCCTATTTTCTTGAACCCCCCCCAATACCCAGTCTTTTCTCGCACCTTCACTCTCTGTAGGACCCTGCATAATAGTGACATTCCTGCCTTGCTTGGGGTGAAATGATTAAAAAAAAAGAAGTTATTCTTTGCTTGGGAAGATAAAAATTTCAAAGTGAATAAAATTATGACACTGCCTGAAAGACAACGGAAGGTAGCAGAGCCAAACATCAAATGTTTTTCCAACTATTTACATCATTGCCATATTCACAACATTTCAGCCATTGTATTCTCCAACCATCTTCAGGTGATATATGTTGGAAATACAAACTGAACGCTTTATTTAGTCCATGGGGGTAGATTGTTTTAATTCCATGTCCCATGCCTTTTTTGGGATTTTTCAGTCAGTTACCTTTAGTAACTCAACTTTCCAAGTTTTTCTTCCTCCTTCTGTGGTCAAATATTGAACTCACAACTTTTGAGTTACTCAACCAATGCTTTTATTTATTTATTTTTTGCACACGGAATCAGAACATTCTGTACCCATGGCTGAAATAAACAGTTCAGTTCAAAATTCCAATGTATATCACCTGAAGAAGGTTGGAGCTTACAATGGCCAAAATGTCATGAATATGGCAATAACAACGTGGACAACACTAAAAATGATCTAAATAGTGTAAATAGTTGCAATACCTCATCTCAGAAATATAGACAGATATGTTTTTATATAAAAGTAAAAGTGTTGGAAAAGAAAACATTGTTTTACTAAACCAAACATTTGTACCTAAACAGTATTTTTTGAGTTTGATTATTAAGTGCATTTCTTTAAGAGCAGCAAAATCCACAATTCACATTCAGTATTTATTAACTCTGTGTCCACTAAAGCTTAATATGTAATCTACAGATTAATTTACTAAATTACCATTCAGACCTGGAGAAAAAGATAAATTCCCCATTGAACCCTGTCAAATCAATACACAATTATTAATTGTATTTTTCCGCTGGTAAAGTTAATGGTGGCTGTGTTTGTATATGCTTATCTGCAGTCTCTTGGGAGTCACAACAAACAAAAAAGAGGTGTGGGGGAATTGTCTAACACATAATAATAGGAGATGCCCCCTGTTCTGGTTAAACTGATGTGAGGAAAACATGGTTTCCATGGAAGATAGTCAAAGAATATATATAATTCAAAATACTGATTTCTTATCTGGCAAATGTGGAATTTTACTGATGCCAAATCTGTATAATTCTCTGAAGAAATCATTTATTGGGTTTATCAAATAATAAAAACAGCAGAGTGCTGCTATGCTTGGGCAGTAATTATCCAAAACATACATTACCCAACAGACAGTCACAATCAATCCACTTATCAACATTATTCTCATTTTAGTCTTTGTCAACAGATTTTTTCTTTAGATTACTGGTGACAGCCTCTTTCCCACAGACAAGACATCACAAGCCTGTTGCTACTCCATTGTTATTTCCATAGCAAATGTTCAGACAAGATATATATTCATAAATTCCACCAGTTCAAACATTTACAGCTAGGATCTGCCATGACATATACACAGGGTCAAATCATCCTCTCTCTCTTTGTATTCCATTTGTAAGGAAGAAGTTCCACTCAGCTTCTTTCTAAGAACTGCTACTTGGTGGAAGAGACTCCTGGCAGGATGTGTTCCTGATCACGACAACCTCAATCTCTTTAAATCTAGAGTGAAGCATGATCTAGCCTCATAATCTTCACTTATTCCTCTTTTTACATCCATACAACAATTGCATTCAGTAACCCTCTACTTTGAGTGGCTCTCGTACCTTGTATTAGGTGAACATTCAGCTACAAATATATATATATATATATATATATATATATATATAGAGAGAGAGAGAGAGAGAGAGTGCAGCAGAAATACCTCCCACATATACTACCTACAAAAAAAACAGTGTGTCAAAAGGATGGTTTTCCCTTGACACCACTATTATTTTAACTACCTTCACTCCTACTTTCATTCCTCAGTAATGTTTATTGTTTTAAAAAGCAATGATTAGAATTGTAACAAAACCTAAATATATGATGAAATATATTTTTTTAGTTCTTGAGAATTTACAACAAAAATATTAAACATTATTCATTTATTAGATTGTTTATTTATAAAAATAATTTTATGTTTACAACATTCTAAAATCTAATACATTTGTATTAGAACTAATGCAATGCAATATTTATCATTTAGCAATTTATAAGAAAATAAACATGAAAACAATTTTTTATTCATAAATTTATAAACATTTATGAAAATATTAAAATATGCCTTCAGAAGCATAGCTGTACTTGTCATGTGTAGCATCAAAATAGATACATTATTCAGACTATTGTCCTCATCTTTGTCTCCATATTTATTACATCGTTTCGGCCATTGTACGCTCCGGCCTTCTTCAGGTGGTTGCAATGTCAAACTGAATCCTTTATTTCGCTCACTGGGGTAGACTGTTCTAGTTCCACGTGCCATGTTTAATGGATGTCAGTTATCTCTTGTTAATTCCCCTCTCCAAGTTCTCCACTGCCTTAACTGGGTATTGAACTCACACTCTTTGGGTCCTGTCACTGGATCTAACCAACGCCTTTATCCACTGTGCCATGTGTCCTTGAAATATAGACAGATATCAAAATAGATGATGGAAAATGTAATGCAGGGATATGAAGGCACATTGGAATAGCAAAGGATGTCTTCCAGAAACTCGTCACAATCATCATCAGGCCTTGTGCACTACTTAATTTATATAAGGGTTTCCCATAAAGGAATATTCTCTCCTGTGAATTCAGTCACCATTAGTGAGAAACAGCTAACAGGATGACATGGAGGATTAAGATCTGTCAGGTAATCTCTTTCACAGAACCAAGACACAAAAAGAAAAATTGTGAAAGGGAAAAGGAAAATTCTGTAAGGTTAGAGCCTTCACTAGTTGTGATACTCTTTACTGCAGTTGAAGCAACAAAATTTGCCTTTCCCAGATTAAACATTTGAGAGCCTGCAATGAATGTGAAAACTCTTCCAAATCTTTGTAACCATCTTCGTCAGTCCCAAGACTGGGTGTGGTCGTAGAGTTGTTGTAAAACTGACTACCTGACCAGCTCTCTCCACATTTCTTGGTTGTATATCAATGTTGGATTTTCTGTAAATAATTTTCCAGTCTTACTCAATGATGTTGCCAGCACATTTTTTTCCTCTTTTTCTAAGGTGGTACCTTGTAGGATGGTAACATTGTTTGCTCTTATGACATGTCCATACCATTTTAACCTTCTCTTGACAGTGCTTATGAAGTCTTCCAATGGATCTGTTTCTTGTTTGATGGCATTTTATACTGTGTTATTTTTGATGTGGTCTGTACAAGAGATTTACAGGATATAATGAGGGTCACGAGAGCAGAGAGCACAACAGCAAATAAGCTACTTTATAGGTTTATGTAAATGGATGGCAGAACAGGGATTGGGAGGGAAAGTAATGGGACAAATAATACTTAGATCTACAAAGGAGAGGAAGCATTGAATAGCCATGTTCACTAATGTCCTGAAGGGATGCAGAACATGAAAGATAAAAATAGCAGTTAATTGTAGGTTTGCTCACAAAGATAAGATTCCACAAAGTAAACTCAAACCACATTGGAATACTGCCAACAATAGACTTTTTTTAACTAGACTCAATAGACACATTTTTTATGACAAGTGCTATATATGTCTATTTTACACATTTTTGATGGCCAAAGAAATAAAAAAAATATCAGTTTTATAAATTAATAAAATTTAAATAAGATTTATTAAGATCTTTTTTATTATTCTGCATGAGTTATAATTCAGAACCAATGAGAAATATGAGAATTATAAAAGCATAATTCTCAGCTATAGTTTGAGAGCGGCAACACTGCATCCTCAATTAAACATCAATTTTAAGAATTATAAGAGATTACGTAGTCAAATCACCATAAGTATTGAGAGAGAATCCAGACTTAATTCCCTACTGGGAAAGCACCAATAATATTTGACATTTACTGTTTGTAAAAAAAAAAAAAAAAAAAAAAAAAGAAATTATGTATAGTGTGTATATAAAAATAATAATTTTGGGTGAATTTTGACTTGAAAATCTGATAGTCTTTGCTGCAAAACCGGATGGTGAAACAGGTGGCTAACTAATCCCTGTTGTGAATTTGTATTTTTTCAACTCCCACAGTGTCGACCAGTGGTTTTATACTGCAACACAGTGCTGATACCTCCTGAAGAGTGGACACAGACAGACAGACAGACACACACACATATAATATATATATATATATATATATATATATATATATATATATATATATATATATAAGCATTACATTCATTTACGTACTAATACCCTTGGGAAAAGTATGAATCTTCTTCTTCTCCCTCCAGCTATGGGTAAATAGCAGGACAGACTGAGTTCTATAGCCTTGGATGGCAACTGGTCTACGAGAAGAACAACTCTGAATTCAAAACCTGTGAAGGGTCGTTTGGGGACCTTGTGGCACGTAGTACACCAGGTCTCTGTATTCATCCCTACAAAAAAAGGTGGATGGTTCTACACAAAGGCTTCACCACTATAATCAAATCTCATGTGCTGATGTCAGGCTGTTGGTTCCTAGGAACTGATCTGCTTGACCCTCATATGTCAAATTTGACAGGAGAGTAGAGTATATATATATACAATGTGATCAGTCCTGACTTGGGGTCTTTACTCCAGTCACTTTCTCCCCTGATGTACAGTGGCTTGCCTCTGTCTTTTCTATAGATATTTTCATGGCAACTGCTCTGATGAGCTACTTTTCACTGGTACCCCAACTGCATGAATTTAAGCGTGCTACTAGGTTGGCATCTTGGTCCCACCCTTTTACTGTCGAAACAGTTAAATGTAACTGCCTCTTCTACTCAAACAGCTTGTTCTCTTGCACTTTCCGATAGTCAAACTTACATTCTCTTACTTGCTTCTCTAATAACTATAATCTTCAAAAATTTAAATGTAATGTCAATCGATATCTTCTGTTGCCTTGATCCCCATTCTTCTTTTTAGCCTTTCCTCACCCCCAACTGTACCCAGTTTTTTTCCCTTACTCTCTCTGTAGCCCCTTGCTTATTAGTGGTACACCCACCTTGCTTGGGGTGAATTGCTTAAGAAGAGCTGGTGCACATTGTGTGCCACAAGGTCTCCCTCCAAATTACCTTCTTCAAGTTTTAAATTCACTTTTGTCCTTCTCCAGGACTGGTTGCCAACAAAGGCTAAAGAGCCCAGTTTGCTCTACTATTTAATCATTGATAGGTGGAGAGGATGAAGAGATGGATTTATACTTTTCCCAAAAGTATTTGCATATAAGTGAATGCAGGGAACTAGACTGGAATTTGAACTCAGCTCTCTGATTTCTTATTGCAAGTCATTATGCATGACACTACCCACACATACTATATATATATAGAAATAACCTGTCACCCCCATGAATGACTACACTATAGGTAGTAACTACCTGTATCTGTAAGTCGACCAACTGCAGAGTCTCACTGGAATCTGTTGAGTATGACTCAGACTTACGCAAGAACTACCGACCTTCCAATAGTAGCACTCACTACTGGATTGACTTGCGATGACCTTGTGCATAACTGTTACCTTTATTCTTATTGTACTGGTATTTTTATAATAAACCTTTACTTACTTTATCCACCATGTTTTCAAGTATATATTCCTATTATCACAGAATATAACATGTGTGTGTGTGTGTGTGTGTGTAAATTATTTTCAGATAGAGTGTATCTATAGAGGAACAAACCACAAATATGTTGAAAAATCAAAAGAAATTGGTTAAATCCATCACCTCATTTCTTTTTTGAAGATATACAGTACATACATGCATTTCAGCCACGTTTTGACTGACCTTTCAACCACCTGAGTAATGTTTATGAATGTTCTAAAATTTAAAAGCCTTGATAAATCAATGACATCCTCTCTTTTGAATATAAACATGTACACCAAAATAAATCCTACACTGCCTTGATAAATCAATGACATCCTCTCTTTTGAATATAAACATGTACACCAAAATAAATCCTACACTGCCTTGATAAATCAATGACATCCTCTCTTTTGAATATAAACATGTACACCAAAATAAATCCTACACTGCCTTGATAAATCAATGACATCCTCTCTTTTGAATATAAACATGTACACCAAAATAAATCCTACACTGCCTTGATAAATCAATGACATCCTCTCTTTTGAATATAAACATGTACACCAAAATAAATCCTACACTGCCTTGATAAATCAATGACATCCTCTCTTTTGAATATAAACATGTACACCAAAATAAATCCTACACTGCCTTGATAAAGTCCTTCAGAGGATGAAATGTGTTGGCTAAGAATAGTTTTTCCTCTTGTCTATTTATATATATATATATATATATATATATATATATATAGTGACCTACCTACCTATGTATAGATACATGCAAAATGTGTCACTTACGATAAGGTGAAAATATTGTTGTTTATGTAGCATTTTCTTCAAACTGAAATAATGGTGGATTTTTTTTTTAAATTGGCTGATGCCAATCATGGCAGATATTTGAATCTGAAACTTTTTTTCTTTGACAACAGTAATTGCTGTCAGCTTAAATTAAGCTGAAAGTAGCCATGATAACTGAATTTCTCAGACAGTGAAACAGGCTTTTTATAATAATAAAATGTACTCTTGACTTTCCGACTGGCACACTGCTAAGTTACGATCTCAAGCCAGACTGAAATTGGATATAATGGGTGTATTAGACTTATAAGACTTTACTAAATATTCTTGCTCATTATAACCATTCTAGAAGTTTCCTTGAATAATCACAAACGTCGATTGCAGCGACTTTTTGTTCATTGTGTCATTTGACTTTTGCTATTAGAATTACCTAAATAGCCATTTTTCTTTGACATGTCTGCCAAACCGTCTTTCCAGACATTAACTTGACAGCTTCTTCCTTCTTGTAACTTATGGAGAAATTGTTGTTCCATGTAGACAGAATTTTCCTTCACGTGCTGGCGTTGAGATATATCACTGTCCTTTTTTTTTTTTTTTTTTAATCATTTCATCCCAAGAAAGACAATAAAGCCACTAAGGGGGGTACTGAGTGTGAGAGAATATGAGGAAAAAAAACATTAAGGAGACAGAACAATAAAAAAAGAGTAATTAAGTAGACAGAAGATAATGATTGACATTGCACTTACATTTTTGAAGATCAAAGTTGACCGGAAAACAAGGAGCCAGAAGAGAGTTCTTCAAGCGTGAAGTGTGGAAGAAGAAACTGTTAGTATAGAACTTACATTTACATCTAGATATTTCAACTGTAAAATGATGAGACCTTGCTGCCAATCTAGTACTGCGCTTAAATTCATAAAGTCTAGGTACCATAGAGGAAAGTTTATCAGAACAATTACCATGAAAATATTTATAGAAAAGTCATATGGAAGCTACATTATGGCAGTCAGAAAGTGACTGAAGCCAAGATGCCAAGTCAAGACCAATAACATTGCAGATTCTTTGTATTTTATCAAGAATTTCTACATACATAACAGAAACACCTTGTTGGCATGTTGACTTTTTAAATTCAGTTTTGATTCTCGGCTCATGGCTATATTTTTTTATTTTTGTTTACTAAGTTTTTAGATTTTTGTTCTGAATTTTTCAATTTCTTATACATTTTTTGTTTTATTTACTTTAATTAAATTTTTAATTTTTTCTTTTCATTTCTTTTTTTGAACTTTTTTTTTCAATTATTTTAAAAATTAAAATTTTATTCTATTTTCTTTTCTTTGTAATTTTTACTTTCTGATTATATTTTGATTTCATTTTTTTTAAAGCCAATGTCAATTCCCTTACATATTTCCGGTTTAAATTTTACTCATACTTTTCGAGAACCGTAGAAGGGAGACAATAAAAAGCTATTAACTCAAGAACAAGATTAGTCTTTTTTTATTAGTGTAGATACTAATTAAAATGTCTCTAAAGAGAAGACAATACTGACAACTTCAAAGTTTCTAAATATTTTATTTATTTTTTCCTATATTCTTTGGCTACACAAAGAATTCAAGATTAGCCCATTGTACCCAATCAATCCTGATCTAAATTGAAAACAAGGAGACTGTCTACTCATTATGAGACTCCATTAGCTCCTGTCATTAGCTAATTTTTTTAAAAATCTTTAAAAGGTTATATACCTTTAGGGAATTGATTTTGATTACAGACTGTGAAAAATAAATGAATTATTGCTCTTAAATAGAACTTAAATGCTCTCACCAGTCTCATTGGGTTTAGTCAACAGGATAAGATTTGATTTTATCCTAATAACTCTACATCTTTGAATTACAGTTCAGTAACTGGGAAGCATTTTAACGGACGACAGGAAGTTTGACACAGAAATCCAAAGGTACATTGGAATAGTAAAAGACGTCTTCCAAAAGTTAAAATTAAAGTAAAATTAAACAACAAATGTTTGGAAGAAACAGGAAAATTTTGTTAGAAAAAAACAAACATGCTGAACAGTTATATGATAGCAGTCTTCCAATTAAGCATTGAATACTGGATGATTTCCTCACAGATGAAAAAGAGACTTAAGGCAACAAAGACATGATTCTACAGAAGAATGATGAGAATGCCCAGGATGAAAAATGTGAGTAATGAGGAAGTTTTAAGGAAAATGGAAACAAAAAGGACACGTACACTTAGAATCAGAAAGAGACAAGCATCAGAGATGTGGTTCTACAGAAGAAGGCTGAGAATACCTAGGACCAAGCATGTGGGCAATGAGGAAGTTTCAAGGAAAATGGAAACAAAAAGGACATGTATAATTAGAATCAGAAAGAGACAAGCATCAGAGATGTGGTTCTACAGAAGAAGGCTGAGAATACCTTGGACCAAGCATGTGGGCAATGAGGAAGTTTTAAGGAAAATGGAAACAAAAAAGACACGTACACTTAGAATCAGAAAGAGACAAGCATCAGAGATGTGGTTCTACAGAAGAAGGCTGAGAATACCTAGGACCAAGCATGTGGGCAATGAGGAAGTTTTAAGGAAAATGGAAACAAAAAGGACACTTATACTTAGAATCAGAAAGAGAAAAGCATCAGAGATGTGGTTCTACAGAAGAAGGCTGAGAATACCTTGGACCAAGCATGTGGGCAATGAGGAAGTTTTAAGGAAAATGGAAACAAAAAAGACACGTACACTTAGAATCAGAAAGAGACAAGCATCAGAGATGTGGTTCTACAGAAGAAGGCTGAGAATACCTAGGACCAAGCATGTGGGCAATGAGGAAGTTTTAAGGAAAATGGAAACAAAAAGGACATGTATAATTAGAATCAGAAAGAGACAAGCATCAGAGATGTGGTTCTACAGAAGAAGGCTGAGAATACCTAGGACCAAGCATGTGGGCAATGAGGAAGTTTTAAGGAAAATGGAAACAAAAAGGACATGTATAATTAGAATCAGAAAGAGACAAGCATCAGAGATGTGGTTCTACAGAAGAAGGCTGAGAATACCTAGGACCAAGCATGTGGGCAATGAGGAAGTTTTAAGGAAAATGGAAACAAAAAGGACACTTATACTTAGAATCAGAAAGAGAAAAGCATCAGAGATGTGGTTCTACAGAAGAAGGCTGAGAATACCTTGGACCAAGCATGTGGGCAATGAGGAAGTTTTAAGGAAAATGGAAACAAAAAGGACACGTACACTTAGAATCAGAAAGAGACAAGCATCAGAGATGTGGTTCTACAGAAGAAGGCTGAGAATACCTAGGACCAAGCATGTGGGCAATGAGGAAGTTTTAAGGAAAATGGAAACAAAAAGGACATGTATAATTAGAATCAGAAAGAGACAAGCATCAGAGATGTGGTTCTACAGAAGAAGGCTGAGAATACCTAGGACCAAGCATGTGGGCAATGAGGAAGTTTTAAGGAAAATGGAAACAAAAAGGACATGTATAATTAGAATCAGAAAGAGACAAGCATCAGAGATGTGGTTCTACAGAAGAAGGCTGAGAATACCTAGGACCAAGCATGTGGGCAATGAGGAAGTTTTAAGGAAAATGGAAACAAAAAGGACACTTATACTTAGAATCAGAAAGAGAAAAGCATCAGAGATGTGGTTCTACAGAAGAAGGCTGAGAATACCTTGGACCAAGCATGTGGGCAATGAGGAAGTTTTAAGGAAAATGGAAACAAAAAGGACACGTACACTTAGAATCAGAAAGAGACAAGCATCAGAGATGTGGTTCTACAGAAGAAGGCTGAGAATACCTAGGACCAAGCATGTGGGCAATGAGGAAGTTTTAAGGAAAATGGAAACAAAAAGGACATGTATAATTAGAATCAGAAAGAGACAAGCATCAGAGATGTGGTTCTACAGAAGAAGGCTGAGAATACCTAGGACCAAGCATGTGGGCAATGAGGAAGTTTTAAGGAAAATGGAAACAAAAAGGACATGTATAATTAGAATCAGAAAGAGACAAGCATCAGAGATGTGGTTCTACAGAAGAAGGCTGAGAATACCTAGGACCAAGCATGTGGGCAATGAGGAAGTTTTAAGGAAAATGGAAACAAAAAGGACACTTATACTTAGAATCAGAAAGAGAAAAGCATCAGAGATGTGGTTCTACAGAAGAAGGCTGAGAATACCTTGGACCAAGCATGTGGGCAATGAGGAAGTTTTAAGGAAAATGGAAACAAAAAGGACACGTACACTTAGAATCAGAAAGAGACAAGCATCAGAGATGTGGTTCTACAGAAGAAGGCTGAGAATACCTAGGACCAAGCATGTGGGCAATGAGGAAGTTTTAAGGAAAATGGAAACAAAAAGGACATGTATAATTAGAATCAGAAAGAGACAAGCATCAGAGATGTGGTTCTACAGAAGAAGGCTGAGAATACCTTGGACCAAGCATGTGTGCAATGAGGATGTTTTAAGGAAAATGGAAACAAAAAGGACACTTATACTTAGAATCAGAAAGAGACAGTTTACATTTTTGAGACACATATTGAAGAAAATGGACTTCGGGATTTTGACACTCAGAGGAGATATTCAGGGATCGATGAAGACAGCGTGTAATCTAACAAACTTGTGTAAGAGGGTGGTAGAACAGGGAGTGGGAAAATTGACAAAAAAAAAACAAATATTGCTAAGAGCTATAAAGGATAGGAAGTTGTGGAGAGCTATGATTGCACATGTCTTAAAGGGACATGGCATATAGAAAAAAAAATAGTAAAAGGACATATCTCTTGCCTGAGTATTCTGAAAAGTGGGTCTTACTTGGTAACATTTCTCAACTACTTTGGGTCAAATTAGTTGTCAGGAAATTATGTAGCTCTGTAGTTAAAGGAACTAGAAGGTATATTTCTTGGTGAAATTTCTATTTTTTTTTTTTTAATCATTTCACCCCAAGCAAGGCAATAAAGCCATTATGATATACATGGGGTTATTTAGTGAGAAAAAATAATAAAAATAAAAATATTATTACTATAAGGTGTCAGAACAATAAAAGAAGAGAGATCAAGAAGACTGTAGATGACAACTGACATAACATTTAAATTTTTTGAATATCCAAGTTGGCTGGAAAGCAAGAAGCCAGAAGTAAAAATGCAGGAAGTTTCTGATTGTAGTCAAAGAATTTTCCTCAGTGATATCATATATAGGTAAATGTTTGATGATAGGTAATTAATCTGGAGTTGCATTTCAAATCAAGATTGACTTGTCATTTAGAAAGGAAAAATTTGAATCAAAAGAACAATTTCTGATTTTAAACATTCGATCATATTGTAAAAGAAAGACTTGCCCGGTGTTATTGTAATGTGTATATATAAGAAAAAGTGATATAATATAATCATTAAAGCTTCAGGAAAATATGTCTGAAGCTGTAAATACAGGTTGGAAATAAATGAGATGCAAGTTTTACAACCATTATAATGCAAAGTAAGCAGTTATGAAAATAACAACATATATTTTGAAACAAATGTATATGAAATGGGGTTTATGAAATTATAACAAATTTTGAATTATTCCTCCATTTTGTTGTATAACCAAGGTTGCATGTTTGATCAAATTATTGACAGACTTTTCTAGCTCACCAATATCTACAGATTTGATTTCTACTTGTATTCGTGCCTTAAGTTCATCCAAATTATTAGATTGAAACTGATGGTAGAATCGTGCTTTGAGTGTATCCCATAAGTTTTAAATTGTTCCTTGTTTTATAAACTTTCATCATTTCTGCTACACTCTCATGACAAGCATAATATAGCTACACAAGTTCCAGTTGATAGTCTAAACTAAGCTTGACATATTTTCCAAGGAATCATTTGTCAAAACAAACCCCAGCCTATATACATTTATTGAGCTACAAATAAATAACATGTCATTACCTGATTGGTCAATTTTAAAAAAACATTAAAACAATATTAAAAACTTGCTCACATTTATTTCCACCCTGTATGAGTATATATATATATATATATATATATATGGTATAAGAATGACAAATGAAAAAAAATTTAGTTTTTGCTGACGTGTTTCCTCTTCCGAATTTATCAAGGCAAACAATGAAAGTGAAATGTTTTTGTTGTCAAAATTAAATTAAATCCAAAATTTAAAAAAAGAGAGACACTCCTGCATAAGCCTCTTTCTGGCTAATGGTAACTTCCTTTACACTAAGCGTTTGTTTTTTGCTTTCCATGTTGATAATATAGTAAAATTCCCCAGAATAATTCTGTGGATAAGACAAATTGGTATAAGAATGACAATTGGAAAACATTTTAGTTCTTGCCAATGCATTTTGTCTTCCAACTTTACATTAAAAAGCATTAAAACTTGCACACATTTATTTTCACCTTGTATATTCTAATAAACTGATATCTGAAATATATAGAACACAGTAGCTAAATTGCATGATAGGCATGTTGGTTGGTAGCATTCTTTACCATACAAGATGAAGGAGGCTTCTAATTTTAGATAAAGAATTTTCCTCAGTGATCCCACATACAGGTAAATGGTTGAGGATAGATAATAAATCTGATGTTCCATTTCAAATCATGTCTGATTGTCATTTAGAAAGATGAAATTGGAATCACAAGTACAATTGGTAATGGTTCAAAATCAATCATGCTGAAAGTGAAAGGTTGCTGTAATATGTTCATCTGAGAGAAAGTGGCAAATAAATGTCTCCAAAGATTTAAATTCTTCTGCTAAATAATCTCCTTGAGGCACAAAACTTGAAAATGGCCACAAATAGCAGATTCATAATTTATTTATTCTTATCCCTTAAAAGCATTTTTTTTTTCAACCAATATTCTTGAGCACTATTTACATTATTTGGACTATTGTCCTCAACTTTGTTGCCATGTTTACAAGAGCACTGGCCTTCTTCAGGTGGTTGGAATGTTGAACTGAACCCTTTATTTTGCTCACTGGACTAGACTTCTAGTTCCACATGCCATGTCTAATGGATGTCAGTTATCTCCTGTTAATTCCCCTCTCAAAGTTCTCCACCGCCATAACCAGGTATTGAACACACACACTTTGGGTCCTGTCACTGGATCTAACTCATGCCTTTATCCACTGTGCCATGTGTCCTGGGTATTATAAACCTAATGTCTTCAGCAATTATTTTTTACCAGTGCTCATACTGCAATTTTTGCTGTTATCATTGCATGTTTTTGTTTTTTTACTAGAGCTCATATTGCAATTTTTGTTGTTGTTATTGCTTTTCTCTGGCACTCCTTATTACTGATTCCCATATTGTATTCATTTCTATGCTTGATCCGCTCAGGAGATTTTTGTGGCCTAGCATCTGTGCTGATTCCTTAAGTTTACGAATTTTCCAATGATGTTCTTTGTCTATGATCTCAACTTCATCCCACAGAGGGCAGTAATCTCATTTTCTCTTCATATGGGTTCAGCCACCCCTGATTTTTCCACTTCCCCTCATGTTACAGCTTTCTGGTGTTCTTGAAGCCTTACCTTAAGGGGGCGGCCTGTCTCCCCTTTATATTTCTTTCCGCAGTTGCACAGGATGGCGTACTCACATGCGTCTTTAGTCATGTTCTCCTCTATGGTGGGGGTCTCACTCGTGAGAGATATCTGCGAAGTGTCGTCCCACTTTTGAAGGTTATCCTGATGTTATATGGACCGCAGATCCTTTGTATTTTCTCTGATAACCCCTTCACATAAGGCAGGCAGACTGTTTTCTGAGTGTTGTTGTCCTCCTCTTGTACCTGCCTATCCCAGTTTTTTGGAGCTGCTGCCATGTACCCAGAGTAGTTGTTACGTTGTAGGGTACTACTTATACTGACCAATTCTTTATCTAATGGCAACAAAGATGAGGACAATAATGTACATAATACCTCATCTCAGAAATATAGACAGATATTCTTGAGGATGATATTGTCAGTGAATTTCAAACAAATGTAAAAATAAGAGTAAAATGAAAACAGGGGGTGAATGTAGATAAAATGAAAACAGGAGGTGAATGTAGATAAAATGAAAACAGGGGGTGAATGTAGATAAAATGAAAATAGGGGTTGAATGTAGATAAAATGAAAACAGGGGGTGAATGTAGATAAAATGAAAACAGGGGGTGAATGTAGATAAGATTAAAATAGGTATGTGTAGATAAAATTAAAATAAATAGAAAATCCACATCTGAACTAAAAACAACAAAAAAGAAATGGGCAAAAAGAATGAAAGAAAAATGTATCTAATTCACCATGTGTATTTTAAGGACAGTTATTTAATTCTTTATGCAAGTGGGCCTCTAACAGGTTCCTACATAATCTATATAATCTTAGGATAATCTTATCCTAAGATAAAGGAACTGAGCTAACAACCAGAAAATACTTGCTCTTATATTCTTGTCGATACACAAGTTTCCCTCATAAAGGTTGACAAGTGACAGAGTTCATTAATCCCCCTTGGTACTGCTGGTTATGAATGATGGTTTCAGATGACTGCTTTTGATCAATAATTCCCAAACAGTGCACAGGTGTGGCAGTGGATGCTGGTGAAGTGGAATGATTGAAAGACAATCAAAGATTTAGAAACAGTTTTAAAAAAATTCATATGCCAAAAATAAATATGATTTCAAAATTTAAAATATTTTTATGGATTACTTGTAATTGCAGGCATGAGTCTCATTAGAAATAATTATAGACCAATTTTAACACTGTGATATTTTTGCATTATATCAAATATTATGAATACAGTAATTAGGCTCTGCAAATGGGAAGAGAGAGTTATCAATGATAATGTTGTGGTTATCTCCCTTTAACAATCTCTGTATTATCTGTGTTTTGTTTTTAATATACTTTTTATTATATAAAATGCAACCCAGAGAAAAAAGTTTGGGAACCACTGTTTTAGATAATATACACCATTTTTTTTCTGCCATCTATTTCTGAAAATAAACTGTACATCTTAAGAAGGCTGTAAAATTGACAAGGTGAAATATTGTACTAACAATGTAGGCAACAGAGAAGAGTTAATTTGTCTAAACAACTCTTGGAATGAAAATTTTATCTTAACAGATAGTTTTTATATAAACAAGTAAATCTGCTGCATGATAGTTTTCATCTATTATTATTTTTATTATTACACAAATTAATTTGATTTGTATGTTCACCATTGAATTACGACTAATTATTTTCAGCAGATACATTCTTTGGCCTTCAGATTAATTAAATTTGTAAGAATTCATGACAAATTAGTAACCCTAGATAAAACTCACATTACATATCATCAAATAAAAATGCTAAGAACATCTTGTCAATGACGAGAGCTTAGCATCATTTTACTTTCATGCTAGACAGGCACATGGCTATTTGTAGTATGAGATCTTATGAGGAGATGGGGAACAAAAAATGATCCTGTTTCCTCAGCCTTTCTTTTGTTATGCCATAGACATCAGGGACTATATGTTTAAAGTTTTAGGATAAAATAATTTCATAATGCTATAGAATTTTTCAAAATTAATATCTTAATTAAACCTGAAATTAAAACTTTAAAAAGTCAGGGATCAATTTTACACTATGTTATGAACAGGACTGCGCTTCTGTATCAATAAAAAAAAAATCGATATTTTTCAATTCTGACAAATATCAGGGATTGAGGGAGGTTTTATGAATGCAAATCTAGAAAAATTATTTCCGTCAAAAAACTTTTCTGTATTTTTTTTATAAATGGACCAGTCTATTTAAAAATTGGCCAAACTTTCTAAATAAAATATTTTCATGACACTTTGCCTTTTTTAAAATTAATATCTTAATTAAATCCTGAAATTGAAACTCTTAATACAGATATGTTCGATATTTTCAAATATCAAAATATTTTCAAATATTTTATATATTTTTTATTTTTATTTATTTTTTATATATTTTATATATTTTCTTTATTTTTTATATTTTCAAATTTTTAAATATGTTTGATATTTTCAAAATATAGTGTAACAAATGAAGCATGATTATTGTTCAGAAGTGCAACAGTGTAATTAAGTCTAGATTGTTGCCACGGTTATTTATATTAGGGTAAATATAATCATAGAATGGACACACACGTGCATCAGAGGCAATACACAGTTTGCTAGAAGACGTACAGGTTTGTGGCATGATATTAAACGGGTGAATATCTGCATGAGTGTTGATCTGGACTATTCCAATGTCCTTTTGTCTTATCACAGCAGTTTGGCTCGAGACATCTACGTATCTATGGTATTTGTAGAGGATAAACAACCGTTGCAGATTAGTAGGAGAATTTAAAGTTGTTTGAAGTTTTCCGATAAAATATTTTCATAATGCTATGCAATTTTTTAAATTAATATCTTAATTAAGCCTGAAATTGAAAACATTTTAAAACTGCTACTTTGGATATTTGCGACATATAGTGCAACAAATGATGCATGTTTATTGCTCAAAAGGCAGAAAGTGAATCTATACGCAAAAGTGATTCATATTAACCGAAATAAAAACTGTGGAATGGATGATTCAAATTTGATTCAAACTTGAATTCTGTGACAGTGAATATGTTAAAATTATCCCATTTAAAAGGATAATTTGCTTACCCCATCTCTGAATCTTGTTTTGTCACTCTGACCTTTTACCAAATTTACAGTGTAGTGGAGTAAAGAGTACATCCCTGGTGACTCTATGATCTTGTCCAATACTATAAAGAATTCCAGGTTATGAGATTGGGAGTAGTCATATTGGAGTCAGTCTTCACACTAACTATACAGGCATTATGGCAATAGCCTAAGCATTACGTATAGAGAATACTTAACAATTTACATTATACCATCTACGAGCGTGTGTTAAAACAATAACCTTCAATAGGGAATTATAATACAAAGCAATCATGCCCTAAAATCTTGGAAAATATCTAATTTCAATAATAGTCATTAAAATGTTGAAAATGAGTCTATTTTTATGTTTTCCATAACAGTTAAAAAGTCATCTGTTAGAATTACCTAAAGTTCTATTTTCAAAACTTCCACTGCTGTAGATTTTCTCATACATCTTTACAAAACTGTCTGCTTTTGATGTATATATACATGTTACAAAGTAACTCGTGCTTAGTACTATTTCTACGCATATAGTAGTTAATTCAAAATACGCTTTTAAGTAGGTGCCTAAGGGGGTCGTCAGTGATGTTTTTACTTGGTTCATCAGGGAGTTTCGGGTCTTTCAACATCATACTCCCCATTACCAAACCGACCCAATCAGGGGAGATCTATCCCTGATTCCCCCTCACAGTGAAATGCTAACAACTACTCTGGCCTTTTTAAAAAAAACTTTGACAAAGAAAGACCACGTATTCCGCACATCCGATTGGATGTCCGTACAACCAATCATCTGCGCAAACTATCTTTTAAATGGCCTGCAGTGGGGACTGGCTTCTTTTCTTTTGGTGGATAGCAGTTTCAATGGATAACCGGGGAGGTAATCTTAATATTCCTAAGTTTAATCTCTTCCCTAAGTACCTCATATCCAAATTTTCCTGCTGCATAACTAATTATGATTTTGGACATTGTCATTAGTTGTTTATCCACCGAACCTCTTGATGTTATTTCAAGGATCTCACTGATGTCCACGTCGAATAGCATAGGTATCTGGAATGCAAACAGTCTTGTGATGTATTTTTATTATATATTGTATTCGGTTGTTGTTTAGCTTAATCTGTTCTATGTAGAAACCAAAAATGGTGGGGCCTATGAGAAAATTACCATCAGTGTCTTTATAGTCATTTATTTCCAGTGAAGGGAAGTGTCCTGTTTTTCTCAAAATAGGCCAGCACAGCCAGGCAATAATGTTATAACAATGCAGTGGTGAAAGTGTTAACAAAATATGAGTGTAGGATATAGAGTCAGTTAAGAAATATCTTTAATGATTAAAAAGGTTTTGAGAGGAACAATATTAAATATTCTTCAATTTGTATGTAAGAAAAAAAAATCTAATTATAATCAACTTATTAATAATTAGAATCAATCTTCATTAATTGTAAATCAATTAGAAGTTCAGATGATATTTAACAAAGTCGTCAGTAGCAAAAGAGAGAAATGATATTTTTAAAATAATGGATGAACTTTTAGATTCTATCTGTGTGCCTTGTTTTTTGTTTGTTTTTTTTTTCTTCTGGTCTGATAATATTCTATCTTGAAATGCATTTGTTGTATGAAAAAACCTGAAAACTTAAAAAAAAAAAAAAAAAAAAGAATCCAACCTCCAATCGTTGGAACCTAATAAATACCATTTTTCATTTAGGATTCTTGAGCAATCTTAAAATAGTGATGAGACCAAAAATTGGAAAATTCTTTGGTCAGATTTTTTGAGATGCTGAAATGTAGCATTTTTATTAGAAAATGCATTTTATTAAATTTTGAGTAATTTTTTAATCTTTTGTTGCTTTTATCTCATACTTTTTTTTATATATCTGTTCTTGGACCATTGCTATTTTTATTTTTTACTTGAGAGACCTATTTCCCTGAAAAATGTTTATGTAGAATTATTATATAAATTTCACCTGAAAGTATTCCAGGCTACTTGGTGAATGAACAACAGCTAATATTACCATTAGGTCTTTTATTGACTTTCCTTATCTTTAATCTGTTAATTCATATTTTAATTATGTTAAAATGACATGGCTCCATGTTTAGTGCCTATCTACCAGAGATTAATGAATATCAGTCCTATCAAAGGAAATTTTATTAATTTTAAATATTAACAAAGGTTTTATTTAGAATGTAATATTGTGAAAGTGACATTAAATTTTAAAAATAAGTTATGACCTTTATAAAGAGGAAATTTATTGAGATAATTTAATGAAAGAAAAATATATTATCATTAAATGAGTACATTGTATGCATATATATATATATATATATATATGAGTACATTGCATGCAGATATATATATATATTTTTAACATTGAGCTCTCAGAATTTCATCCTCCTTGGGATTATCAATATGGTTTACCAAGATTTTCATTACTGATATATATATATATATATATATATATATATATATATATATATATATATATATAAACTATTATAAACTAAACTATTATTATCCAACAATCAAATCAAATTGCATACAAAATATTTAGACTTCAACATTACATAACCTATAGAGGTGTTGATATGCTGCTAAACAAAAACAACCAACTGTATATGTAATATATATATATATATATATATATATATATATATATATATATATATGTTTAGTATTGTTTTAAATGTAGTAGTAACAAATTTTATGTTGAGTTTAGATAGAGTCCATCCAATTATAGATGTGATAGAATTAGTTGCTAGGAAAATATATTTTTTTTTATTCATTGGGTTTGTCAGGAGGGGGCATTTTTCTATAAAAAGGAGAAGATACATTGAAAACACATTCAAGCTTCTTCAGTACCCTAATTTTTTTATATTCAATGTGAAACAGAAGGGTCGTAAAATATTCCAAAATAGAACTATGGGTCCTCTTGACAAACTCTGTAAATGAAAAAAAGTATATTTTCTCCCAACTAACTCTATCACATCTACAATTGAAAATAATGAATCTAAACTCAACATAAAATTTGTTATTACTAATATATATATATATATATATATATATATATATATAAAGAAATAAAAAGAAAGAACAGTAAGATATATAATCTGGTGTTCTTATAGATATTTTTATTTTTACAAAATAGTGCTCAATGTAAATTTACAGAGCATTAATATTATAAATTAACTGATTTAAAATATGAGTTTTTTCACTACACAGTAATAACCATGTTTCAAAAATGGAAGCTAAAAGCTTTGAATTTAATTTTGTAATTAAATTAAAAACATTAGTTCCATTTCATCCTCAACCGAATTTTGGAGTAACTTATTTTTAAATTTACTGAGTTTTAAAGGCACAGCAAAAATTCATAATTCACTGTTTCCAAGGATACAGAGAAATCCACTCATCCAGATAAGGGGTGGTAGCGTGTTCATTTTTCTTAACTTTTGTTGTATCAGTTATTAGTTACATTCGAAGAACTGCTATCAACAGTTGTTTATCTGCATATCCTATGTTGTTAAGATTGTGCCCACAAATAATAAATCCTGGTAGGATGTTTAGTTCTCTCAGGATCTCTTCAGTGTAAAGGTTGCATAAGTCGGATGAAAAAACACACCCTAGTCTTACTGCCCTGTTAAGGTTATAGCTGTCCTCTAGAATTCTCCTGGGCATTTAGTCCTCTTGAGATTTCATAGCACCCCAAGGTCAGTGACTCTCAACATAGTGGTAATACCTACTCCCTATGTTGAGAATCACTGACGTAGATTAGTTTTTCCAGTGTACATGAATATTCAAGTACAATGCCAATTTTCGGTCTTCCCTGGTTTCAGGAATGTGCCATATTATCTATTTTGCCAAACCAACGGAAATCACATCGTAACAATATACCTCTGCCCGACTAATTATACATCTCTCATATCTCTACAGCATCGACTGCTGGAAACTAGAAACTTTTATCGAACAAAAAATTACCAAAACATTATTGGTGCCCTTGTGTGAATTTCACAATTAACATACAATAATTCTATAAATTCTAAATAAATTCTATAAATACCAGCAGGAACTATGCAATGCCTACAGGTGGCATATTGTAAACTGTAGCATACAAGTTATCCTCAAGATTTTTAGCTCAAAATTCTGTTAGGCTTGTGGGATAGTACCCTATTCCACCTGCAATTTGACGCATGCGCGAGTTTTCAACCCTTCCTTTCACTTTCGGCCGGTAATAATAGTAAACCGTTGTTCTTGGCCGAAGGTGAGGAAGGTAACAAGCTGCTACCGCTGTTCATTTTTCGCGTGCTTTTTGCTCTGACGTCATGGACAAATTGGCTTTTCGAAATCAGTCACCCCGGTTCGTTTAAACCGGGCAGACGGCTCACTATCTCTCGCCGGTCAACCATATATACCAACAGGGATATTTTACTGGCAAACATGGCTTTGTCCCTGTACCTTTAACACATACGACACTGTCGTCACATTACCTTTTATGCGAACATCTTTTTCGAGCCGCCTATTTCCATGAAACAGGGAACTTTCAAAACCTTCAACATGAAGAACAAGAATTTTCATATGCTTCGAATCTGTCCTTTCAGAACCAGTTACCTTAAAAAAGATTACATTACACTCACAATTACAAACTCTCACAGTGAGTATTTTTCTTTGCCGTGTATGTTTATTATTCATTATAAACTGACTTTCTGAACTTTCTTCCTGAGGAACTTTTCCCGCCTTAGCCATCTTGAATTTAAATTTTGGCGCGGAACCTTACCTATCTTTTGTGACTACTTGACACGGCCTTTCTATTGATTTCACATTTCCAGTAATTTACTGATGGTCTCCACTGAAGACAATTTACTTGTTAAACCCTAATAAAATTTTATGTTTGTTCCTTTACCTTTCGTTGTTTTGCCTGTCTACTTATTTTTACTTTGTACGTTTGTACAGTAAAAAGAACACGTCATATATATTTTATTTTTTTTTTTTACTTTGTTTGTGGATCCGGTAGTCGAGTGTAGTGTCTGGCACAAGGCCTTATTTTCGTAAGCCAGATCTGCACCGCTATCGGGTCCTCAACAGGCTTATACCTGCCATATAATTCCCCGCTGAAACATATAGTAGGCTACCAATGGCCCAAAACTTAGACCTACCTGTAAATGTAATTAGGTTACAGTATACGATAACCTGTGTCAAAATTACATATGGTGACCCCACTTACCTGCATATTGAGTCACTAACTGTTATATCTTTTTATATGTGTTGTATAGTAAACAACCTACAATACACATTGGTAGGTACCACATATTGTATCAGTATAACTTAGTAAACATTTAAAATTCATCAGTTAATAGATTAATGAATTTGTTTTATTATTTTATATTAATTTTTGTGTTAGTATGCCAAATATGTTTGCCAAACACAATTTTTAGTGGGATATACTTGTAGCACCCTGCTGGACGTACGGTAAGTGGTATACAGTAATTCTTTGGAATGCTGTCCCACTTGTTTACAACTTGCTGGTAAAGATTTGCATTTTATACCTGCCATATAGGGTGACCCCTAGTTTTGGAAAGGCTTGGAAACTTGTACACTGCAATTTATGGTAAGTCATCTACTTCTATGATCACTCTTTCTGAAAAGTGTACAGTAGAGCTCGGGGCTGAATTCTTAAGGGGCAAGAGTTTATAATGGTAAAGAAAGAAAAAGCACCATCAGACTCATGAAATGAAAGATTTAATTCAACATTGCCATAGCAAACCAATTACGTTTCATTTTAACTTAAGGATTAACAATTTGCTCTCAATACAGTATAAGTTCTATTAAAGAATTTAGCTTGTGTTGATAAGTAGTGGCAGACAGGAACAGATTTGTCAGAATACCTGAAGATATGCTTCAAACATGGCTGAATCTGTAATAAGAAATTCTTTGATAAGATTTACGCTTTTGACATGAACATGAAGACTTAAAGGCACAGATCTGCTGGTCTGTAAAAAGTCATCAGTTTGAACATCCTTTGTTTCATTATCTTTGCTGTTCAATTTACCAAATGTTCTCTGTCTCTGATTTCATCTTGTGTTTCTTTGTTTTTTCTGCTTTTCTTTTTATCTCTCTTGACCTAATTCTGCTTCATCCACTTACTTTCCATCTCACCTGCCACTTTCACCAATCAATTCTATCTTCCCTTGTAAGTTTCTTTCTCTCTATCCCTCCAGCCTTTCCCCCGCATCAAAGGGTTGAGGTTAAAAATAGGGCTGAAAATAATTGCGAGTAAAACACCAAGATTAGAGCGGACAAACTCTCTCTTTTAGGCACGTACAGATAAATAAAAAACTCCTGCTCAGTGAGTAACAACAAAAGAAGAAAGTGTTTATTTACAATATATACAGAAAAAAAGGTAAAGGAAAAAAAAAAGGGATGATTAGGAGAGAAAGAAAGGGAAAAGAGAAAATGTTCTTAACTTAAAAAAGAGAAATATTTTGAGGAAGCCTGAGTGCCTAAAGAGTTCTTTAAGCGATTAGATATTATTGTTAAGGTTCAGATAGATACACTCACAGTTCTTGTAGAGTTGGAAACCCGTTAATAGATAAAGAAATCCAGCAGTTGAGTGAGTTGCTAGGTCGACGACAGAAGTCCAGTGGGCTCGTCAGAAGGAGTGGTGAAGGGATGCAGCCTTGGATTGTACTTGAATAGTGGACCGACGTTCGTTCTTGACAGCCATTTAGTAGTTCTTCTTTGGTGAAAGAGGTGCTGGAGCTCCCTAATGTCGACCTCATAGACGGTGGGAAGAATTTTCACTGACAAAATAGGCAAGATTTTCCAAATTTATGGAGTTTTGGTAGGCTCCGATGGATCGGGGATTTTTCCCTCAAAAATCGTTGTACAAATTTCCTGGCCCCACTATTGGTCAGAAAACACATTCTTATCTCTGATAAGAATCAGGGCCCTGGGAGCCGGTTTTGAAGGTACTGAAAACAGGTCGATGTGAAGAAGCTGTGAGGTTTCTCCCAGACTTTATGGCACCATGGAAAGAATGATGGTAGTGGAATTCCTTTTTGTGCTTTCCAGCTCTCTCGTTAGCCAGAAAATATATTCTTATCTCTGATAAGAATTAGGCTTTGGGAGCCGGTTTTGAAATTAAAAAGAGGTTGGAGTGAGGATAGAAAAAATAGCGAGAATGTGAACTTGTAAAATTGTTGTTCTCAAATTAAATTCCAACAGTTTCTTTCTCCAATCAATTTAGCTTCTTTAGTAAGTTTTTTTTTCTTACTCCCCCCTTTCTCCTATAGATTCATCCTGATTCTTTCTTTCTTTCTTGATCTAATTCTGTTTCATTCTCTTATTTTTCTATCTTCCCTCATAATGTTCTTTCTCTTTGTTTATATTTCTTTTTTTTCTCTCTTTTCTCCTATGCATTAATTCTATTTCTTTCTTTCTCCTTCTCGTTGCATGATTTCTCTCCTCCTGCCACCATAATGCTATTTCTCTTTCTGTGCCCCCACTTATTTTCACTGTCTACATCTGCCTCCCCCCTGCCCTGTTTATATATCTCACATGTTAGTACTTTAACCAATAATGCTAGTGGACACTATTTACATCGAAGTAAAAACCTTAACTCTTGTTTGCTTCTTTTTAAAACCCAGAACCTAAAATCACCTGGGAAGATTGATGCAATAAAATTTTTAACCCTCCCACCCACAGTCAATATAGTAATATACTTGTAAAATCAGAACCTACATGTTTTCCTCTTCTCTCTAATTATTTTATTCTTTCAAGTATTTGTCTTTTTCTTCTCATTTTTTCCTATCATTTCATTGAGTTTTTCCTTTTTTTTCTTTGTCTCATCTTGTCAATCTGCCTTTCTCTCTCATTTTTTTTGCTTTGAATGTATCCTTTTCTTCTTTCTTTTTTTTTTTTAATGCTGCTAGAGCAGCTACTCCTGGGGATGATGATAAACTACATCTGGCAGCATGACCTCTGATCAGATGATTGGAGGTTCTGAAGTACATCGAAACACCTCTTAATTTTTTATTTTTCCCAGGTTCACCCTGAACCTGTGTTCTAGAATCTGTTAGGGTCATAGCTATGGGAAAATAGTGAACCCTCCAAACAAAACACTATGAAAGTAAAAAAAAAAAATACATATTTATAGTAAAAATACCAGCAATATATTTTTATATAAAAAAATTACCAACAATATATATTTGTAGTGAAATTACCAACAATACATTTTGTACAGTATTTACATTAGTCGAACTATTTATTTGTCACAACGGACACATGGCACAGTGGATAAAGGCGTTGGTTAGATCCAGTGACAGACCCAAAGAGTGTGAGTTCAATACCCGGTTAAGGCAGTGGAGAACTTTCAGAGGGAAAATTAGCAGGAGATAACTGATAACTGACATCCATCAAACATGGCACGTGGAACTAGAACAGTCTACCCCAGTGATTGAAATAAAGGGTTCAGTTCGAAATTCCAACCACCTGAAGAAGGCCGGAGCGTACAACGGCCGAAACGTTGTGACAAATATGGCGACAAAGATGAGGACAATAGTCCGACTAATGTAAATACTGTACATAATACCTCATCTCAGAAATATAGACAGAATACATTTTGTCTTTAGTTGAAGGCATACAATTGCATTCAAAATATTCAGATTTCAGCATTAAATAACCCATAGAGGTTGATATACTGCCAAACGAAATTAACCAAACCAAAATATAACTTCAACAAAACTACAACATATCACTGCCTCTAGTAAATGCACAAAAGCTGAGTATCATCTACCATGTATTCAACTGTGAAAGCAGAATAACATATTGTCACATAGGAAGAAAATAATTAACTACCGACACTGAGGTTCAAGTGTGACACTCTGGACTTATGAATATATGTTATCCACCAGGTGTATAAATACCAGTGTCAGGTTACTGACTGCAGTGACTATTGAGTGGAACTATCTAGTCAAGTTAGTTTGAATTATTGTGCATCAATGATTTAAGTTTTGATTTAGGATTTACTGGATGTTAAGCTGTGCTACTAACAAGGTATTATTCACTGAAATGGTTAATTTTCTGTGGTTGACTTTTATGTCTTTGTTAAGTATTTATTTGTGGTTGTAATTAAATATTGTTTTATTTTAACACTGAATTCTTGAGTTATACTTAATAATTAACAGTTGCTGTACATCACAAAACATATCTATTTTATTACTTCAAAGCTTTCAAGAAAATTATATTTCATCAAATGGCCCATATGGAGTTGATATGCCATTAAACAATCAAATCAAATCTCTCTCTCATTTTTCAGCTTTGACTGTACCCCCCTTTTTCTTGTTTCTTTCTATCTCAGCTTTTTTTTTAATGCTGCTTTCCAAAACAGATCCTTCCCACTCGGGATAGTTGAGGCATGTTTACCACTTTCAATAAAGTCTGCAATACCTACATGGTATGAAAACCTACCTCAGCCTTTTCATATTTATTTCCTTGTTAGTATTTTACCTTTCTTCTCCCTTTCTAATTCTTTCATTCAACTCTCTACTTGGACTTATGCATCACAATACATTTCTTTTCTCGCTATTCTTTGTAACATCTGCTCTTTTTTCTCTTCACGCACTCACTCACTCACTCTCTCCTTCTTCTTCTTTCAGTAACCAGTTTCATTACCTTTTTCTCAATATTTATAGTCTTTCTCTTTTCTCTCATTTTTTTTGCCCCCCCCCCCCCCGACTCTTTCTTTATTTCCATGTTTACTACATCATTCATAATATTTGTCAAGCAAGACCAAATTTGACACATGGTCAGAATCATGTAGCACCTACTGAGAAAAAGGCACTGGTAACGACTTTAAAGTGGTACTTTAGCCATCACTCTATTACAAGTACTCCTACCTATAAGTTCTGTTTTGACTATTTTCTCTTTTTCTCTGTGTTTGAATTGAAAAAAATACCTGAAAAAAAAAAAAGTTAATAAACTTTTTTTTTTTTTCAGATATATATGCTGATAATTTTTGTTTGTTCCATGACCTATAAAAGGAATTATGCTCTCGGCCTTTTTCTCTGTGTGCCTATCTTGGAAGAAAAAAAATAAGAAGAATTATCATAGCAGTTGATGTGGAATTTGGTGATTTTGCTTGCCGCCAGAACTCTTCATATAAGAAAGAAGCAATTAGAATGATGCTTCTTTTTGGTTTCTTCTCAGAAAAAATGATTTGCTTTTTAGCATAGACTGATGTTTGGTTTCTTTGTTCTCTGCAAAAAATAATGAAATGTAACTGTTTCTGCTTATATCTTTTCATTCAAACTTTTTTCCCCTCTCTCTAAATTTGCATTTTCAATTACATTTATTTTGATGCAACATCTTCATTTTCATAGATTTTTCTTTTGTTTTTAATTAAATACATTCTTGAGATGTTTTCATCACCAAGCATTTTTTAAAGTCACATTCAATGATTTCTACATCACATTTTATGTTTATCTTCATATATCTCAGACAGTATATATATATATATATAAAGACATTTTATATTATGTTTAACGTTCTTTTTTATAGATACAAGTATTTAAGCAAATGGTCTGTTTTATAATAAACAGTATTAAATAACATTTACCGGCCTGAATGTCCGAGAAATTTTCATAGAAAATTTTCGCTCTCCAACATTAAACATAATATAAAATGTCTTTAAATAAATTGTCGGACTATGTCCAATTCTAAAATATATATATATATATATATATATATACAGAGTTGTCCTTCTCCTAGACTATTTGCCATCCAAGGCTATAGAACTGTCTGTCCTGCTATTTACCCATAGCTGGAGGGAGAAGAGGATTAATACCTTTCCCAAGGGTATTAGCACGTTAGTGAATGTAATGGATTTGACTGGAATCAAGACCTGCAGAGGGTCATTTGGGGACCTTGTGGCACGTAGTGCACCAGGTCTCTGCATTCAGCTCTTCAAAAAGTGTGATTGGTTCTGCACAAAGCCTTCACCACTATAATCAAATTATATGTGCTGGTGTCTGACTGTCAGTTTCTAGGAACTGAGCTGCTTGACCCTCATACGTTGATGACAGGAGAGTCTACTATATATATATATATATATATATATATATATATATATATATATATATATAATATAACAATATATAATTTTGTATAATTTTATATATCAACAAACAGTAATTAGAAAAATAGTATGAAAAATTGGAAAATGTTTTTGTGATGTGTTTTATCCATTAGGATTTCATTGAACTGGGCTTTGTTGATGTTGCCACATCTACACATGCACACAAAATGAGAAACACTGGTAGTTTCTAAATTTATTTTTTAAAAAAATATTCCTTCAAAAATTTTGAAACTACCAGCATCTCTCATTTCCTCTGCATATGTGTAGATATGGCAACATTAACAAATCTCAGTTCAATGAAATCCTAACAGATGAAATGCATCAAAAAAACCTTTTTCCAATTTGTCATACTATTTATATATATATATATATATATATATATATATATATAGGATTAATATGAGTAGAAGTTTGTCACTTAGGTGATTGATGTTACCTTTAGAATCCTGACTCCAGAATTTAGTAGGCGGACTTGTCCGTCTACTCTTTGGGAGGTATCAGCAGTTTACATAATAGATCATAATACTGCTTCAACTAATCCAAACATATTAATCTCCAATATCATAATCAAATACATGCTAATTATAAACAAGATGAAAATATACTAAAAAAATTGGTAAATACTAATATATCTACAACAGATCCTAACAAAAAAATTAAGTTAATCATATACTACACTAAATCTAGTATATCCAACTCAATTATTTGCAATGATTCTCAGCCCACCCCCCACCTTAGCGATTTGCAAAAAACCAACAGTTTACAAATTCAAGTGCCATCTGGGAGATTTATGTTGGTCACACCACAAACTCACTTTCACAAGGCTTGACTCTACATATGAATGATAATTTTAACATTTTTAGGCATTTAAAAACAATATGTCTGGCCACATACACAATTCCAAAAAACAGACTATCATTGTTGCTATGTCCGTGTATTGTTTAATTTATTGTAATGTAATTGTTATCTTTGATGATGGCTTATGTTAGCCAAAAGCTTAGATAGGATTAAAAAAACATGTATCAATATGGTGATTTTCTTTCGTCTTTCAATGATAATGTTATTAAGCTTATCAGACGATATGAAAGGAATTTGCTTAAAATAAATAGACAAAACTTGTATATATTATATATATATATATGTTTCATTAAATAACAACATATTGACACACATTCTCCACTTGTAACATTAGCTCGACACAATTTAATTTTCTGTTAACTTTGTATTTGAACCAAGAGCTAAGCTTAGCAAATATCTACATTTAGAAAGAAAATATATATATATATATATATATATAAAAGGATATTACAACAAAAACATATAGGAATTGTTACACAATTGCAGTCGTGTTTCAACACATAACAATGTGTCTCGTCAGGCAATTGTAAATTACTGGTGAATGAACAATTAATTTGGTTTCAAATGCAAAATACATCCTCTTTTTTTGAAAAAAAAAAAAAAAAAAATGTGTTGTGACCAGGAGTTGTCGTCTAACAGCAGCCAGACATTAACTTAAAAACTGATACAGATGCTTGCATAAAATGTACATATGCCAGACAGTCAGCTTTCATAAGAAATAAAAAAGCAGGGGGTAGAGAGGTAATTTAACTGAATGTCCAACTAGTTATATGCTTTGTGGATTTCCTACATAAATTTTTTTTTTTTTGGAGCCCTCTTTTAAATTAAAAATTATGAATGTTGGAAGTGCACTCTGTTCGTTTTCATCATACCTATATATATATATATATATATAAGGAGTATTTTGGCAGCAAGAATTCTCTTAAACATGTTTTATTAAATAATATGGACAAGTTCCGTCCATCATTTGTTTTATTAAATCTTTCAAATTAGTTGTTTAGTTTTGTTGGTAAACTTGCCAAAATTCATATTAACTCCCCCCCCCCTTTGATTACTTTTGAAAGTTGCTCCATTCATTTTCAAGGATTTTTACCACAAAAATTTACCAATAAAACAAAACAAGTTATTTAGTAATTTGAAAGATTTAATAAAAGAAATGATAGACAGAACTTATCTCTCTTGAATAGGAATAAAATGTGAACCTGGTCTGACGATTCTTTATTTCTTGGGTGAAATTTGAAACTTACGCAGATTTGGTTCTGCTTTTAGTTTTGTAATTTATTGCAACTATATATATATATATATATATATATATATATATATATATATATATATATATAGTTAAGTAATTCATTGAGTCTGAAAGAAACCTCAACAGAATGCAGAAAGCACTGGACGGCCGTTTCATCCTATATTTGGGACTCATCAGGAGTGCGCATCCACTACATATATATATATATATATATATATAATGAAATGGATTAAGGCTGACAATTATTTAACACATTTTCTGTTTATACGTTATTTTTATAGATACAAGTAAATGCTTTGCCTAAATGTTCAAGAATTTTTATAGAAAATATGTGTTCTCCAACAGGACTCAAACCAGTATTCCTATATGGAAGCCATCATTTGATCTGACATGCTATACCATTAAGCTGCAAAGAAGCAACTAGTTAGCAATGTCCAAATTACTGTTTATAAACCCACAATCTTCGACAATTATTCTTGATCAAACATTTCTGCTCATGAAACATATCTTAATGTGAACAATGACAATATATAATGAAATGGATTAAGTCCAACATTTACTTAATATATTTTCTGTTTATACATTATTTTTATAGATACAATTTATTGAAGTAAATGCTCTGTTTTTAATTAAACAGTATTAATTATATTTACTGACCTATAGAAATACAGGTTTGATTCCTGTCAGAGAATGCATATTTTCTATGAAATTTCTCAAACATTCAAACTGGTAAATCTAATTAATACTGTTTATTTAAACACATAGCATTTACTTAAGTAAATTTTATCTATAAAAATAACATATAGATAGAAAATATATAGGGTGTTCAGGTGCTAAATTTGACAGAGTCTAATATGTTTATTTTTTCAGAATGGTTTGGAATATCTGTAAACAGCATTATGAAACCTAGTCAATACAGTTTTAGAGGTGTCAAAATTAATTGATATGGACAAGTGGAAGTTACCTGTATATTGGAAAAGGTTATCATGATTCACGTCAGGTGTCAAAATGCCGCAATCATGACAGCTGCTCAATGTACTTTGAACACTGTGAGAACAATGAGACCTGAAAAGGAGAGCGGCAATAGAGACTATGAGGCTGTGTCTTGCAGGAAAGAACACAGCAGATGTTCGAATTGCCTTCATACACCAGAATTCATCCAACAACTGCAGGAGAAAGTGATGGAAGACCCAGGGAAGGGAATGTGGGCTTTGTTGCAGGAAATGTGTGTTGTAATATCCACCATGCAGCTAGTTTTGAATGAGGACATATACTGCTAGTCATACAAGAGGTGTAAAGGTCAACTTCTTACAGAAAAAGCTTGAGTAAACTGTCTAACAAAGGCAAAGAAACTCCTGAACAAGGTGAAATGTGCTGTTGGACCAGGGATGAGCTGGTTCTTTGATAAAAAGAATTTTTGTCGGGACCAGCTGCACAATACCCAGAACAACAGATGGATTGCCTGCAAGCCACATGTTCCTCAAACTGTGATGGTTTTCGAGTGTCTCCAATGAGGCTCAATTCAGATGCCTATGTAGAGTTGCAGAACACTGTGGTCAAGTCTTGGTTGGAGAGGGTGGCTGCTGGAAGACCATATGTGTGGCAGCAAGATTCAGCTCTCTGCCACAACTTCAGAAATATTTACTACTTCATCAACATCTGACCTGCTAACTCCCTTGATTGTAATCTCATGGATTATTATACATGGGGTGTGCTTGAGAAAGACACCAGCCACATGGCCTGTAACACCAAGGCCTAGCTGATCAACCGGATTAAGGAGGCATTTGAAGCTTTCACCAGGGGTACTGTAAAGGTTGCTTGTGCCAGATTTTGGACTCAGAGTAAGGGTGTGGCAGATACTGAGGGTGGCTTCTTTGAGTGAATTATTTTTTGATTATTATAACCTGTATTCCACTTTTTTATTTTTCCAATAAATTTATTTTGGGGTTAGATATTCAATTTGTTTTACATTTAAAAAACTGTCAAATTTAGCCCAAACACCCTGTGTGTGTATATATATATATATATATATATATATATATATATATATATATATATATATAATAGCATGATGTCCTGCAAATGGTAGGATATCGATAAATGGCAGGGTAACAAAGTAATGATGTTGACTTCATGTCACTGTCAAATCTTGACCTTCTACCATATATATATATATATATATATATATATATATTTATTATCTAGCTGATTTCATTTAGATTCTTTTTCTTTTTCTTTCCATCACTTTTTCTAGTATATTTAAATATGTGATGGAATATTCTTAGTATTTTCTGGGTGCATCCTGGGATGACTTTTTCTTCAATGCATTTCAGTAACAAATTTTTTCGGTCTCTAAATAAATTGATGATATCTAGAGTTGTTTTTTTATATTCCTTAATAAAAGGTAACCAAAAAAGTTCTGTCCGTTTTTTGATTAGTCACTGAATGAAGTTGAAATATATATGAAATGCGTGTAGCAATTGTTTTCAAATTCAGACAGCCGGAAGTAGGAACATCAGATGTTATAAAAAAATACACGCACCGTGCCCAGCCATCAGTTATAAGCCAGACAGCTGTGAGAAGGATGGAAGTGTCTAGAGATCTCGTTCGGGGCTGTTTGCTTTACGACTTCAAAGCGGGCTTATCAGCAGTTGCATCAAGTCACCTCATATGTCAAGCGTTTGGGGATAGTGCTGTGGATGAACGTACTGCAAGGCGTTGGTTTCGAAAATTCAAGTTGGAAGATTTGTCTCTCCATGATGGGGCCTCGCAGTGGATGACTACAGGTCTTGAATGACAGATTCCTGAAGATGACCATTGAAGAGGACAGTAGTCTAACATGTGGTGAACTTGCAAGACAGTTCAATGTTTCTGATGAAACAGTTAAACTTCACCTGCACCGCCTAGGTAAGACGTACAAACTGAGGACAATGAGTGGCAGCCCTGTGTATCGCTGCTTTCTCGCCACTGTATGGCATCGTTATTCAATCGAGTGCTTACCAGTGATGAAAAGTAGGTTCTGTACGAAACTCCCAAGCATTCCAGACATTGGTTGTCTCCTCAGGATGCTGTCCCTCACACCGCAAGACCGCCTATGCACCCCCACAAGATTATGCTTTGTGTCTGGTGGTTAGGTCGTCAAGTGGTTCATTATGAACTGCTACCAATGAGCCAAACGGTTACTGGAGACCTATACTTGCAGCAATTGAAATGGGTGCAACAGGCATTGTGCCAGAAGGAGCCAGCACCGGTGAATTGCAAAGGTATGCTTTTGCTCCATGACAACGCCAGGCCGCATTTTGCGCGAGTGGTCAGGGATACCATACAGCAACTTGGGTGGGAGACTTTGTGCCATTCACGTTATTCATCTGATCTTGCGACATCCGATTACCACCTCTTCCACTCCCTGGATAATCATCTTCATGGGAAATCCTTCACCAATGAAGCAGACTTGTGCAAAGCCCTTACGGACTTCTTTGCGTCAACCCCTCCCCCGAGTTCTACCGCAAGGGCATTGAACAGCTGGAGACACGTTGGCAGAAGGTGCTGGATGCCGATGGCGATTACTTTGAAGACTAAATATAAGTTACAAATACTGTGAAGCGTTTTTCTTTTTTTCCTTTAAAAACGAACAGAACTTTTTTGGTTACCTTGTAGTTTGGTAGTTTTCCATGTCAATGGTATGAAATAACAATATATATTTTTATATATGAAGAACAATATTCGGGGGAAAAGTTTCCTTGTGACACATTTCGTCCTTTAGGTCTTCATCAGACTAAATTTGTTATGTTGGTGGGGGGGACTGTACGTGCATATGAATCATGGATACTGGGAATTGTAATTTTTTTTTTTTTAATTTAAAATTCCAGGTATCTGTGGTTCGTGCACATGTGTAGCTGCATCAACATAACAAAATTATTAGTCCAATGGAGTCCTAAAAGACAAAATGCATCACAAGAAAACTCATGTCCCTGGTAGCTTGCACATGAATCTGCATATATATATATACATACATATATATAGATAATATTAGTGATCAATATATATATATATATATATATATATATATATATATATAAATTTCCAAGAAGATAGAATCCAGGTAGAATTCAATGTCCAGGATAGAGCAAGAATATAATATAAAAGG
The DNA here is from genome assembly GCA_964036315.1 of Acanthosepion esculentum. Lineage (NCBI taxonomy): Eukaryota > Metazoa > Mollusca > Cephalopoda > Sepiida > Sepiidae > Acanthosepion > Acanthosepion esculentum. Next base: position 51,635,029 of record OZ038494.1, read on the forward strand.
AAGGCTCAAACACTAATATATATGAATGTTGGTGTTTGAGCCTTTTATATTACATACACATACACATACAGTACACAAAAATGGAAATAGATTTGACAGTCTCAGGGGATAGGAGAGTATCTATCATCAAGACATCTGTCATTGCTATCACTAAGACCAAACCTAATGATTTTATTACCTCTTAGGCAGAAATAATGAGATCAAAGGCTCACTACAAATACAGAAAAGGAACAATGAAACATTAAAAGAACATACGGAAATTTTATTCCTTTAAAAATTGATTCCTTTAATTTGCCTGAAGAAGGTCACGAGACCGGAAACACGTGTAGCAAAATTATGAAGAATAAAATATAATATATACACTAAAACAAATCCACATGATGAGATGACAATATATATTTTTATATATCAAAATGTATGACAAAGTGGAAAAAGTTTTCTTGTGACGCATTTCGTCCTTTAGGACTTCATCGGACTAAATTTGTTATGTTGGTGCAACTACACTTGCACACAAACAAGGGATGCTGGGAATTAAAAATTTGCACCTTGGCTCTTACAACATTTCACCATTTGTAGCAGAATTTCTATTATCACAGTGTGGGTTATCTACTAACAAAAATGATGGAAAGAAAAAGAATCTAAATGAAACTGGCTAGATAAAAAATCTAAAATATATATATATATATATATATATGAGGATTTAAAATTTATATATGCATTATCTGTAAATAAATTCAATTTTACTATCAAGCCCCTGATGAGTGTTTACTATCCCCACAAAACTCAGAATAGGGACAGATAAGTGAACATTTAATTTTATTTGTTATTAATAATGCTCTGGATATACACATAGTGTCAAAGTTATTGGCATAGAAAGTATAGTCAGTGAGCCATGTTAAAATTCTGAGCTGGTCTGGTGCATTCACTTTTGTACTAATGTCTTCAGGAAAGAAATGAATCCATCTCTTCTCTCCTCCAGTTAGGGCTTAAATAGTAGGGTAGAGAGGAAATTCTAGCCTTGGCTGGCAGTCAATCTAAGATGAGGAAAACTCTGTTTTTAAAACTGTGGTGAAGGCAATTAGAAACAAATCAAGAAGTTATGGCAGTTCAAAGATCATACAGAAAAAGAAACTGTGTCCTGAAGAAGGGACATTGTGCACAAAAAAAAAAAGAATTCTCTATTTCTTGATATTCAGCACTATAATTACACAGACTGCTTAGCTTAAAAGAATTATCTTTCAGAAATAACTGGCTTGAACATTTTTTTTTTTAAGCTTTAGCCTTCTGTATTGTTGTTATTACTTCCCTTTCCACTGCATTATTTCTCAAGGCCTCTCAGTTACAGTATCCTTATTATTAATTTCACTCAGTTTTTTTTTGTTGTTGTTGCTATAGCAGGATATGACAACACAACTATGAAATTCAAACACACTATTGTTCAGGGATCAGAGTCATCTTCAGAGGCAGGATAAACTTTTTGTACGGCAAATGATCTCACATACAGAGTTATAAAGGTTATGCTAAACACAATCTATCTATCTATCTATCTATATATATATATATATATATATATATATATATATATATATATATATATATATTATTGACACTATTTACATTGTTCAGACTTATCCTCGTCTATGTTGACATATTCACAACGTTTTGACCATTGTACACTCTGGCCTTCTTCAGTTGACTGTAATTTTGACCCAAACCCTTTATTTCGTCTACCAGGTAGATTGTTTTAATTCCACATGCCATGCCTCTTCTGAATATCTCAGTATTTCTCTTTAATTCAACTCTCCAAGTTTTTGTTCACTTCTGCTGTAGCCAGGTATTGAACTCACGACTCTCTGGGTCAAGGCACTGCATTACTTAAACCAATTTTTTATTCACATTATTTATATATATATATATATATATATATATATATATATAAAATTAATATCGTGAAACTTATCACTTAATTGGATGGTGTTGGTTCAGTCATGCCGAACTTCAAAGTCAGCACGACTGAGCCAGCGCCATTCGGTTAAGTGATAAGTTTTTTGACATTAATTCTATTAATGCTCTAGCCTTACCTTTTGATATTGACCACTTTATGACAAATACCTGCCTGCCTAAAATGCTTTCCCAATACTAAACTAAGGAAAAAGAACCAGAGATTTTGGTACCCCAAAATTCTTACAACTTAATACTATATATATATATATATAATATGTCTGATTGAATAAATGAATAACCTTGCGTGTATTGATGGTAAAGGATGAGAGGAATGTGCTATAGCTGTTTAAATTTCTTTTATTTTCATTTCCCAAGTACTTTTACATTTAAAAGGATAATGAAAAAATTACGGTAATGGAAAACAACGCACCTCTTAATATAAATACTTATACCAATGAAAAACATATAGTTTTGTACTAGTTGCACTCCTGAAGATGATCTTGGAAGGCGATTGAAAGTACTTGGAAAATGAAAATAAAAGAAATTTAAACAGCTATAGCACATTTCTCTCATCCTTTAACATCAATATACAGAAGATTATTCGTGAGTATAAATGGATTTTATTAAAAATTAGCAGACATAATGTCTGTATAATTTATTCAATCAGACATGTCTAAAAGAGAATTTGCTGCCTAAATACACACATACATACATACATACATACACACACACACACACACAAAATTATTCAGAATTATATCAGAGAAAATAGATTTGATAGAAAACTTTCTTTAATATATATATATATATAGATAGATAGATAGATATATTATTACCCAGCTGCAGCAATCCACCTGTCTTTAAGCCACAGCATTTGTGAAAGAAAACAAAATGTTCCTGATTAGAGGGAGGGGAAAAAACTAGATAAAACTTCAAGAAATAAGTAAAAATTGAGTTCATCTGGTGCATTCCAACAGTTTCCTAAATTTCCAAAAACAAATGAAAAGGAAGAAAAAAAAAAAAAAGCTTTTCATATTTTCTCCAATTCAATTTCATTTTACATTTTTTTCTGTTATTGTATCCATCTTTCCAGTTATAAAAAAAAAAAAAAAATTCCTTCTTGGCAATTTGCTGGTTGTTCAGACTTGTTAGAATTAAATCTATAAGCATTTACCTGAGTTTAGGACATGCTTGTGTGTGCACCCTGTTCAGAACTTATTCTGTTATTCACACATGCAATCAGATATATTTGCTTATCCAGAACCATTCTATCTATTTACTTCTCTCCTCATCTGTCTTTGCTTCAGCCTCTACATTAAAACTAGACTGACACAATGGAAGGAATAGGGAATAGGAAGATTGTGCTGTACCAGTTTTCCAAGTATGGAGAGTGGAGGATATCTTGAAAATCAGAATCTGAAACCTTGGCTTTTAACTTAAATATCAACCAACATTAAGAAATATAATGCTGTTGCAAAAATTTCCAGCAACATATTTTGCTCAATGTTAGGGAAATCTTAGAAATGTCTAAACTTTTATTACTTGTGCAGTTTGTTACTGCTTATAAGAAAGATTGCAATGCACTAATTTTTCAAGTAAGGACAGTGGGGCTATCTTAAAAATCAGTATCTGAAACCCTTGAAACCAACATTAGTAAGAAATATAATTTTGATGCAAAAGTTTCCAGCAAGATATTTTACACAATGTTAAGGAAATCTTAGAAATGTCGGAACTTTTTATTGTGTAGTTTGTTATCATTTATAAGATCGTGTTGCACCAATATTTCTAACTAAGGAAAGTGAGGCTACCTTAAAAATCAGTATATGAACCCATGGCTTTTATTTAGGCTTAAATACCAACTCTGAACAGTGCTGATGATATAAAGCAATATATAAAGATAAGGTTGATGCAAAAGTTCTCAGCACTATATTTTGCACTATATTAGGGAAAACAAATTGTAGTTCAATACAACATATTCATATACAAACAACCCTTTTGAAAACAAATCTTTATGTATACAAATACAAATTTAACGGCATCACAAAAGTGCCAAAAACTTTCTATTGTTGGAATAAACCAGATGATATGCATCGAATGGTTGTCATCATTTGTTTGAAATAAGGCACCCCGAGCCTACATTGACTTAACCTCTTTTCGAAAGTAACTAATATGTTGATACAATAATTATCAGTGAAAATGAATACCCTACCGCCTCTTATTAAAATGATTGGTTTTCTCCATATCCATAGAAATTAATATTACTAATGTATATGCTTATAAATCTCCGTAAATTTCAAAATTAGTTATTCCAAAATTTGCTTGAAGATGAAACAGAACTAGGTAGTTTAATTTAATTTCTATAATTGAATTGGAAGTTTTTAGCTTCTGTTTTTGAAAAATGAGAACTCTTATGTAGCAATGGAATCATATTTTTAAAAAAATAATTATAATTATATATGTGTTTAAGCAATCTTTTTCTTTAATTTTTTTGTCTTTGCATAAGTTTTTTTTTTTCTGGACATAATGTGTGTAAAAAATTGTCCAAATGTTTTGTATGTCCAACTATTTTCAACTATTCTTTTAGCCATTTTCAAGGATGTTTTTGTTTTTTTTATTTTTTATTCTAACTGAATAACATCAGCTATGAACACTGTCACAATGTGCTGACAACGTTTGTAAAATAAAAACATTCTCATAACTCTAGATAGATACATGCATAGAAATCTAAACATTCAGTTAGAATTAAAAATAGAAAAGATATTTAATGAAACCTGTATAAAAGAGAGATTGCTGCTCAAATACACATTTTTATATATATATATATATATATATATAAATTAACTGATTTAAAATATGGTTTCTTCACTACACAGGAATTACCATGTTTCAAAAACCGAAGCTAAAAACTTCAAATTTAATTATATAATTAAATTAAGTTTTTAGCTTCGGTTTTTGAAACATGGTATTCCTGTGTAGTGAAGAAACTATATTTTTAAATCAGTTAATTTATAATATTTATGCTCTGTAAATTTATATTGCGCACTGTTTTGTAAAAATAAAATTATCAATAAGAACACCGGATTATATATCTTACTGTTCTTTCTTTTTATTATAAAATATATATATATATATATATATATACAGTGTAACCTGGATATAAGAGAGATTTTCTCTGGTCCCAAATTAGAGCCTGTGTTAATGTATATATAATAGACCAAACCCGGATATAAGAGACTTATTCTCTGGTCCCGACAACTCTCTTATATCTGGGTTACACTGTATATAGTTAACAACGACATTTTACAAGGCAGAACACTAACATTCCTGAGGTACTGTTCTTTGTTCAGCATGTGAAATGTTATGTTGGTCTCAAGCTGGCCTTAAAAATTATTAAAGGTACAAACATAGTAAGGTATCAAGAGCAGAACATGTTAAAACCTCATAAGTCAAAAATGATGGGAGAGTTCATCAGCATATATGATAGACAGACACAAATACACATGCACCTATTCCCATAAATAAGACTGAAATTCAAAAATTATTTTGTAGTTATTTGGAATATTTAATAACTGTTAGAAAATGTTTTATTCCAGGAGTTACTTCTCAAAAGAAAATCTGTTATTAATTTTGTCACATACTTTAAAACCACATTTCCTGCTTCCTAATAATTATTTTGTAATGCAGGTCTTCAGTAAAAATATTCATTCTTTGATAAACGTTTCTTGAAATCACTGAGATTTGCATGCACTGATGTCTGTAACAAAATGTCAAATGTTCAGTCTAAGTCTTTTCACTTTAATGTAAGTGCTTGTGCCACTTTATTTTTGCGTTCCATTTTAGAAAAGAAATAGTCTATCAAAATCACCATCATCATTGTTTTGTCACTTTTTAATAACTACATGACAGCCTGGTTGAAGACATCAGAAGGTAACATTGTATCAGTACAACCTGTCTGAGTAGAGGACGATCTTTCAATAGTAAGCTTCTGTTTAGGCGAGCAGCTTCCTCCACACTAATTCTACTGTAGATCTGCTTCTGCCTTGAGCTTTATGTACAATTCATTTGATATAAACCTTCTAAAATCTATGCTTGCTGTCAACTATATTTACTAACATCAACATTGTAACCCATGATATCACAGGCAGGATTTATGTAGCATATGCCTCAAAACTAGTAATATTGCAAATAATACAAGCCTATATAGGGAGCAAGCTGATACCAACTTTTCCATAATATATTTTTGTAATATTAACCCTCTCCGGCCTTTTTCCCCACTTCCAACTAGCCAACCAAGTCATTTTCCCTCTCCCAAAAGATGTCACTAAAAAGAAGAGAAAGAAAGTGGCTTCATGACAAGAGCTTCATTTTTATTTAAAAAAAAAAACAAAACAGGATGCTAACAAAAGACTTAATCAATGGGAACTTTGGACTTGTTTTTGTGATACTAACTGATCAATATCTGGGGGAATTTGTGCTAGAGCACACCTCAGATCAGACTCAACATTCAAATGATTATGGAATTTTGTTTTAACATTGGCAAGCACAGAGAACTCTGCCTCACACAAATAAGTTATCGAAAACTGCACTAACACTTTCAATGCACTGCTGCCCAGTTTTGGATATGAAAATGGACGGCCAAAACCTCTCCAGCTCCACAGCGCACTATATTCATTCTTTTCTTGGAGTGTCAAGGCAGAGCTCAAGGAAATGCTCCTAAAATGCCTCTTCAACAATTCCAACCTCACATCAAAATGGATTTCTGATCAATGTAGTTTGAGCATTCTCAGCAGCAATCATCGGAAAATATCTTTTGAATTCATCCCGAAGAGCAGTAAGGTGATCAGCAATATCTTCAACAATTCCTTTCAGAATAACATCATCTCCAACATGATCACTCAAACTTACAAATGATGCAAAATTGCTCCGTTCTACTCCCTTCCAGACATCAAGTTTGGCTACAAATACCTTGATTTTGTCTGTCTGGATCAGAATGTTCATATCATTTCCTTGAAGCTTCTTGTTGAGTTCATTAAACTCATGAGATGATCATGACTTACTAATTAACCCATAGCATGGAGGGAGAACATTTGTGCATAAATAAATATAACAAGCCAAACTGGAATTAGAACTCAGCTCTCTGATTTCCAATTCCGAACCGCTATCCATTACCTTACCGCATATCCAAGCTTATAGCACCTGGTATTCCCAAACAGTCACCTGCCTAGGTATTGACCAGGCTTGATGCTGCTTAACTTCAGTGATTGTACAAGAACTAGTGTTTCAGTGTGATACGACTGTAAGCTTTTTCCTTGTTCAGTTGATCGATTTGTTTTTTATAGGTTGATTGCCCTTTGTGGGTTATTTAACCTTTAACATTCTGGAGGTAGTTTTGTTTGCAAATTAAAAAATTTATCCTGCCACTGCAAGGGACTCAGATAAATGAATAATAGCATGTTTGAATTTTGCAGTTGTGTTGTCATATCCTGCTATGGCAACAGAAAACGCTCATGACTGAAATTAAGTACCCTTGAAAAACAATGCAGTGTAAAGGAAAATAGTGAATAATGCAGTGTGTTAAACATTAAGGCTGAAAAATGTGTTGGATTGTTAGCAAATACTACACTAATAATTTTTTGGAGGTAACAATGATTTTTAAAGATACAAGAAGAGATGGATTCATGCCTTTCCCAAGAGTATTTGTGCATACTCTCCCTGCCCATTCCATTGTTCAGACGAGCCAGGTGTGATTGAATGAGAAAGCTTTTATTTTCTTAAAAAAGATTAGAGTTAATATTTAGCAATAGTACAAACATTTTCTTTTATTCCTGATGAATCAAGTGTGAGTGTTCTTAAACATGAAAGGCTTTTGTGAAGAATTTCATTCTTATTAACACTAACCCCAGAATTTCATTCTTATTAACACTAACCCCATATGTCTCTCTTGTTTTTATATTCTTAAAATTCTTCCAATTATCCTTCAATCTTTTTAAGATTTCTGTAATCTTGTTCTGAGATTTTCTATCGATTGTTACATGTCACCAATCTTTCGTTTATTTGGGTGTTGTCATCTTTACTTACCACTGTCAGATCAGATAAGTCCCACTGAATTTTGCAGTTCACACTTTATGCTTCTTACTTCAACTGAATCATTTTCCCCCAGTACATTCTGATACTACATCAATCACTTCTCTCTCTTCTGTATTCTTTATTGTCAATTCTACTGCAATATGTTAAATGCTTTTACTGGCTATTTAACACTTCTTATGTTGAGTCTTATCAATAGAAGATTCAACTAAATTTATTCTCAGCATTCAGTTTGGAAAAAAATATTTTCTTCATTAAAATTTTACCTACCAACGATACTCATCTTTTTTTTAATTCTTCATAATAATTCTAAAACTTTAAAAATTGCCCAGATTTGATTTTTCTCATTCAATTTTTTCTTTTACTAGCATCTACATTTGTTATCTTTACAACAAAATTTACACTTAAGAAATATCAGCCAAAAAGGAAAGTTGTTCCTGAATCATACTAGACAATTTTTTCTTGCCAGAATCTGTCTTACATATTTATAAGTCTACCATTCATCCTTGCTTTGAATACCGCTTCCACATCAATATATATATTTAGAGATTCTTGATAAAATCCAAAGAAGAAATCTGCAATGTTATTTGTTCTGACTTGGCATCTTGTTATCTTTCCCAATGCCATAATACAGCTTCCCTAAAAATACTTCACGGTAATTGTTCTGATGAACTTTTCACTATGGTACATAGAATTTATGAATTTAAGAGCATTACTGGATTGGTGGCCAGGTCTCATCTTTTTACAATTGAAAAGGTGGGAAGTAACTGCAAGTTCTATGTTAATAGTTTCTTCTATAACACTTCTTACTTGTGGAACTCTCTTCTGGCTTCTTGCTTCCCAATCAACTTTGATTTATTTTAAAATTTATATATAATGTCAATTGTTATCTTCTGTCTTTTTAATTCTTATTCTTTTAATTGTTCTCTCTCCATAACTGTTTTTTTTTCTCATATTCTCCAACACTCATAAACCCTTTACATCTTAGTAGCATTGCTGCCTGGCTTGGAGTGAAATGATTTCTAAAAAAGAAATGTATGTTAACATTCATGAAGTTTTAAATCAGAAATTTTATGAATGGTTACTGAAAAGTTTTTGACCTGGCCAAGAAGGAAGACCTTCCTCATGTTTTTATCAGTATTTGAGAAGTGGGTCAGGTTGAGAACTTTTCAGCTCTTCCTCTATATTCTGTTGAGACAATTATGGTTTTCTCATCTATTGTTTTGTCATGCCCATGCTGAGAGATTAAACCCAACACCATTTTGTCAAACATGACCTCTGCACACTATTTACATTGTTTGGACTATCATCCTCATCTTTGTTGCCACATTTATCACAATATTTCAGCCATCGGATGCTCTGGCCTTCTTCAGGTGGTTTGAATGTTGAACTGAACCCTTTATTTTGCTCAACAAAGATGAGGACGATAGTCCAAACAATGTAAATAGTGTACATAATACCTCATCTCAGAAACATAGACATGACCTCTGCACTATGCCCCTTCATTATCCTTTAGAATTTACATATCTCAGAACAAGCTTTCAAATAGAAACTGAATTTTGGTTTGTAGTTCCAACTTCTTTTCCTTTGCTTTTCTTATTTACATTAATAACAGTAATTACTGTTTTTAGAAAGTGCGCATTTTATTTGGCTAAGCCATAACGAAACTCATATTTTAAGTATTGGATAAGGTACAATCTTTTAATGTTATCAAGAAATATTTCTTCTTTATGTGCCATGTTCCTTCAGGATGTAGGCGATCATGGCCCTCCACAACTTCCTCTCTCTTGTAGCTTTTAATAAATTTAGTTTTTTTTTTACTATTTATTTTAAATCCTGTTCTGCCATCCATTTACTCAAACTCATCCAGTATATTATGTGCTGTTTTGCTCTGTCCCTCAATCTGTCCCTGTGAGTAACAGATTTTCTAAGCCTTCCTACCTCATTATATGCCCCAGAAATTTCAACTGCCTCTTCCTGATGTTAAGTTTCCTTTTGGTTTCCATTTTCTCTAAAACCTCATTGTTGCTCACATGTTTGGTCCATGGTATCCTTCTGTAGAACTACAATTCTGTTGCTTCAAGTCTCTTCTTCATCTCTGAGGAGATTGTCCTGCATTCACTGCCATATTGGAGGACAAATATTATGTAACACTTCAGTACTCTTTTCTTTGTTTCTAACAAGATAATGATAAAATCAAGTCTAATCGTCATTACATAACATTTTATTCCCTCCAATATTTTGCCAGTGCTTGTGGTTGTGCACATGGGCCCTATATTCTTGTTCTGTGGTATGAGAGACTGCCCAGTGAACTTTGGAGCCATTGCCCCTGGTTTGACACATGGACCCTACATTCCTGGTTTCTGGGGTACTTGTTTATATATCCATCTGTCCAATGTTCATATTCTCACACTTAAAATACCAGATGCAGATATAAAATCATATACTCCTTCATTCAGTGGCTGGGATTGAGCCAAGGTGAAGCCATTATGTGCACCTGGCTTCCTATGTTGGTCTGGTATGAAATTTTAAGTGCAATATCTATTCTGTCATAATACCACAATCTATCTAGTAGGCTAAGATTTACTCAGAGATTTTAAACTGGACTACTTGTACCTAACTGAACTCTATAATTCTTTGATTTTCTTCTTTATGCTATGTCACTTCAGGATATTAGCAATCATGACTCTCCCCAATTTCCTCTTCTTTGTAGCTCTTAATAAATTTTGTGTTTTTGTTATCTTGCCTAAACCTTGTTCTACCTTCAATTTATTCAAGCTCGCTAGGTATGTAACGTGTTGTTTACTTCTGCCCCTCTTGCCTTCAATCTATCATGTGAGTGTCAAATTTTCCAAGCCCTTTTTTCTCATTATTTCAATTGCCTCTTCCTGATTCTATGTATAAGTGTTCTTTTTTATTTTCATTTTCCCTAAAACTTCGTTGTTATTCACATGTTCAGTCTATGATATTCTCAGCTTCCTTATGTAGAGCCATATTTATGTAGCCTCTTCATCTTTGAGGAGATTGTCCAGTATTCACTGCCATATAGGAGGACTGATATTACATAGAAACAAACAAAAGTGTAGTGAACTACTAACAAGATTTTCCTGTTTCTTAATACTTTGCTTAGTTTTTGGAAAGTCTTTCTCAGTATTTCAATGAACCTTTTGATTTTGGCATCACATTTTCTGTCTTCTGTTAAAGAACTTTTAATTTATTTTTAATCATTTCACCCCAAGCAAGGCAGGAATGACACTAGTAGGCAGGGTGTTACAGAGAGGAAGGTGAGAGAAAAGACTGGGTATAGTGGGGACCAAGGAAAGCATAAAAGTTGAATGGGGTTCAAGAAGATGGCAATTGACATTGCATTTAAATTTTTGAAGATTGTAGTTATCAGGGAAGAAAGGAAATGGAAGGAAATTCCACAAGCGGGATAGGCAAAAATAAAGAAACTGTTGGTGTAGAAGTAGTGGTTACATTTAACTAATTCAACAGCAAAAGGGTAGGACCTAGATGTCAATCTAGTAGCATGTTTAAACATATGTAGTCTGGGAACCAATGGACAAAGCTCATGAGAGCAGTTGCCATGAAAATATTTGTAGAAAAGACAGAGGGCAGTTACATCATGTCTGTGAGAAAGTGACTGAAGTTGAGATGCCAAGTCAGGACCTATTACATTGCAGATCCTTCTTTGGATTTTGTCAAGAACCTCGAGATGAGTAGCAGGAGTACCTGACCAGATATGCCAACAGTATTCAATACAGAGATGAATGAATGTAAATGTGCAAGATGGACTCTGACAAGAAAAACCTTCTGGCATGACACAGTGACCCAACTTTCCTTGCTGTAGATGCAGCTATTGATTCAATGTAGGCATTCCACTTAAAGAAGGCACAGTGCGTTGCTCTCCAGGAGTCTAGCTTTCTCTATGGTGGTTAAATGAGAACTGTTTAGTTTTGGAGGCATTAAAATTTACAAACCATTCCCTGTCCCAGTTAACCACAGATTGGAGGTCCTTTTCAAGAGAAGCTTCCAGGCTAACTTTATCAATTCTGACAGCTTTGCTATTGTGACAGGAGTAAATGGTAGTGTCATCTGCATAAATGCCTACTTCGGAACTGATGACATCAGGAAGATCATTGATGAAGATCATAAATTTATGTATTTCTTTGATATGGCATGTCTCTTCAGTATATATTATTGTCTTTAAGGTTAGTTTACCCTAGCTAACCGAAAAAAAAAAAAATCAACTTTTATTTTTGAATTTTAATTCTATTTTAACAAGTTTTTGTTCCGTTCTTTTCTGATATCAATATTGCCAGCAAGATCTCATCATTTTGCAGTTGAAATGGCTAGATAGAACTGTCTATGCTAACAGTTTCTTCTATCACACTTCTCGCTTGTGGAAAACTCTTCCAGCGTCTTCCTTCACAGTCAACTTTGACATTGCATTTAAATTTTTGAAGATCAATTGTTATCTACTGTCTTCTTAATTCTTGTTCTTTTAATGTCCTCTCTTTCTAATAAGGTTTTCTTTTCTCATATTCTCTAACACTCAGTAATGCCTTGCATCTTAGTGGCTTTATTGTCTTCCTTGGGGTGAAATGATTAAAAAACAAAACAGTTTACAACACTTTTAACCCATTGAAAATGCATATTTTCTTTCTCAAGACTCTCAATTGCACAAGCCAGTAAACATATATTTACACGGTATGAAAAAAAAAAATATATATTCAAACATGTATATCCAGTAAATATCACACTTAAACCAATAAGAAATAATTATAATATAATAATAATAGTAATATGACCTACTTATATATATATATATATATATATATGTATGTATGTATGTAAAATTGTATAATTCAATGTATATTAAAGCAAACTGAATTTCTGCAAATAAACTGCTCAATTGTTATCTAGAGCAATAATTATTGTAGCAAACTTAATTTAAGCTTACAATACTTATCAGAGGTCAACTCTGAATTTCTTGATTTTTCACTCTTCAAGGCCTAAACAAGAATTATTCTTGTGCGTGTCCAGACATGTAAGATATCACAAAGCTCTGAACCAACCTCCAACAAGCATTGTGAATTTAAATTACTTCTGATACAAATATAAATAAATCAAATAGAGGTGGATCAATAAGTCAGTAACCTGAAATTTATTAGCTGGAAAACGGGACTGCGAGCAACTGACAAGGATGGTAACCATCCAACAAAGGAATTGCATCAGATCACATCCAAGTTTAATGAATAATGCACTTTAAGGCCTACACTGCATTCCCTGGGGTTTCATACTCATCGACCAAGAACGGTACTATCATTGATGACATAACTTTGGTTATTGCACTTTGCCTGGACCAAAGAACATTGCCATTGACCTGTGAACCCTGGTCAAGTTTCTTGATCTTTTGGGCAGATGCTCAAGTTCATGGAAAAGACTGCATGAAGCTATGGATTTTGCCTGCCAGCAGGGTGTTATGAAAGCTGGTAATGGCTTTGGATGGAGGATGTGTTCTAATGGAATTTGTTCCAGTAAAAGATGGCAATCTCTTATCATGTGCAGGTGATATGGAACAAGTTCCAGAAACACTTGGCTGACTTCCACATATACTACCAGATTTAAGCCCTCTTGAACAAGTATGGAACATGGTGCAAGCTACAATAAATTGTATGCCACTACACCCAAGTTTGGGTAGCTGTGCAAAATTTCTTGAATATTATACCCATGCAGTATATCATAAACTCTGTGCACATCATACTGCCAACATTATTCATGTAAATGGAGGCGGTACATATTAGGTAGCCATATAGATTTTTTAGCTTCAGATTATATTAATATTTTACCTGTTAAGTATATATACACTACAATTCAAAAGTTTGAGGAAACCCCTGGTAATTTTTTAAAATGGCCCGAAAAGTAATTTTGTACTTTAAGAGAAAATTATTATTATACATGGTTAAAAAAAGAAAGTGAGACATGATTTTCTATTAGAAATTTTATTATGATAAAAGAGCAAAAGCATTTTATGATTAAATTTTGCTCTTGTCAAAATATCCTCCTTTAGCCCTGATTACTGCAGCAAAAATTTTTTGCATTCATTGCAAAAGTTTCTCAAAGTATGAATTTGATAATTGATTCAATTCTTTTTTTCAATGACTCTAAGATTTTTTTTTTTTTTCACTCTTCTGTCAAGTTCATCCTATGCTAATTTTTAGGGTAGGATTCCCTAACAACACACAAAATGCATTGCTTGTTCACCATAACAAAACAGACCACAATTTTGACATAGGGAAGGCTACTTTGATTAAAAGAGAAAATAATCCACTGAGACACAAATGTCTGGAAAGTGTCTTGATCATGAGTTCAGCCACTATAAATATGTGTCCAGGCTCTTACAATATATCACCATTCTTGGCAGATTTGATATTGTCACAGTGTGGGATAGGGATGGAAAGAGAAAAAGAAAAATAGTACGGATGAATTGAAAAAAAAAAAGATATTCTTTAAAAAAATTTTGAAACTAGCTGCATCTCTCGTTTCGGGTGCATGTGGCAACATCAACAAAGCCCATTCCTAAATTCTATTGGATGAAACGTGTCACAAAAACAGTTTCTAGTTTGTCATATATATGTATGTTATTCTATATTCTATGGTTTATAAGATAATTATAATTCAATTAGGTGTTTTGTGAAATAATGAGTTGGGCATAAAAATTATTACCACTGTATTGTGAGTTCAATTCTGATTGAGTGCCACTTATTTATATTCAGGTACTTAGTAAATAACTATATATAATGCAGCTACCATATTTCATAAAGATGGACATATATATATATATATATATATATATATATATATATATATATATATATATAAGGCAAATATTATTAAAGACAACAGACATTTTGTGTTGATTAATTTAACTACTCTACTTTTCCAAATCTATAAAATAAATGCGAATGTCACTGTGTCACACTTTTTCAACTTTACTCCTAGAGGCTGTGACCCAACATATCATACCATTTTGGAATCGGGCCAACTCCGTGAGCAAATTAAAAACATTCTGGGCTGGATCTGGACCTGCAATCCTGAAATTTTGGATTCCCACTTTTTCATTACTGCAATTGTTTTCAGTGATTTTTTTGTAACAATTTTTATATAATCAAAATTAATTGTGAAATCCAGTGAAAGTCCTCATGAGATAAAAACAATTGTTTGTACAGAAAGTAACGACTGATACATATCAAACAGTATTCAAATTAAGTGGTGGCAGAAGAATTATTGTTGAACTTTTAAAAGATAAGCTTAAATACTAATGCATTACTTAAATGTAGCAATCAACTTTAAGTTCTGTAGTTTAATGTTTCTTATTGCATGTGGTAGCAGTATGCCTTGCAAAATGAAATCTCCACCAACAGATGATGAGGTTGCAATTGAAAGAGCCAAGCCTGCAGCAAGAAAAAGAAGGTCCTGTACAAATGAAAACCTAGATCAAACAACAGCCAGGAGAGCTTCCAATGCTGAGATTACGCAAATACTTAGGGACTCTCAAACTCCTAAACAAGCTGAAGGCCCAATCAAGAGCATCCAGCAGGAGTGAGCTTAATAAACCTTCTCAGACAAGAAGGAAATTCCATCAGAAATTGTCCAAAGTTCATTTTAGAAGAAATATGGTCCAAGCTTTTGACTTTCTTAAGTCATCATTAAAGTAGGCAGAAATGTCTATTTTTAATAATATTTGTCTTAAAGAACATTAGCTGCTTAAATACACAGAAAATAAATATATATATATAAATGTGTGTGTAAAAGAGTTACTGAAACCAATGACAAAACAGAATTTATTTTTAAAACATTCTTGGTTGGTCCAAGAACTTTTCTACACCTCCTCATATATATATACAATTTGATAAAGGCATCCATAAAAAGCTGGTAATGTTTATGATCATTCATAAGGGGAAAAAAATTGGATGGAATATAAAAGTCATGATGAAGGTGGCGGTATTGTATGTAGAGGTATCAAAAGTAACCATTTGTGTTTGTCCACCTATAAGAACCCAATTATTTTGCCAAGATTACCAAAAAGTCTTCAAAAGCCTCAATTGTGCATGCTGCTGCATTTTGGCCATTATTGTAATCTCAATCCTCTCTTTCCACATCAACCCTTTCTCTCGTTTTCTTCTTTCAGTCCTTTATTCCTTTCTCTATCTCTACTTACCTTTCTCTATCTGTCAACTACCACTCTCTCTTAATCTCTCAGTCTTATTTTTTTCTTTTTAAATTGTCTTCCTTTTTCTTCTGCTTCCATGTTATTCTTATTTTTTTCCGTTTGTCCTCTCAGTTATTCTGAAGGTCCTGCTTTCAGCACCTTATCTTCCTGCAACCCCTCTACACACCACCATTTAGCTCCCATAACGTCTGACTTGTTGAATGATTGCCTTCCCAATGAATATGACATGAAATGGTGCCCTGGTATTAAATTACTACAACTGAAGCAAGTCCCCAATAATCTTTTATACTTTGTCATGCAGTCACGTCCAATTCTAACTTCTGTAGCCATGGCGACAGTTAATCATGGAGAGATGAGATCAGGTAGAGAATAAAAATAACAAGTTTCTGTGGAACAAGGAGTCATGGATGTCCAGCTGAATAGACTAGGATTAATATCAAGTAAAAATGTCTGAATGTTTTGGTCATAAGATGGATCAACAGTTATCTAAAATTTTCAGGTAGAGCATTGTCATTATTCACTGGTTTATTTGGAATGCTTCTTCTTCTACATGTTGTGTAATCATGACTCTCCCCAACTTCCTATCCCTTGTGGTACTTAGCTGTGTTTCTCCTTTTGCCAAGCTACACTCCCCACCACCATTCTGCCATCCATTCATACAAGCTAGTCATGTAGGTGGCTTGCTGTATTCCCCACTTTCTCTTGCCAGAGTAGCTTAACCCTCACAGAGTATATTAAGATATACTCTGTGAGGGTTAAGTTTGCCAAGTCCTCTTTCTTCATGTGTCTAAGAAATTCCAGCTTTCTGATTCTGAGTATGTGTTCTTGTTGTTACCATTTTTCTTTTGTTATTTCTCACACAATATTTTGGTTGGTGTGTTCTTTAAGCATCCTCCAGGTATATATTGCATAATGTTGTCCGATAATTTCTTTCTGAACTTATTTCAGGTATTATTGTTTTTATCATACTATTTTCGCCAGTGTATTTGCCAGCCTCCCTCATGTTTATATTGTATCTAACAGTGGGTGCTATTGGATTACTACTTTTTAACTGGATATAATCAAAGAACAAAAATGAGAACAGTTGTACAAATAATCCATAGACCTATGGATCAAGTCTATAGATCAAACCTTTGAGCAGAAATGAATCTGTTTTTTTTTTAGTTATTTCATCTTTGTGTGCATGAATTATATCATAATATATGACACCTAATACACAGTTTTTGAAGACAGGTATTATTTTTATGGTTTGTGTTATATAATCTGGTTAAATAAAGTTCATTTATTTTTGTTTGGTAAGATCCAGAGAAGCATGGCTTGACTGAAGAGTATTAGCCACATTACATCATGAAACACTGGTTCTCTCTGTATGATCACCAAAGTTAAGCAATATCAGTACTGAGATGAGTGACAACTTAGAAATACCAGGTGCTGTAAGCTTGGATGTGTGGGTAGTTTAACAGATAAAGTCTTGGGATTGATAATTGGAGAGCCGAGTTTCAATTCCAGTTGGGGTCATTATATTCACTGATGTGCAAATACCCTTAGCAAAGGTATGAATCCATGTCGTCTCTCCCCCAACTGTGGGTAAAATAGTAATCTCTATTGAACTTGGTTCTAGGTTTTATTTTTTTACTTCTCTCCACCTCTTTACTTTCCTCTCATTATCATGTCTCTAGGTGTTTCTTGGCTCTCCTCTCTTCCTTTTCCCCAGCAAGTGGAACAGACTCCCAAGACAATACTTCCTCGATCACTACAATGTTAACCTATTTAAGTCTAGGATCAACTGTTATTTATCCTAACATTTGCCATGAACATAGCAATAGAGTTGGAAAACTTATCTTCTCCCCCAGCGGTGGGTTAATTAGTAAGATTTTTATTTTCTTCTTTATGTACTGTATCCCCACAGGACATAGGCGATCATGACTCTCCACAATTTTCTGTTCTTTATAGCTCTTCACAAATTTTGTCTTATTGTTATTCCTCCTAAACCTTGTTCTGCCATCTGTTTACTCAAGTTCACCAAGTATGTTATGTGTTGTTTTCTTCTGTCCCTCTTGGCTGCAATCTGTCATGTGAGTATCAGATTTTCCAAACCCTCTTTCCTCATTATGTTCCCTATAAATTTCAATTTTTTTTTGTTTCCATTTTCTCTAGAACTATGTCATTGCTCACATATTTGATACATGGTATCCTCAGCATCCTTCTGTAGAATCACATTTCTGTTGCTTCAAGTCTCTCCATGTTTCACTACCATATAGGAGGACAGATATCACGTAACAGTTCAGTTCTCTTTTTTCTAATGAAGTTTTTGTGTTTCTTAATACTCCACTTAGCTTTTCAAATGCATCTTTGGCTATCCCAATACACCTTAGCATCACTAAATCATTATTATCTCAAAAAAAAGAAAAAATTCTTACAATTTAAGAATATTTTCTTGCTGTAGAAAAGGAATCAAATAATTATCCTTAGCAGGAATATAAAATACCTCTCTGGTCTGTAATATTGAAAATTTAAAGCGGAGTGTAACATATTCGACTGACCCCCAACTTTTAAACCACGGATGAAACTAGATTTTTCTGTTAGAGATTCCTTCACTTAGTCATCATTTTGATGGCTCAACAGTCTGCATCACCCTTGTGTTTGTGTCTTTGATGACTTAAGACCTACACTGCATTTAACATACAAAACAACATGTGAAGTCTGCAGGAATGTTAGAGCAATGTGTGACCTCCCAAAAGTTGTAATGACTTTCATGCATACACTCCTTCTCTTAGTATGATCTAGATGATAGGGAGTTATCAATAGACTATAGGTTTTCCTTAAGTTTATTCTTGGACTTCAACTGGGGTCTTCCTACTTTCCAAGAACTATCATGCAGTTGGCTGTACATGAATGATGAAAGAGAACCAAAAATCCTCAATATGACCAGTCCAATGAAGTTGCAATTTTCATTAGAAATATCTTCATGCTTCCAATTTCAGACTTTGTGAACAGATTAACATTAGATATTTTGTCTTTCAGATTAAAGTCACAGATTGTACAATTATATATATATAGTACAGGTAATCAATCTGTTGGATTATAATCCAGGTGGATCCTAGTAATATTAACGGTTTTTTGCTATATATATATATATATGGTATCCACAAAAAATTGATATCATTTAAAATGTGAAATTTGTTGTAATAAGCTTGTCTCAGAAACTGTAAGATTAGCAAACTCATTGCACCTTAGTAAATTATATACTCAGTTGTGACTCAGTATTTGTGGCCCTGTGCTAGTCTAATCTAAGCTTATAGTTTGGAGTAACTTGCTAAGAAATTTAAAAAAATCTAGAATTGTATTCTTCATTCTCAGAAAGCATAGTTTAAAACTTCTGCTGCTGTGAGTGTACTTATTCATCTTTATGCAACTTATATTGCCTGCTGTTGGCATATATATATATATATATATATATATATACACACACACACACACAGGGTATCCCGCCAAAATTGTCATCATTTAAAAATGTAAATATCTGAGTAATGACATGCCCGAGGCAAATGAAATTAAATAGACTTAATGTTGAACAATAAAAGATTTATTTTTCAAAATTCGAACAACATATTCAAAGGGATGTAAATTTTGTAACCGATTTCACAAATGTTCAATATGTGCACCACCTGTGACCTGACACACATCAAGTCAGTAGTTCAGCATCCTCGCTTAAGTTCCTCTAGGCTTATAGGAAGAAGGGGATATAGACCTGTCCTGTCACATAGCCCTATAGAAAAAAAACCCCAAAAAAACAAGTATCAAGTCAGATGAAGATGCTGGGCATTTCAACAGCACATGGATTAGGCACGCCAGTGATAATGACTATCTTCCTGGTAAGAATTGATGATAATCAGCATAAGTCAGCATGGCCAACTTAGTTTTTACACATTTTGTTAAAACTTGATGTCATTTGAACAAAACTGGCTATGTTATTAGACTACAAAATAGTGTCAGTTTTTTGGGGACACCCTTTGTGTATATATATATATATATATATATATATATATATATATATATGCACATTTCATTAAAAACGACTGACAAGGTGCTTTTATTTAGTTTTTTTATACAATTTCTCATGCGATCTAATAATGTTTTTCTTTTCGGATGATAAATTATATAAAAACTGTCTGAATGTTCTTTTTATCCGAGCGCTTTCGGCTATACATTTAGCTATTTTCAAGGATTATATTTTAACTGTTAGAATTAGTTTTTATACAAATCATCCAAAAAGAAAAACATTATTAGATCGCATGAGAAATTGTATAAAAAAACTAAATAAAAGCACCTTGTCAGTCGTTTTTAATGAAATGTACATGAAAGAAGGATTGCTGCCTAAATACACAAATTTTATATATATATATATGTGTGTGTGATATTTCTGGATTCAAACAACCTTTTGAACCAGAAATCTGAAGTAATGAGTCCTCTTAAGTACATATGAAGCTGAAAAAAAAAAAAATCCCCCCCCCCATACATTTATAATAACTTTCATCTTCTTCTCCTTCTTCACATCCTCCACCTTGAAACCAAGGTAGCAGTTTCAACTGATCTCCACCTATTTTTTAATATATATATGAGAAGTAATAATGTTATTTCCCAACCCAGAGTTTCATGGCAGAGGTAAATCCACACTTCTGGAGCAAGATATCTCAATTCTTAAATTCATTTATTTAAATAAATTCTTAAATAAAATTCATTTGTCTTGTTATCTTGCCTAGAAGTGCAGATTTTACTTTGTGAAACTGATTCAGGTGATTAATAAATAAAATATTCAGAATTATATAATTATTAAAATGCTCAATGTAAGAAATAGAACGTCATTTAGAAAATCACAGCTTGCTTTATATTGCATTATGCTCCAGTAATTTATTTGCTGATTTTTTTTTTTTAAGCATAAAAATCTTGGTTATTATTACTATATATTCATACACATATAAACAAATTAATTACTTACTTGAAATGTTATGCATATGCTTGTCACATTCTTAAAAATGTAATCTTACACCCACACAAGGAACTGAATGATGAAATGTCAAAATTATGTAATGTGTTTTGTCATTTGAAATGCATTTCATCCTTCATCACACTAAAATGAAGTTCTTATTGATGGACGGTAGTGAATGTTGAATAATCTCCTCAAAGATGAAGAAGAGACATGAAGCAAGAGAAATGTTGTTCTACAGGAAGCTGAGAATACCATGGACTGAACATGTGAGCAATGACAAAGTTTTAGATGAAATGGAGACAAAAAGGAAAGAGACAGTTGAAATTTCTAGGGTACATAATAAGGAAAAAAAGGCTTGGAAAATTTGATACTCACAAGATAGATTGAAGGCAAGAGGGACAGAGAAAAACAATGCATAACCTACTTAGTGAGCTTGTGTAAATGGATGGTAGAACAGGATTTAGGAGAGAAGACATAGTTTGAGGAGAGCCATGACTGCCTATATCCTGAAGGGACGAGGAATGCTAAATTTTATCATTTTTGTTATGTATGACATATTGATCTAAAACTTAATCAACTTCATTGGCTATTGTTATTAAATATCCCACATTGTGATAACAAAAGGTTTGTTAAGAAAGGTGAAATGTGGTATGAACCTGGACAGAAATTTACCATGGAAGACTCAGAAATCAGCACATTTTATAGACATTTTCACCTTAGTAAATTACTTTAAATTATAGTAAAATTAGTGTGGTTAGAAAGTTTTAATAGCAAGATGAAATGAAACAAAAATCTTGAGATTCAATAGAGCGGAGATAAAGAATTCCCAACTGAAATAGAGGCCAATGAACTGTCTAATTAATCCATTCCCTTTATATTTTGTAAACATTCAATGGTATCTATGATTCAGTGATTACTCCTGGTATTATTTAAATCACTTTTTGCTTAGTATCTTCTAGTGTTAAAAATTTTATGTGTATAATATAACCATGATATGGAAATATCTCTCAGACGAAAAAGATTAGCAACTGGATGGCAACGACAAAGCCTATTTCAAGACCAAGATGATTACTTAATAGACAGAGGTATATGTGTGCCTCTCATGAAAGGCTTGAGCAAATAAGACTGCAATGTAAAAGGACGTAGGAAAAAAGAACTCATTAATTAAATGGTTCATTTTCCTTGGGAACTAATTTTGTCTAAATGCAGATAAATATTTTATTTGTATACATTAAAATGACTAAGTAAATTTATGAGTGATTAATTCCCAAACTTAAAGATGGGACAGGAAATATAGAAATAAATTGATATTATATAGTTTGATGATTACTTAAATTAGTTTTGCTTCCTCCTGCTACATATACATAATTCCATCAATAAGAACATTATTTTAATTTGATGAAGTCCTTTTGAAGGATGTTACATGGATTTTTTTCATTTTGTCATTCAATTCCCTACCATTAGTCTGATATGTAGAGCTCTATATATCATATTTCTCCCATATATATTGGTACTTCTGAGTGTGTATAAAAACTCAAACCTTGTAGACTGGTACTACAGAATAATGGCATAATCAAGATGTTGACTTCTACACTACTCCAACCAAACAAAAGTCAATGAAGGAAACTTCCATCATTACTGGAAAGAACAATTACAGTGGTCTTGAGAAACCTATTTTCTGTAAAATTGTTTTTATTATAAATATTTTATAACTTTCAACTGAAAGTAGCACTGACTGTTTAATCAATAAATGCTGAATGTTTCCTTATAAGGAAACAGCTAATATTACCATAGTATCTAGTGCATATGTGTTTATCTATCTATCTTAGAAATTTATGTCTAATACACTGCCACAAGCACAGCAGTGCAGCCAGTGAGAATCCAACTCACTACAAGACATCAATTTGATTGGCTTGCTAAATGTTACGCTATAACAAACTTGTATGCATATCAAACTTTTTGCTTGTTAGATATACAAGCATTAGCACTCATGCAAATATGCCATTGTTTAAACAGTGAACAGTAATATACATTCTCACACATGTAAATATGTCCATTTACATTCTGTTTCAGAAGTATGCATTTCTGAAGAGAAATCTTGCAAAATTTAATGTTATTTACAATTCTTTTTAAATGGGTAAAAAGTCTGCACAAAAATTTCCAGTGGAGCTGTACAATAAGCACTGTACATTTTTTTATAGGAACTGTACAATAAGCACTGTACATTTTTTTTATAGGAACTGTACAATAAGCACTGTACATTTTTTTATAGGAACTGTACAATAAGCACTGTACATTTTTTTATAGGAACTGTACAATAAGCACTGTACATTTTTTTTATAGGAACTGTACAATAAGCACTGTACATTTTTTTTATAGGAACTGTACAATAAGCACTGTACATTTTTTTATAGGAACTGTACAATAAGCACTGTACATTTTTTTTATAGGAACTGTACAATAAGCACTGTACATTTTTTTATAGGAACTGTACAATAAGCACTGTACATTTTTTTTATAGGAACTGTACAATAAGCACTGTACATTTTTTTATAGGAACTGTACAATAAGCACTGTACGTTTTTTTTATAGGAACTGTACAATAAGCACTGTACAATAAGCACTGTACATTTTTTTATAGGAACTGTACAATAAGCACTGTACATTTTTTTATAGGAACTGTACAATAAGCACTGTACATTTTTTTATAGGAGCTGCACAATAAGCACTGTACATTTTTTATAGGAGCTGCACAATAAGCACTGTACATTTTTTTAGGAGCTGCACAATAAGCACTGTACATTTTTTTATAGGAGCTGCACAATAAGCACTGTACATTTTTTTTTATAGGAGCTGCTCAATAAGCACTGTACATTTTTTATAGGAACTGTACAATAAGCACTGTACATTTTTTTTATAGGAACTGTACAATAAGCACTGTACATTTTTTTATAGGAACTGTACAATAAGCACTGTACATTTTTTTATAGGAACTGTACAATAAGCACTGTACATTTTTTTATAGGAACTGTACAATAAGCACTGTACATTTTTTATAGGAACTGTACAATAAGCACTGTACATTTTTTTTATAGGAGCTGTAAATTAGACATCCCAACTAAAAATAATTTCTTTTCAATTTTTTTTATATTACTATAGATGAAGCACACAAGATTAAAAATTTTTTTACATATTTATAATTAAATATTATAAAAGTTAATAAGTGTAGCCATTTTGCTATGTTGGTTGATTTGGTTTAGTGGCATATCAACACCTTTTTTATATGTTATTTAGATGATAAAATGTACTGTTGGTAATTTACTTAATAAAAATGTATTGCTGGTAATTTCACTACAAGATCTATACTTAGTAATTATTTATAAAAATGTATTATTTGTAATTTTGTTATAAAAATGATTTTTGTTTGAGGGTTCACTATGTGCCAATAGCTGGGAGCTTATCAAGTGCTACCACCCTGGATTATGGGTGGACCTGGGAATAATAGCAAAATTGAGAGGGGAGTCCACACTCCTCAAAAACTTCAATCTCTCAGTTAGAGGCCTCGCAGCTAGATGTAGTTAATTGTCATACCCAGTACAGCATTTTGTTATGCAAATTGACACCCACCTATGGAAGCCAAAACAAATATGGTCATACAACAGGTTTTTTTTAAAAAAATGATATGATTTTTTTAATTTCATAGTCTGGAGTGCATAATTGATAGTAATATATGAAAACCAGATTCCTGGTTATGAATTTCAAATGAAAACTTTTTTTTTCTATTTTTAAGAAATCATGTGGCATGACACTCTTTGTTTTGGTTTCTGTAAGGGGGGGGTGATTTACAAAACAAACTGGACACACTTATTAACTTTTATTAAATTTATAGTAAAATATTCGTTTTTAGTTTTGATATTTATGATTTGGAGAGAGAATCTCTAGTAAAATAAATTTTGAAAAAAAAACGAAGCCAGAAAATATTTTTTAATGTAAGAATTTTTTTGAAGATAATAATAATTTACTGATACAAGTGCTACTAATTAACCCAAAGCTGGGGGGAGATAAGAGGTGGATTCATACATTTCCCAAGAGTATTTGCACATAATGAGCCAGCCTGAAATGGAAGTTCAGCTCTCCAATTAACAATTCCAAGTCTTTATACATTACACCAACTGCACGTCCAAGTTTGCATCACCTGGTATTCCCAAGCTGTCACCTATCTAGGTAATGACCTGACTCGAAGTTACTTGACATTGGTGATTGTACCTGAACCGGTGTTTCAACATGATGTGGCTGTAAGCCTAGCCTTTTAAAGAGACCATGTCACATTACAACCAATGACGTAGAATATTTGAATACATTTTATTGTACAAAAAATGCAGTAGATAAACCAATGGAGAAAGAAATCTGAATTAATTACTGAATAGAATAATCGCACAAAGGTTGGTAATGAATGATAATAATACTTAGGACAAGAACAACACATATAAGATTCGCCAACGGTGCGTAAAAAAAGTAGTCGACTGCTAGGAGTCAAGTGAATTCCACAATGATGACCAACATATTACTGTATTATGTGAATGGCAAACATACCCATTATCATCTGTAGGTATGCTACAACAGATTGTAAGAATTTTTTGAAGATAATAATAATTTACTGATATAAGTCCTACTAATTAACCTATACATGAAAGGAGAAGAGGTGGATTCATATATTTCCCAAGAGTATTTGCACATAAATGAACATAACCAACTAGAATTGGAACTCAACTTTCCAATTAACAAGATATTATTGATTACACCACCTGCACATCCAAGCATACAGCTCCAGGTCCAAAAGGTTTGGGTGCAGCATTAAGTTTCAGAAATAAATTTCACCAAAAAAAGGCTTTCAGTTAAGAAATATTATCTTTATAATAATGAAATTTTTGAATGTCCAGGGTTCACAGAAATAATTTCACTTAGCAACGATTATTACCTCTGCCACATACAACAATCCCACCTGTGTAAGAAAATATATGGGGTTAGGGAAATCGGTAGGTTTGGAAACAAACAGTTTTCAAGTAGAGAAAGACTACTTTAGGGTATATTTTTATATTTCAACATAATTGATGCCTCCAAAGACATTGCTGATCTTCAAATTAGCAAGATAGTGGCATCATATCTCTGGTTAATTCTCTTCCAAAAATGGAAAATTCTAAACTATTTTTTTTACTTTGAATCTGACTTGGTGACGGACTGTATTTTGTTTGTTATTACTAGCACTCATTGTCCCCACCCAACCCCAAATGTAAACATTTAAAAAATAAAGAAAATTAGCATTCTTAAAATGCATAATGAAACAAAAGACTGTTTAAAATAAAAAGGTATATCTAAACATTGGATTTAATTTTGAAAGTGAAAATATGCTGCACGCTATAGTTTTTGCCTATGTCTGGATTTCCCACCAAAACTGTTGGCAAGACTAAAACAATATCATTAAAGATGCTGTGGGCAATTCGTTTGCAACTCTGAAAGAGCTGCAAACTTCAAGGACTGAATAAACACAAAACTAGCTAGAAACAGAGTCATTCAACTGAATCTACAGCTTTGAAAAGCAAGCATGAATGAGTGGCATTATTAAAAATCAGGTGAAATTAAATTAGAATCATCTGGCTAAAATTCAAAATACAATGTTGCAGAAAACTGGCACATCTAACCATCCAATAGAAAACATCCTCATTGACAAGCATCTAATGTTTTGCAGACGTTTCTCTGTATCTGGGCCAGAAAAGTTTATCGCCATTAAGAGAAAGTACAGAATAGAATTGCTGAAAATTTCTGAGATCTGCCATTCAGATGGCAATTTCATTTTCCAATGGGGCAATTTACATTCTTGAGCATTAAATTATGGGCAGAGATAGGAAGTGGTGGAGGTCAACCAGGGAGTGGTTCTTCCAACAGGAGTGAAAAGGCCCTGGATTTGGAATATTAAACACTTGTATAATCTAATCTATTGTCTATTAGGTTGGTGCAAAAATAATGTCGTTTTCTCACATGAAGTTGAACGTCAAAAAACAACATTATTTTTGCACCAACCTAATATTTCAGGTATCTTATAAATTGTGGTGCTAATGTGTTTTGCTTCCTGAAATATGCATATAAATAAAGACTTGTAATACGATAACATCTTCCAATCTGTCAATGTATACAATCAAGACTGTTCAAGAATGACTTGGCTTTATTTAATCAGAGTCAATGTTCTGAACTGGTCCAGCCAAAGCCCAGATTTGAACTCCATCAACAATGTGTTATGAAACTTGTTTCTGACTATATGTAAGTGACCACAGCTCAAAAAGGGGGGTGGCTTTTACTAAATATTAATCAAGAATAAGTGATTGATTTTACAGTCTTGCAACATAATGATTATTGTAAATGTAAAAGTGATTTATAAAAATTTAATTCACTTTTGCTCACAAGTGTTTGACTTTTGTTAGGAAGCTTTAGTGAAAAGTTTCATCAGATAAAAAAATGTTACTATTTTTTTTACTAGTCATTTCACCCCAAGTAAGGCAACAAAGCCACTAAGATGGGGTGGTTACTGAGTGTGAAAGAATATAAGAAAACGAAAAGTATTATTAAAGTGGATGAACAATAAAAGAACAAAAGTTAAGATAACAATTGACATTGCATTTATATTTGACCTTATGAAACTGAACAGACTTACTATGAAGCAAGGAGCAAATAGTTGAATGTTCTGCATATATATCAAGTTGGGACAGCAAGGCCCCTGATTGAGACATTTTGAAATATGTGGAATGACCTCTTAATTGCTGTGGTTCCCAGATCCACCCTGACCCAGGTTGGTAGTACCTGTTAGGGTCCCAGCTATAGGGAAATAGTTAAACCCCAAACTGGGGTCAGAATACTATGAAAGTATAAAAATGGATTGTTATAGTGGAGATATTAGCTATACATTTGACTCATGACAAAAACCCTCTTTACAAAAGTATGTCAATGAAACCTGATCTCTTACAAAGAATACATATTCTATTCATATGAACCTATCCTAAAAATCTTGCCGGCATTAAATGATCCATTGAGGTTGATATGCCATAAAACAAAATAAACCAAACCAAGTTGGGAACTGATGTTATTTGTTAAAGTATTTACATTTTTGCAACCAACTGTAAATACATTAAGTACAGTTTTTACGTATTTCATTTATTCTAACTTGCTTATTTTTCCTTGTATACTTGCAAAATCCTGGGTTCCAGAAACACTGGAATGAAAAAAAAAATATTATAACATTTAATGTTGTTATATCTTTTCTTCTACTTAAAAAAATCTTTCATTACTAAAAACATGTTTATAAAAGTTTCCTAATACATGCCATTACAATTTCTAACTTGATTTTGTTGTTAAATCTCATTTTAATGTTGTTTTTTTTTTTATTTATATTTCCAAACTTTAAAATTTTTAATTTATTTACTTAATTCCTAAGATTTTAATTAATGCAACTAACGTCTCATTTAACACTGATGAGATATCAGTCAAAAGATGGTTGGATTTTATTATCCAAACATGAGAGAAACTTTATGAAGAAAATTAAAACCTAATGTTTTCTGAGAGATTTAAAAAAAATAAAATTAAAGAAAACTTTACTTAAAAAAAATCCAGTCAGTCAGAAAATAAAATCTGAAATCAGCAAATCAAAGTCTTTAATTGAATTTTGGAATTGTTGTATTCCTTTCTGAGATTTTTAATGAAATCACTTTGAATAAAGATGTAAAAATACGCACGAGTTTATCTTTGGCATTTTGCAATGTTGAAACATTATGAAGGTAAACAAATGAAAAGATTGTATGTGAATTAAAAATGAAGTGCCAAGCTTTGAAAGAAGAGCGACTGTAGGCGGATGAAGAGAGACAGTTTTGTTAAGAATTAAATTAAGATGGTTGGGACTTTTAATCAGAAAAGCCAGTAATGAATGCCTAAAAATATATTGAGATTTAAATCAGTAAATGTGATAGAAGCTCTAAAAAAAACCATAAACGTCGTTAATCATGATTTTATAAATAAACTAGATAGATTTATTGTTTTGACTTTTCAATGTGTATTCATATGTGAATAAAGAGTATAAGTCTACAACACTTTACTGTTTTTTACGGAGTCTCTTTCATCCTTATATATCTATTACTGTATAGGGCACCTCGACGTGGCGTAATGGTTAGAAAGCATGTCTTGCTAGATCAGTTACAACTGAATAGTGAGTTTGATTCTCACTAGGTGCCACATACTTTTGGCCTTGTGCCACATCTAAGTCACACTTAGAAAATCGCTATATCTATTACAGTGTTTCTCAACCTTTTTCTTTGTGGCCCACTTGTAGAATATCTAAAACTCTGGGGTATGCCTTAAATTTTAACAAAGAAAAATTAGTCATGAAATTTGAAAATAGTCAACATTTATTTTGAAGCCATTACATTGTATATTTAAGCAGTGCCGTTTTCATTTAAAAGGATTTATGAAGAATCTGCTATGTTTTTTAGAGTTAAATCTCTTGGGGAAGGCGAAAGGGAGAGTTATTCATTCCTTCTTCAAGATTAAGGAATTTAGCATCCAGTTTAAAATATCAAATGACAAAAACATGGAAGCCATGTGCTTGTTGTCTCTAGCTTTGTAAAATTTTTTTTTTTTAATATAAAAATACTTCATAAATTACTTTTTTTGTTAAGTTGGGGCATACCTGGCTAACTTTCAGGGTACATTAGTGCACCCAGGCTCACCATTTGAGAAAAGCTGATCTATTAAATATATATACTTATAACACTTTATTTTATAGTTTATTCAAGCTATTCTTATATACAGAATGTATATACTTTATGGAGTATTTTTTTTGTTATTATATTCTCCGAGTTGACTCATACAATCAAAAATTGATGTAAATTTTAAAATAGCCCTGTAATTTCATTGTACTCAGAAATTATCAAAAACAATATATAACTGCATTTATGGAGTCTTATAAGATGAGGTGCTAACAGGTTTTGCTAGTTCTACTCTTACTGCCTCTTGAAGTATACACATGTAAATAATAGCTTATGGACTGAACATCAAAGTTTTATAGAAAATAGAAACAAAAAGGACACTTATGCTTAACATCAGGAAGAGACAGGTTGAAAATCCTAGGATGCATAATGAGGAAAGAGCACCTAGAAAATCTGATACTCCCAGGAGAGGTTGAAGGCAAGAGGGAAACAATGAGTAAAATATTTAGTGAGCTTGAGTAAAAAGATGGTGGAACAGGATTTAGAAGAAATAACAGAAAGACAAAATTTATTAAGAGCGACAAAAGACAGGAAATTATGGAAAGAGACAAAAAAACGCGGATATCCAGCTGAACCTCTTCCTTTTTTACTTGATGAGCTTGGTCAGTAATTAGATGTACAAGTACATTTAATCTCCTTCAAGACAAAAAAACTATGGCACCTTCTTTGATAAATTTCACCTTAACTTCAAGAAACTAATTAGAGAACTGGAAAGGATTATTATAAAATGAATCAACATACTATGTCTATATTATTCAATGAAACATGTTTGAATATATTGTGTATTTGGGCAGCAATCCATCTTTTATACAACTTTCATTAAGAACAACTGACAAGGTATTGTGGTTAAGCTTTTTTATTTCATTTTTCTTGTGTTCTTATAATCTGAATACCAAAGTCAACAGAGGTTAAACATAATATAATAATATTATTATTATTATTATTAATAAACTACATTATTAGCAGTGATAAAGAAATGTCAGTTATCACCTGGAAAATACTGGCTAAAGCCAGACAACATGACAGAGTTAGGGAAGTTTGCAATTTGTGCCAAAGTGAAAAATTACTAACTCTAGAGTGAATGGGTGACCTGCTGTTGATTAAGAAATATGAGCTTGTAGCTAAATGTACACATAAGAATAAGTATTTAATTAAAAACATGCATTCTACTAGCTCTGGATAATATAAGTTGGATTATGGCTACTGGCTTCATTTTTTTACACCTTATGATTGTTACTAAATGAAACTATGAGTCACCGATTTATTTATATATATATATATATATATATATATATATATTTATTTGTCATCCACATATAAATCGGTGACTCATATATATATATATATATATATATATGAGTCACCGATTTATTTATATATATATATATATATATATATATATGAGTCACCGATTTATTTATATATATATATATATATATATATATATATGAGTCACCGATTTATTTATATATATATATATATATATATGAGTCACCGATTTATTTATATATATATATATATATATATATGAGTCACCGATTTATTTATATATATATATACACACATACATACTAGCAATTCAACCTGAGGACCCCAAGGTGAAAGCACACTTGCTGGTAATATGCTATAATGCATTATCTTCTTTTTAATATGATCACACACACACTATATATATATATATATATATATATATATATATATGTGTGTGTGTGTTTAGAGGAAGAGTCCTACTACACTCTCCATTCTACACCCTCCCCAAAGTACACAAACTCCCTAAAATAATCAAAGACACAACCACCAAAACCCTCTCTATAGAGGTCATCAACAACAACCCATATAAAATGCATAAATTAATGGAATCCCTAAAGATCCATCCACCTGGGCAGCCTATAGTTTCTGGTATAGGAACCTTGATACAACACATCTCTGGTTACATTAGCGAAAATCTCTATTACCCTCCTTCCCTAGCCAGATTAAAGACACTACACATTTCCTGAGAATCCTTAGTAACATAGGAAGTTTACCAGACAATGCACTCCTTGTGACCTCAGATATTTCGTCCTTATATTCTAACATTCCACATGAGGAGGGCATACTAGCATGCAAGAATGTTTTAAGCACCAGAGATTCCCCGAGCACCAGTCCCGAGACATTTCGAACCTTATACATTTCATACTCACACATAACTTCCAGTTCAACGAGCACCATTTTCTTCAAGTTAGAGGCACAGCAATGGGAACAAAAATGGCCCCCAGCTATGCTAACATCTTCATGGATGGCTTTGAGCGAGATATGTTTAGTAAATACCACCTGGCACCCCTACACTACCACAGGTGCATAGATGACATCTTCTTCATATGGACACATTGAGAGAACAATCTCCTAGATTTTAAAAATCTTCACAACACCTTTCACAACACCACCATCATCATCACTATGGAATATTCCACCACTTCCATTCCATTTCTGGACACAATGGCATGTCTCAAATCAACTACATCTCCACTACACTTTACACCAAGCCTGATGATGGTCACTGCTACCTCAATTTCAAAAGTTGCCACCCCACAAACATAAAGAAATCTATAGTCTACAGCCAATGCTTACGCATCAAAGGAAGATTACGACTTGCACATCAGACAACTCTACAATCACTTTCTAAATAGGAATTACCCATCCAAAATAATCAAAGAATCCATCACCAAAGCTTCCAAGCTCAACAGGAACACTCTCCTCAATGTGACTAAAAAAAAGAATTCCAGAATACCAATGGTCTTTTATTTTAATCACAACATACATAAACTTTCTCATGCATTGATGAAAGATTTCCAACACATAAAATCAGATAAGACTATCAGCAGTATATTTAGGGATAACACCCTACACGTGAGGTGACAGCCCCCCCCCCCCAATCACTTCAGACTTTGACATCATCAGAAATCTGCAACACACCATGGGAATGTCCTCTGCAACAAACCCCCGGTGCCTGGTCTGCAAACACATCAACACTCGAAACCCCCCACTGGCACTCACGTAGAATTTAGACCATTTGTTCTAAGTTGCAACAGCTCCAATCTCATATATCTACTCTTCTGCCACAAATGTGAGAAGGGGAATTATGTGGGAGAAACCAAAACTGAGTTCCGGTTACGGTTCAATAACCACAAGAAGAGCATCAGGGACAACAATAACAATTCCTCGGTATCCGTACACTTCAACCAACCTGGTTACAGCATCGACAACGTCAGATGCATGCTTTTAGCATCTGGGTTTGACAGCCAGGAAAATAGACGCAGGTCAGAGTTGAAATACATACTGAAAATAAACTCCCACATAAACGGTCTAAACAGAGATCTGGGTTTACTCAAAGAGTATACCTTTCACAAGGAAACCCATTACCAACAACACCACTCCACAAATGAGTAGCCCCCTCACCACATTTATAATCAAAATTTTAACAGACATTTTCTCCCACTATATTCTTCTACTCTGACACCTAGGATTTCGAAATTTTATAAAATAGTTAAGGTATATTCACACTTATCACACAAAGCATCTATTTTTGCAGTCACCTTTCCCCTCTTTCCTTTTTTGCACTGTTATTACTACAATCATAGTTCTATCTATTTATTTTTTCTGCACCCCACATTTTCTGACTATAGTTTTCCAAAAGAATTTTTATCAAAATATTTTATCTCTTTTCTTACAGTACCTATCCTGTTTTTCCTTTTCATTTTATTTTTATTACCTTCTTTCCTCCTTGATCTCTACCCATCTAACCAAATCCATCAACACTGACCACAGAAGGGACGTCTTCCCCACCCCAAATCCTAGAAGCCTCTTCCACTAGTTCAAAATCATACTTCCCCACCTCCCACACCGATAAAGACAAAACCAACAAATGTGTTTACCCTGATCATTTTCAAAAGTTTTGCAAGTGAAGAATAAAGAAGGGATCGGATTTATACTAATAATACCATCCACCAGCCAAGAAAACACTGTTGGTGAGTCTCCCCAGTTTCTCTGTTTATTTCTCGCACCGCTGATGAAGGACACAGGTGTGCCCGAAAATTCTGGACTAGTAACATTAATCTCCGTGCTTCATTTCTGTCTTATGATTAACAATTAATATATAATAAATTCTTTTCACACTGATCACATTGGTACCTTTTCATTTTCCCTTGTTTTATTAACCAACCTATCTATTTAATATATAATTATTATGAAAATGGAGACTTTAAAAGATCATGGTAATATTTTATTTCATTAAAATACATACTACGGTTTTAACTCATCAGACCAAACATTTTCACAAAAATAAATGGGTACAAGCATAAAAACATCTACATAATTTATGTTAATTTAAAATTGGGGGAAGGGAAAAAAGGAAAGTATGTATTCAAAGAAGGAGGGAGGGGAAAGATGAAGGGGAAGAAGAGGGATATGCATTCAAGGCTGGGAAGGGAAAGTGAAGAGAGGAAGAAAGATATATCAGTCTGTTCAAGGTGATATGTGCAAAGTCGTTTTCATAATAATTATTGTTTGCTCTGTTATTTCATTGAGCTCTCTATTTCTACAAGGAGATATTTGGTATTCACTAATCGAGCAGCCAGTACTGTTTTTGGTTGAAATTTATAAAATCTTTCTCTTAAAACAATTTTTCAAGAAAATATATTTTTCAAGTCCAGTAGCTGTTATTGCTCTTTCCAGTATTAATGAAGGTTTAATTCCTAACCTTTTATTTGAAGTCATGTGGAATGAGATTATATATATATATATATATATATATATATATATATATATATATATATATATATATATACTCACATGTGTGTTTGTGTGTGTATATTTAGGCAGCATATTTTCATTCAAGTAGGTTTGGTTGAATAATCTAGACATATGTCTTTTTATTTTAATCCTCTCAAATTCATGGATCAATTTCTTAGTGTTGTCATCAAACTGATTAAGAAAGACGCTGTAGTTTTTCTCATTCCTTTTATTTTCCCAAGTACTTTCAATCTCATCCAAGATCATCTTCGGGGTGAATTTTCTAAGACAAAAAAAAAATAATGTAATTGAGAGTTGTGAATTTTTTTGTAAATGTGCATGAAACACGCTTCGTTATAGTTAATTTAAAAATTAACATTAAGAATATCTAAGGGAGGTAACTTAATTTATATTTTTTAATTATTAATGTTTTAAAATACTCAACCTGAAATTTTAAAATATATATATAAGCCTTCAAAAAAATAAAAATTGTAATGACACCAGAAAATTAGAATAAAAATTTACAAAATATTCCTCATATTTGACTAAACATGCTGCCAAAATATACAATATATTGTGTATTAAAAGTGAGGACTAAACAATTTATTATAAATAAGCACCAATGGTCTTTTCTAGTCTTGCATACTGTGACTGTGACATCAGGAGTACAGTCCTTGCTTGCTGCACAATACTTGTTTCCTTTTGTCAGAACTAAGCTCAGATAGGAAATACCAATTTTTATTTGTTAATTAAATTCAAATTATTGATATCTCTTGCATCTTTCTTAT
Source organism: Acanthosepion esculentum (assembly GCA_964036315.1). Taxonomy (NCBI): domain Eukaryota; kingdom Metazoa; phylum Mollusca; class Cephalopoda; order Sepiida; family Sepiidae; genus Acanthosepion; species Acanthosepion esculentum. The sequence goes on from OZ038494.1 coordinate 51,670,645, forward strand.
TCTTTATAAAACTGGTGTAAAGCAGAAACACAGTTGGGGGATTTTATTTCATGACGAGGCGGGAACAAATGAGGAAGCCATTGAAATTGAGGACCATATCTTCTGACACTCAGAATTGGATGAGATGAAGAAAGAAGCAAAGGCATAGTTACATTTGCATGAAGTCTTAAGGGAAAAATACATCCAAAGAGAAAAACTATTGTGGATGGGGGAGGGGGCTTGTTAACTGAGTATCAGATAACTTGCTATTTAACTATTTAGTAGAGAAGGAAATAAAAGGGGAAATAAAAGGGGAGATGAAGGGAGAGAAAGTTAAAAGAGAAAAGGGAAATGAAAGAAGAAAACTAGAAAGAGAAGAGAAAAAAGAAATGAAAGAAGGAAAAAGTAGGGAAAAGGGAATGAAAAGAAAAAGAGTGAAAGAAAATAAAAAAAAAGGAAATGAAAGAATAAAAAAGGAAAAATGAAACAAAAGAGAAATGAAAGAAAAAAGTTGAAGAAGAATAGTAGAAAAGAAAAGAGAAAAAAGCAAATGAAAGTAAAAAAATGAAAGGAAAGGGAAAACATGAAAAGAAAAGAGAAAAAGTAATAGAGAAAAAGAGAAATAAATAAAAAAAAGATGAAAAGAATATAAAAAATGAAATGAAAAAGGAAAAAAAAAAGGAGTGGAAGATGATAATTTATCTAGAGAAGGTGAAAATTTAATAATGATTTGTGCATTTCTGCAACTAAAATTATTTTTCTTTTCATCATGCCTAAAAATAAGCCCGTTTTATTTATTTTTCATGTTTGGTAATGTTAAAAGATTGAGTGGTGGGGGTTCTGTTAAATTATCCTTAAATTTTAACAACAAAAACACAACACACAATATTAAAATTTTAAAATTCCCATGTGTAATAATTAAAAATAATTTTTTTTTGCTGTATAACTCCCATTCTGACTCACGCATGTGCCAAATTATATTCCCAATACCAAACATGAAAGTTTCAATTAGTTTGGTGTGTGTTAATGACTTGTTAAAAGCTTATTTGTTGTGTCTTTCTCAATTCAGTGAACCGAATTTAGGAGATGAGAGAAATAAAATGTACAAACATGTGGTTCAATTAGGAGGAGGACTTAAGTGGTGAGAATACACATGAATAGAAAAAAAAAAAAACTGTTTACAAAATTTCAATAAAGCCAAATGTGTATTTGAGAAAATATATCTTCATTTTCTGAAAGGTCTGATTTGAGAAAAGTAGAATTATGAAGATGACCCTAAGTCTGGATCTCCTGGAACTGCTACCACTGTGAAAAACATTGATCGTGTTCACCACATGGTGATTGACTATAAATCCAATACTATTACTATTAGCAAATCCCATGAGTTGAGAATATTCTGCACAATGGTTTCTGCTTGGTGGGTGCTGCTACATCTGACACTGGATCAAAAGTGCACCAGGCTGATCATATCATGGGAAAATATCCCAGTGTTTGAGGCAGATCCATCTGGGCTCCTTGAGATGAATGTTGGGGTCATCAATTTTAGCCATAGACAAAGAGACCATCCATGCAGTTAAAACACCTTTCCACAAAGAAGACAAAGGTCAGTTCATCTGCAGGGAAGGTGATTACGTCAGTGTTTTGTGATGCAAAAGGCATTGTGTTTATTTGCTATCTTCAAAAGGGCCTCACCATCAATGGAGAGCACTATGCCAAATTACTGAGGCAGTTACGAAAGGCTATCAAGACAAGACCAAATGCCCAGGGAAACTGACATAAGGGGTTTTCTTTCATCAGGACAATGCTGCAGTGCACAAGTCTTTGGTTTCAATGATTGCTGTAGATGACTGTGGCTTTGAACTGGTTGATTACCCTCCCTATTCTCCTAATTTGGCCCCATCTATCATCTGTTCTCCAACATGAAATAAAAAACTTGGCTGGGAGCCAGTATTGTATCCTAACTGCTGTTGATGGCTTTTTTGACCAACAGGATGAAAGCTACTTCACCAGTGGGTCCAAGCACTGCAACACTGATGGATTACTACGTGTGGATTCCAAGGGAGACTATGTTGAAAAATAAACTTCAATTGGTCACATTCCATGAGTGTATCTTTTTAGCTAACCATCATATGTCTGAAATTATTTTGAGCTTGCAGATAAATAAGATGATTTTACAAGTATTTTACTTAAAAATGACATCATTTTTAAACACAGATGAATTTTTTTTTTTTTTACATTGTTTACATGCAGACTATTGTCCTCATCTTTGTTGTTATCACAATATTTTGGCCTTTGTGCCCTCTGGTCTTCATCAGGTGTATATTGATCCAGGTAACGTACAGGCTTGGAGGGCAAAATGGTTGAAATGTTGTAATGGTGATAACAACAAAAATGAGAACCATAGTATAAATAATAATGTCTCCTCATCCCAGAAATTCAGACAGAAGTTACAGATAAATTAGTAATGATTATCAACACTCAAACTGCTGCATTGTTATAACATTGTTGCCTGGCTGTGCTGGCTTGTTTTGGGGAAAAAGAAAGAGGTATTTGACATTTACTGGAAGTAAATGACTATAATGATACTGACAGTGTTTTCTCATTGGCATGGTTTTTTTAGTTTTGATTGGATACTCTGCAGTACAGACAAAGCTAAACAACACAATATAATCAAAATACATTACAAAACAGTTTATACTATTTACATTGTTCAGATTGTTGTCCTTATCTTTATTGTCATATTCACAACATTTTGTCCATTGTATGCTTCGGCCTGCTTCAGGTGATATACATTGGAATTTTGAACTGAACCCTTTATTTAGTCCACTGGAGGAAAAAGGTTCTAGTTCCACATGCCTTTTCTTGATATCTCAATTTTTAGTTAATTCACTATAATAACTCAACTCTCCAAGTTTTTTGGTTATTTTGTTCACCTCTGCTGTGGCCAGGTATTGAACCCATAACTTTGGATTACTTCAACCAATGCTTTTATCCACTGAGGCATGTGAGATTTCCAGAATAGGCATGTCAAGTGAAACTAGAACAATTGGATTAAATAAAGCTAAACATATATCACCTGAAGATGGCTGGAGCATACAACGGCCAAAAACCTTATCTCAGAAATATAGATTGATAAATTACAAAACAGGTTGCATTGTACACTATTCTGCCTACTAAGTGCAAGTTAGTTTATAATATAAATGCTAGTGTCTGACATTTCATTGTTGTGAAAACATGTATATACGTCAACAGCAGGTAATATAATTTTTGTAATGATTTGTACATCCACAATAGCAGAAGTGTTAATATTATTATTATTATTTAGTGGGTTTTTATATCAGTCATGTTCAGTGGGGTTTGTTAGAAATCAAGAGATCTCAAGACTCCTCAATATCTCCATATCCTCTCTGATTTTTTATAATGCTACTGGAAATGAATTAATAATGAGCACTCTCCTCAAAATGTTAGCTTTTTTATGTGGAAACATTTGGCATTCATTGACTGTATAGCCAGTGCTGCTTTCATTTGAAATGAATAAAATCTATTAAAAAGTTTTTCAAGTCCACTAATTGTTATTTCTCTTTCCAGTAATGATGGGCACTTCCTAGCTATCTTTTTGTTTGAAGTTGTGTGAAATGTCAACATTTTGAGTATAGTTTCCTCTTCAAGTTACATGTGCTATTTTAGTTATTGCTATTTTTGAAATTCCTCAAGTAATATGGTTTCTGTTATTTGGTACAGTTCTTTGTGATTCTGGAGCACCGGTGCACAAGGTTCAAAGAAGAATGGACCTTGCCAAGACTTATAGGCTTCATATGCTTGAAGCCAACTTTAACCATTGACTTGATAAAGTGATTATATACAGCTGACAAATTAGATATTTTGGAATGAGTTTGGCATTATGCTGGATATCCATGTGAAAGTGAGGTAGTTTCTGGTACACAATGAGAAAAGATTGATTGATTCCTTTTTAACAGCTTATCAACCCTTTGCGAGTTATTTAAAGCCAGCAAATATTTTTAGTTTGTAAGAATTTTGTTTTTTGGCGGTAATGATTTAGTGATACAAGTTTTACTAATTGATCCATAGCTGGGGTAGAAGAGAGGTATTTATACCTCTCCCAAGGGTATTTGGGCATAAGTGAATACAACAAATCCTACAGGAATTGGAACCCCGCTCTCTGATTAACAATTCTGAGCCATTATACCTTACACCACCTGCACATTCAGACTTACACCACTTGGTATTCCCAATCAACGAGAAAAGAAATACATGTAAATAGATAGCAGAACATGGAGTGCCAGAGATAGCAAAAAACAAATGTTACTAAGAGCTACAAATAATAGGAAGTTGTGGAGAGCCATGAATGGACACAGCACATAGAAGTAGGAGTTGAATTAACAGAATGTTAATTGCAATAACAGTATAAATAATCGTTTAATAAAAAAAGAAAAAGACATTAAATTTAGATTTCAGTGGGAGCAAAATATGATTTATCCCTTCCTATGTTGTTGAAGATATTGTCATTGATTTTTTTATTAACATCTCTTCTTTTAGTGAACTTGAACCCCTATTGACTACTTTCTTCCATACTTCTGTCTTATATTCATTCAATAGTCCCCATGCTGGGAAATTCATTTAATGTATTCAACATTTTTTACCTTGCTTCATTCAATGAGATCGGCATGCACAAGCATGATATCATCCCTTGTGATTGGTCAATTATTACACATATTTTATTAATTCTGATGAGCTCCATTTTTTTTTGTTGCTTTTCATTGTAACATTTTTTAGCCAATCTATTAAATTAATCTGATTATTAAATGGATGCAGAATAAAGACATTATCAGAAAGTTTGCAGAAAAGAACCCTTTTTACATAATAGCTTTGTTTGACTAATATTAATGCAACATTAATGAATAATAAGCTTCTGAAACATGGGTGCAAGTTTGTCAAAATCTAATTTTCTTTCCTAATTCCCAGAGTTTAATACCAGAAGAATAGATTGGCTGAAAACTGTGCTGTTAAAAACCTACAAAAATGAAGGATAAACTAATAAAACATGCAACAATTCATTTTTTATAATATAAAAACAACTTTAGTAGTTAGGATGTAAACATACATCTGCAGCTATTTGGTTAGTATTGCACCAACTAGATAAAATATGTTTCAATTTCAATCTGTGGTTTTTAGGATAGATTTGTATGAATAGAATATGTATTCTTTGGTTTAGATTGGTTTGGTTTGGTTTATTTTGTTTTACGGCATATTAACCTCAATAGGTTATTTAATGCTGACAACATTTTTAGGATAGATTCATATGAATAGAATATGTATTCTTTGGTTTAGATTGATTTTGGTTTATTTTGTTTTATGGAATATCAGCCTCAATGGGTTATTTAATGCCAACAACATTTTTTATTGCTGGTAATATTTTGTTTTGTCAAAAATCTGTTTCTGATAATATTTTTCCTTCAAAAAAGTATTGCTGGTAATAGTTAACTATCTGCCCATAGCTGGGACCCTAACAGGTGCTACCACCCTGGGTCAGGGTGGACCTGGGAACACCAGCAATTAAGTGATGGTTCCACACTCATGGTCTTGTAGGTTAGTAAGTGATACTTAGAACATCTTTGCTACTACTTGTTTTTCTTTCATGACAGATGAATGGAACAGATCTTCCATTTAGCCAGTGAGAAATCTGACAGCCCCTTTGCCTATCTCTGTATCTCAATGGACAACTTGTCATTCCTAACAAATGATTCCTGACTGGTCATTCTATAATGTGGTCTAACTCTATAAGCCCACATTCTATAATGTGGTCTAACTCTATAAGCCCACAAGCAGAATTTCATACCTTCCTGCTAAGTGGCACTTGATCCTAAAAGTTTTAATTTATTTACTTTATTTATTTCATTTTTTGCTACTTCTGGACAGTGGTTACTTTGAAGCTATCACATCTTCATTTTACTGTTGGTTGTCACAAACCTACTGGCAGTTAAGTCCCAGATTAAATCATTTACAGCCCAGTTACTACCAGGAGTCTCTTAACCAATTTAGCCGGTGCTACTCACATCACAAAAATGATTTTTAACTCTAACTAATGAGGGCAAAAGATTGTACAAATGTGCACACAAAATGGGTAAAATTGAAAAAGAAAAAAAAAATTTTTTAAAGGGTAGTTTTTATACTAATTTGCACCTTAATTATATACAAAAATCTTTTAAAATGATATTTTAATTCTTTTTAGATCATAAAAATAAGGAAAAATAATACTATTTAATACTATGATACTCTTTCAAGCACTCCATGCACAACGGAATTCTACATTCTTTGTACCAAGTTGGCACCATTTTTTACTTCTTTTCTCTTCAAGAATTATGCATGAGACAGGGCACATTCATCACATCAATTTGTCAACCATCTTGCTCTTTTCTCATACATAGAATTTTTATATTCATTTATCCACTTTTAGTTTGATATATATATATATATATATATATATATAAGGAAAATCAATGACAAAGTGAAAAAAAAAATTGTATGACACATTTCATCCATTAGACTAAAGTGATGTTTAATGTTGATGTGACTACACATGCACACGAAGGAGAGGAGACATTGGGGGTACCTACTAAACATTTCAAAGATTAGTTAAAAAATAAGCATACATGATGAAAAAATCCCTCAAACTTAATGAAAACAAAGTTTTATTGTCAACATCTTTATTAAGAGAAAAGACTAAAGGATTTCTTGACTATTCAATTATATTTTTTTAATCCATTTTAGAACCTTTGAAATTTTGTTTTTCATGCACCAATAGGTAACCATAAATTCGTATGTGAAATTTAAGTATCTTTTTGTAGTGAAAAACACAGATTTGGGAATTTTTGCAAAAATCAGATAACTGTCAGATATTAATGAAACATTCAGGACTTATTCACAATTAAATGAAATTATTTCAGAAAAGTTTTTTCTTTAGAAAATCTTGGTAAAAATATTTTTATTCATCTGTTACTCACCCCTACTCTTACTTAATTTCATGAAATTTTAAGAAAATCATTTTTTTTTAATGTTTATTAGTTATAGACAAAGGCTTGGAGAATTGAAATCAATTTTTTTTTTCAAACAGAACTCCCAAACATTATTTCATTAGAAAAGCTTTAATTGCTTTTATGAATAAAATATATTGTGAACACTATTGTCTTGAGAAAAAAATGTTTTTTCAATGAATAATGAAATTTTTACAAGAATTGTTTTCACTTTTTTAAAATTTTAATTAGAGTAATTTATAAACTTTCAAATCTTTTAAAATTCAGTATTAATTTGTACCAATTGGGTGATATTAAGTAAAAACTATTTACTAATCATGAATGGAAAACTTACAATTCAGACCCCACCCCTAGTATTTTAAAAAGAAATTTTAATTTTTTGGTTGGAGTATAAACATGCCAATTTTTGTAAATACACAACATTATCAGAAAATAAGAGTGGTAATTCTGGTAAATTTATTGGTAATTTTTTCAACAAGCATTTTTGTAAGTAAAGACTATAAAGCCAAAATACTTAAAATTCAATAAAATATGAGAATGTCTAAAATATTTAAAATTTTTAAGATTACTGGGTAGTTAAAAAAAATATTTTCCCCTTACCTACATCTAGCAGCTGTCAGGTTATCAATAAATGTGTCAGCACCTCATAAAAACAAACACTTCCATCTTAAAAATACTTTTCTGTGATATTTTAAACTGAAATTTAAGTAATATTTGTTTTAATTCAGAGTAAATTAAACTTTAAATCAGTTAATCTTCCTCAAATAAAGTTTCAAAAAAGTACATTTTATTTTTGAAAGATTTTTAATAAAGATAATTTTGTTATGCTAACAGATTTGTCAATATGGCTAATTTTAGCCATTTAAACAAAAAACATAATTCCAATTTGGTTTGAAATACAGCAAAGTATTTTGCTTATTGGAAATATTAAATTTAATATATATTAGCTTGAAATTAGAACTAAAATAAAAGCTTCAACTAAGATTTTTCATTTTAAACCTTAGGTAACACTTTTGTTTTTAGAGGTACCTACTTAAAACTATATGTATATATGGCTCAGTACTATATCGGCAGTTTCAAGGTTCTGTTGAGGGTTTTAGAATAGATCACCCACAGATAAAGACAGACTATATAAATTCTTGTCATATTTTTTTGTTATAAACAAAAACGGTACGCAGTTTCCTTTTTTGGTTCTTGTATTTCAGTAAATAGTAAAAAAGAATAATGATGTTAATGTCAAAGACATTTGAAAGAAGAAAGAATTGCAACAGAATAAAGAATATAAAATAAGAGTCAAAACATTGCTCACAAATTCTTGCTCGTTCTCAAGATACTACTTTCAGAATCCTTATTATGATATCTACTTATTTACAAAGATTTGTCAAAACTTGTAAAACTGTTGTTAGCAAGATATTTAGAAGACATCCACCCACATACAACAAAATATTATACATTTCAACTAGGGAAGTGGGTGTTTCTCTTCATAGTGGTTAATAAGTGCATCTGAGGCTAGAACTACTAGAGTGAGTTTAATTTTCACCATGAGCTCTAAATTTATGGCCTTGTACTAAACTGATTAAATACATAAAATAACATTTTTTTTCATACTAAAGTTTACTCAATATAAGGCCCAAGAGCCACTGAGGGTTGAGGGTTAATGAATAATGCATGTGATATAAATGTAAGAGGTAAAAAGAAGTGAAAATTATGAGGATAAGAAGGATAGATACCGACTGACCCTTGACTTGAAGAGGTTAAGATTGTAGTGTTCAAGGAAACATCCTTGTGGGAGTCTGTCTCAATATGAAACAGTTCTCAGGAAAAAGCCGAGTGAAACTTCCTCTTTAAAAATGGAATATAGAAAAAATATATAGCAGTGGTTAATAAACTAGTCTCAGAAAACATTATTGTCATGAGTTCAGTTTTCAAAATCTGATCAACTATTGCAGCCTAGTACCAGATGTAGCTAATATATAAAAGTACCTTATCACAAAGCAGTGGTTAACAAGCAAGTTCCATTTATCATCACTACAGCCTTACACTTTTAATCTTGTACAAGAAATGGTCAAATATACTCTTGCTAAGTATGAGAGGGTGCTGAAAATATTCTCTTTAGACCCACTTCCCAAAACCTAACTAAATGACCAAACATCAAATTATGGAAGGGGAAAGGCTTCCTGGCTGGTCAAAGAACTTCATATTTACTATAGGCCAAACGATTGTGGTCACTCTCTAGATTTTGAAGAATTGCCTAAAAATTGAAGGTTTTTTTTTTTTTTTTAAGCTTATCACCCCAAGCAAGGCTGGAAGCCACTAGCACGCAAGGGGTTACAGAAGGTTTGGAGGAAGAGCAGATAGAAGTGGTAAAGGAGAGGATGTGGAGAAAGATAGTGGATCAATCAAGGCAAGGGGGTTACAGAAGATTTGGAGCGAGAGCAGATAGGAATGAAAGGATGTGAAGAAGGGAAGTGGATAGATCAAGGCAACTGGAGATGTTGATTGACGTTACACTTGCCTTTTCTCAAAACTAATTTACTAGCTCACTTTGAACCAGAGGAACTTTCTCTTTTTGAAGGAGTTTATCATATATTCAATATTAATAAAAATAAAACTTATTACTGCATAAAGTTTCCCTAAAATTTTAGCTATTTTTGCCTAATCTCCCTGGTTGGATAATGGTAATCTTAGGGCTGGTGGATTTTAAATTTTAGGTAACCCTCTCTAAAAAAAAAAAAAAAGAAAATGGACACCAGGTACTAATGAATTAAATAGTTTCAGCATCTTAGCTTAGTAGGTGTTAATTAAACTAAAGAAGGTATGAAATATTAAATCCATGACATATAAGAGTGGGTGCTGAAAAATTCCTGTGTAACGAATAAACAAGAATAATCTGATGTTTACTCAGATTCTGCAAAATTGGTCAGGCTGAGAACTTTCCTGTACACACTCATACAATTTGTATGCCATGTGTACTGACAGATGTTATCTTTCTTACCTTATTTCTGTCATCATCATCTCTTTACTAGTTTTCTTTCATTTTTGCTGATCTTGATCTGTGTCTTTTTCATATTTTCTCTTAATGGCATTACTTCATGTAAGAAATTCTAACAACATGAACATAAGTTATAATTAGGAAAGGAATCAACAATGTAAATACAATTTTGTGTAAAAAATATTTTTAATTTTGCACTGAAAAAAAAAGCGCAATGCTTTTTATAACCTGATTAGACCCAATCAAGCAGCTTAAAACTTGAAAACAAATATTCATTTTTAACTACAAAATTCATTCAAGTTAAGCAACATCGTGTCTGGTCAGTACCTAGATGGATGACCGCTTGGAATAGTATTTGGAGAGTAGAGTTCCAATTGCATTCCAGTTTGTGATATTCACTTACACACAAATACACTTGAAAAAGGAATATTGATGGATTCATTTTTTATGGCTTAGCAACCCTTTGCAGGTTATTTAAAATCAGAAAATATTTCTAGATTGTAAGAATTTTTTTTGAGATAATAATAATTTACTGATACAATTCTTACTAATTAACCCATAGCTGGGGGAGAAAAGGGGGATTCATATCTTCCCCAATGGTATTTGCTCGTAAGTAAATATAACAAACCCAATTGGAATTGGAACTTGGCTCTCCCATTAACAATTCAAAGCCATTATTAATGACACCACCTGCACATCTAAACTTAAAGCACCTGGTATTCCCAAGTGGTCACCCATCTAGTTATTGACTAAGCTTGGCATTGCCTAACTTAGTGATCATACAGGAACCAGAGTTTCAATATGATGTGGTTGTAAGCCCTCTTCTTCCTCAGTTATGGGTTAATTATCAGTAAATCATTGCTATTTCCCAAAAAATCTATCAACCTGAAAATATTTTCTGGCTTTAAATAACCTGCAAAAAGTTGATAAGCCATAAAAAAACAAATCAATTTATCAATGAAAAATATATGAAACAGCAAAATATAAGTGGAAAGAAAAATGTTTTGCAAATATTGGGCCTCTACCATGATATCACCATGTAGACAATAAAGGTAATGATAAAAGGAATATTAACCATTTCCTTATAAAGAAACATTTGTCATTCAATCGCCGAGTAGCCAGTGTTATTTTCACTTGATATTTATAAAATATTTGTATTTTCTTCTCAAGTTTACTGTTATTGCTCTTTCCAATATTGATGAGGCTTTCTTCCCAACCGTCTGAATAAGTGTGGAATGTCAACATCTTGATTATGTCATTCTCTTCAAGTTACATGTGCTATCATTTTAGTTGTTGCTGCTGTTATTGAAAGTCAAGTGATATAGTTTCTGTTATCTGGTACACTTCTTTGTTTGTTTGTGAATCTGTAGGACCAACACACAATGTTCAAAGAAGGAGGGCCTTCACTGATATCCACAAGCTACACTTGCTCAAAACCTTTTTTAACTATTGATCACCTATCTTTGAGAATGATAAAATATTTCATGACAATGGTGGATTCAAATAGATCTTGTCCTGACAATGAGATCAAAGCTGTATATGCCAGTGAGAATCCTCCTCCTAGCACAACAAACCTTCAAGCTAAAAATTTTCTTTAAAAAAAATTAAATTTATGCAAACATCCAGTATATGAAATGTAGAGCAGAACAAGATTTGCTGTGTAATTCATTACAATGAGGATGTCATCAGTTCTCAATTCAGTAACTATGCTGATGATACAACTATTTACTCCTGCCTTAATAGTAAGTCTGATCGGTTCAATAAGATCATTTAGGAGCTGATCTCAAAAAGATTGTAGGTGCCAAAGAAGTAAGAAACCAGAAGAGAGCTTCACAGGCAAGAAATGTAAGAAAAGAAACTTTTAGAATAGAACTTATGGTTACATCCAGTTATTTCAACAATAAAACTAAGTTACCAATCTACTAATATACTTCAATTCATTTTCAGATATGGAAGAGGAGAGCTCATTAGAACAATTACGCTCTCTAATGGTGACAGTATTATTAACCATTGCTTATAAGGAAACCTTTGGCATTCATTGACCGATCAGCCAGTACTGCATTTGGTTGAAACTTACAAGATCTTTCTTTTACACAATTTTTCCAGAAAATAATTTTCTCATATCCAAGTCATATTCTTGTTTTATTAATGGAGGTTTTTCTTCCTAATCTGTTGTTTGAAGTAGTGTGGAATATTAATATCTTGATTATGGCATTATTTTCCCTTCAAGTTACTATTCATTTTAATTCTTGCTGTTGTTGAAAGTCATTTATTTCTACCCTGCCACAAAATCTAAATATCTACCCTAACTTTGTTAATATAACTTTTTGATAATACAATGTGTGTAGGCACTTTTACTTTCAATAACAAAGATGAAAGTACCTGTTCAAAATAGTGAGGGGGGGGGGGCGCACTACTAATAAAAATAGTGATGACTAATAAATCATCTCAAAATTTCAAACAAAAAATAATGTTGGTGGTGGTTGTGATAGTAGTATTAATGACTAGTACTGATAATTTTGTCAACAAAAGAAGACGAAACCACAACATCAATTATAATAGTAATGATTTGAGAAAATTATTTTTAAAAACTTCACTTTTCCGTTACAATTTTCCTCAAAAGATGGTTAATCGTTTTTTCATTTTCAGTCATGCATGGGGAATTGTCTAGTTTTCTCTATCTCTTTTCATGTTTCCCTATTTATTCCTTCCCGGTTCCAAGAGGCATTGTGTTAGTGCTATTTATTTCAATTACACATTTGCTGAATGCATCAGGTGTCGGAGGGTGGGAACACTACTTCTTCATTCCACCCCTTTAATTGTAACCCTTCCAACTTGAGTCAATATGCATCTGAGTGTTGCAGATTCCCATTTCAAAAGTAATCACCTGAAGATGCATTTAACCATGATAATAGAAAATTCAAGAGAGACATAGCGATACAAAAAAAATATTAAAAAGGGAAAAAAAAAAAAAAAAAAACTCCTGCAAAAAAAAAAAAAAAAAAAGGATAAATGACTTATGATGAAAATTAAATTACATTACTGAGAAAGAAATAATGATAGGATAATTAGAATCAGGAAGAAGAGAGGGAAAGAAAGAAAGAGGAAAGTAAAAATTAAGAAAGGAAGAGAAAGAGAATTTTAATGAATTACAATGAATAATAAAAGAAGAAGGTGAATACAAAAAAGAGAGTGAACGAAAAAGATAATTACTTGGGATTGAATAATTAGAGTTTAGAAAAAGAAAAGAATGAAAAACAAAGTTATGTTTGTGAAGATATCATTGGGTGGTGCTGTTAACCACCTATAAAAACTGGACACTTCCTGTATTTCTTTCTCTTTTCTCTCTCTACCTTCTAGCATGCAGTAGGAATAATGCCTAGCAGGAAAATATCTTTCCCGTTAACAACTGAACTTTTTCACATGCACACATATGTATGTAGCACCCACAAAATTCCTAACTGTTAATGTCATTCTAATGTCATACTAGTTTGTTGTTGTTCTTTATATGCCATGTCCCTTCAGGACATAGGCGATCATGACCCTACACATCTTCCTGTCCCTTATAGCTCTTAAGTTTTGTCTTTTTCTTAACCCTGTCCTACCATCCATTTGCTCAAGCTCATCAAGTATGTTAAGTGCTGCTTTCCTCTCTCCCTCAATCTGTCCTTGTGAGTATCAGATTTTCTATGCTCTCCTTCCTCATTATGTGCCCCAGAAATTTCAACTGACACTTCCTGATGTTAAGTATAACTGTCCTTTTCATTTCCATTTTCTCCAAAACCTCATTGTTGCTCACATGTTTAGTCCATGGCATCCTCAGCATCTTTCTGTAGAACCACATTTCTCTTGCTTCAAGTCTGTTCTTCACCTTTGAGGAGATTGTCCAGCAGTTACTGCCATATAGGAGGACAGCTATCAAGTAACAGGTCAGAATGCATATCTGGCCATCCCAATGCGTCTTCAGTGTCATACTTTCCATTCTCTGTTAGAACAATTCCCGGATATTTAAATTTTGTTTGATTTTAGTATTCCCAATTTGTAATTTGCATTTTGGGCTCATCCTATTGCTAATAACTATGCATTCTCTCTTTTTGCAGTTTATACTTAGTCCTTTATTGTTTGCTTTCTCAGTTATATAAAACAATTACTTTGTTGAAATTTATTCAATTTCCTTATACCTCCTTTAACCATGATGACCTATCATTTATATGTGTAAATTTTGTTTGGCTCTGCTTTTAGTTAAACTCAGTGCAATGTTGTAACAAATCAGAAATGGAAGTGTATATTTGAAGCTTGCTTGGGTGTTGACATTACTGTGCATTTCACATTGACAGTGGTGGAGTGTTTAATTCCTACTTAAAAAAAAAAGCCAACATTTCAAATGATAATTTTCAATACAGGTATGCCTACAGCATTTGAAAAACAGGTACAGCACAATCTTCCAATTTCTCTCTCTCTTGGCACTCTATCAAACTAAGTTCCATAAATATCTACAGTGGCTTGCATGATTACTTGGAAGACTGACAAAAATTTTTGTCCCCATTTCATTTGGCCATATAAAGAAACATGGATACATGTGTGTGTGTGTGTGTGTGATTAATTATGCAATACCATGATAAAATTGTGAAGAGAAGGAAAAAGAAAATGACAGCAAATAAAGGAAATGGCAGGAAAAGAAAAATGTCTGACAAGGGGAGATAATTATAGTGACCAATGGTTATCAAGTTAATCTTGTAAACCATTAAAACTGTAGTAAGTTTGATCTTTTCTGTTTGTAAGCTAAGGTTAATAAATATAATTATACTGAAAGGGAAGAGCAAAAAATAATATTAAAGATAAAAAAAAAGTGTGGACAAAGAAATAAAAAAAATAGATAGGTGAAGAGAAAATGAGCAACACTAAGCAAAGAGGGAGAAAAAGAAAAGAAAAAATAATGAGCAGAGTAAGAAAAAGTAAAAGAAATATGCCATAGATGGAGCCATAATTTGAAAGACAGAAAGGGAGATAAACTATAAGCATACAAAATGAGAAAAGAAAGCTAGAAATAATAGGATGAAGAAAAGTGGATTTAAGAAAAGGGAGGAAAAAAGAGGCATCCTTATGGCACATCAAAATTACAACGACAGGGAAGAGGTAATTATATCAAATTTATTAAGAGAGAAGCTAGAGGATTTGAAAGAAGAAAAGATAAAGAATTACTTTTACATATAAAAAATAAAAATAATAAGAAACAAAAAAAAAAACACAGATTTAATAAAATATCAATGGTTACATGATAAAAGGGGCTCAAAAAGAGAATTACCCAAAGCGTTAATAAAAATAAGAGAGAAGGAAATGCAACCTCAGAAGCTTGAGTAGTTTCATACTTCTTTCTCACACAAATAGTTGTTCAAATCCCAGCTGATTTTTTTTTTTTTTAATCAAGTTCATCCCAAGCAAAGACGTAAAGCCATGAAGCAGACTGTCAACTTCAATGTTCACATTTTTATTTACATACACTATCACTGATATTGAGCACTTTAACCCATATATATATATATATATATATATATATATATATATCCATCCATCCTGGGTAAGACGATAAACTACGTCCAACAGCAAGGCTTCTGATAAGGAGATTTTGAGGAGCATAGAACCACCTCTTAATTGCTGGCGTTCCCAGATCCACCCAGATCCGGGGTGGTAGTACCTGTTAGGGTCCCAACTATGGGCAAATAGTTAACACCCAAACTTGTCTAAAAATAGGTTTTAATACCAGAAATACTTTGTAATAAAAAAAATATTACCAGCAATAATTTTTGAAGGAAAATATTATTATCAGCAATACAAACAGCTATACATTCCTCAAGGACACATGGTACAGTGGATAAAGGCATTAGTTAGATCCAGTGACAGGACCCAAAGAGTGTGAGTTCAATACCCGGTTAAGGCAGTGGTGAACTTTTAGAGGGAAAAATTAACAGGAGATAACTGATATTCATTAAACATGGCACGTGGAACTAGAACAGTACACTCCAGTGTGTGAAATAAAGGGTTCAGTTCAACATTCCAACCACCTGAAGAAGGCCTGAGCATACAACAGCCGAAACGTTATAATAGATATGGTGACAAAGATGAGGACAATAGTCCGAATAATGTAGACAAACTCTTGTTTTCTAAACTATGATAGCCAACGCCCAGAAAGATATAAAACCACAGTGATAACAAAATTTTTAAACAGAGCATACCAAAATTCCTCTTCCAAAAAGATATTTCTTAGTGAACTGAAACACGTAAAACAAACAGTAGTCAACAATTTTTTGTTTTAACTACATCATTGATAAACAAATAAAATTCTTACAAAAATACCTGACACCAATAATAAAAATACAATATCACAAGACATCAACATATTTTATTGCAACCAGATGCACAATAACTATAAGCATGATGAATTTGCCATGGGGGAAACTATTAAACACCATATTTCTACCGTAACCCCCTGATAAACATAATGTTTATAATATATTATAGAAAATGGAAGACCACAAACCTCGCTGTCACTAACTGAAATAACCCCACCAAATCTAAACTAACAGTGACCAATATAGTGTACCAATTTCAATGCCCAGTACAAAACTGTGTTACTTGTTAAAAACCAATTACCTATATTAGACACACTATTACCTCCTTAAGTAGACGCCTTACATGCCATCTCTTGATGCAGAATGTGATTAAAAAACATTTATCAACCCACAAGGAAAATCCTAGTCAGTAACACAAAAATTCTTTTCAAATCCTATAGTCATAAACATCACATTATTAGTAAAGCATTATTGATTAAATACTGGCCCCTGCTATCAATCTTACACTGTTTAGCAGTGGAGATGGCATGTTAAAGGTTTTCTAAAAATACAAGTGATTCCCATGTCAACCAGTCATGCATAACACTTGACCACCAAAAAAGGCATACACTCCTTCACAGATCTCCACACAGCTAAACTATTATATAAAAGACACACATAAAACTCACCATCCAAAAGCAACACCCTTGATAATGGCTATAGAACTAGCCAAAAGCACTTGGAATAATAACAACTATGGACAATTTATATATATGAGAGAGAGACACACACAGTGTGTGTATGTTTAGCACTTTCCTGCACCAGAAATTTTCATAATCAAACTTCTGGTGATATAGGAGGACATTATTGTTTAGTTTATGTTCAGTATTTCTTGAACATTTTTTAATGTTTAATAAGTACAACATAACTGCAAAATCACCGAAAAATGACACCATTTTCTGATGTTACAAGTAAACTAGTATAATCAGGGAAAGAAAAAGAGACCGAGAAAATTATACTATGATGAATACAAAACAGAGACAAGAAGAGAAAAGGAAAGCAGAGACAAAGCGAAAAAAGGAAAACAAAGAGAAAAAGGAAAACGGAGACAAAGAGAGAGAGAAAACTGACAAGAGAATGAGAATGAAAGAATAAAGCAACGAACAAAAAAAAGAATAAGACAAGACAAAATCAAAATGCAATAAAAATTAGAAGAGGACAAGATTACTACTACTACTACTACTACAACAAATAAGCTGAAGAAAGAAAGAAAAAAAGACTGAAAATTGGTAGAGAGAAAGAATTGAAAAGAGATGAAAAAGGCATCATTATATCAATCTTACATCAAAGAGAACCCCCCCCACAAAAAAAAACTATTAATAGAAATTTTTGATAGTTGGGACAGTATACAGGAATCTTATATTAAGTGTATAAAAATAGATAAAAAATGCATATATTGTTACCTTATTCCCAAGTGTAAAGAGTTTAAATAATTTCCATCCAAATTGGTTTTCTGTACTCATAAACCCACAGGAAAAGAATTCTTTTTTTCTCTTTTATATTTTATCTACATCTTATATCGAAGTAGATACATACACCACCTGGTTACCATAAATTCTCTAAATATAGTTGCTTGCAACAAGACTATAAAAAAAAATTGCATGTAGGCATAATAATGGAATTTTTATTTGAACCTAAAACCAAATCCATTGTAAAGGAAAATGCTTTTAACAGATAAGCTTTTAAACTTGGATTAAGCAAAACATTCTTGCTTAGTATAACCCAAGGCCAAATAAAAATGGAGAAGAAAGATTGTATAGTGCCAATATTTCAAGTGAGGAGAGCCAACCAGCCAACCTTTAAAGTTTGCATTCAAAATCAGGACTTCTATCTTGGCTCAAACACTGATCTTTATATATCAAATGTATGATCCTTCCGATAAACCACCAATGTCTTTTTGCAACCTCTTCACTGATCCATTTCACAAATATTCATAAGATGCAGGAAATTTTTAAAGTTCACTAGATGTACCTGAAGAGGGTTGGAAATGTCTCTGGCCTGAACATATTGATCAAAACAACCAAGGTGAGGATACTTGTCCAACTAACTCATCAGATAATGATAATACTTCACTTTCCAATTTCAAACAAGAAAGCAGAATGTGCAATCTTTCAAAGATGAAACTGTATTTTACTAATATCCACATTATTGATATTGGCTAAGTTTCATATTGTTTGCTTCTATGTACATTATTGCTAAATGCCTAAGTACATAATATAGAAACCAATTTTATTCTGGCTGAAGTATTAAATTTGTAAGTCACTTTAGTGGAAATGTATTACTCTCTTCTTTGAAGTGGTTTTAATGAAAGGAAATTAACAAAAGAAAAAAAATGAAAATGTTCTTTTTCCTCCAATTTACAATATGGCTGATTGCTTGCCTGTTGCCACATTGCCATTTGGTTTGAAAATGAACAAATAGTAAAAATTGCAATCTTTCCCAATTGAATGATAGAAGATAATTGCAATAGTGCAACATTAGCAATGTGATAAAGTAGAATAAACTTTAAATAATGAGTTCCAGTTCTAAAATTACTGCAGAATAATTAAGAAAAAGTATTTTAGATTCAATATCAATTTCAAACAAGAAAAATTGATGATTTAAAAAAAAAAAAAAAAAAAGATAAAAATTCTACAAATTTCATCGTTGGCAGAATTTAATAATATATTCTTTGAGCAAGAAATTTTCAAAATTAGACATGAATTCTTTGTACATGTTTTGTAAGCTATTCACAGAAGCACCGTCTTTGGAGATGATGAATTAAAATTATAAAAAAGAAAAAAATTTAAATAGTAGTAAAAGTTCTGTAAAAGATTTAATATGAGGCACACATATTTAAGCCGAGAGCAAGTTGTTTACGATTGATTTTATCATGGAAACTCTGAAGAAATCCTCCTTACTTTGAAAATCAGCTTTTTGAAATTGTGTCTGTGGGAGAACGAAAATCAACTAATAAATAGATTAAATAATAAATAGATTAAATAATAATAAAAAAAAATAAAGAATTGAATTTTCTCAGAATACTAAAGGAAACCAAAAACAGTTTCCGATCATGTGTGACTTTTTATGACCCTTACTTCCAGAAAGGAGATGATCGCTCTCTTCTCAGCCATTGAGTTCAGATGTGTTTGGTAGCTGCCCCAACGAAAGGGAGATTCAGTCGTCCTCACTTGACATCAGGCTGACTTGCAGTTGACCATTCTTCATACCTCCACATCTTGGTCCTATGTGCATCAATAAACATTGGGCAGTCATTTTCTAATCAAGTCTACATTTTGTTTATTGCGGTTCACTGACATCCAACTTCTGTTAGTAGCACAAAGTCAAAAACCAACCGTCTACATAAGCTTTTAACTAGGCTTGAACATTTACTATTGATGCACAAACTAATCTGATTTTATCTGAAGAATCCTGCTTTTTGATAAACTGTATATATCCTTCCAAAAGCTAAACAAAGTATGATGAAACAAGACAATTTTGTTAGAAACAAAGAAAAGAGTGCTGAACTGTTATGTAATATCAGTATTTCCAATATGACAGTGAATGCTTGACAATTTCCTCACCAATGAAGAGGAGACTTTAAAGATGTATTTCTATAGAAAAAATTTCATGGATGGAGCATGTGAATATTGAGGAAGTTTTAAGGGAAATAGAAAACAAAAAAAAATCAGAGACAGCTGGAATTTCTGAGACATGTAATGAGGAATAAGGGCTTGGAGAATTTAACACTCACAGGACATACTGAAGGCAAGAGAGAGGAAAACCACAAGTAAACTATCAGGGAATGGGAATGATACTAAATTAAGAAATACTGCTAAGAGCTACAAAGGATAAGAAGTTGGGGATAGTAATGAGTGCCCACATCCTGAAGGGGCAGGGTGAATAAAAGAAGTAGTTGTATCTAACATACATCCTTAAGACGAGTTACAATTTTTTTTTCTTAAATATTTCTTGGAATACTCATTTCTTTATCAGTCCAACTGCAATCTTTTAATGAAGACAAAATTAAAATGAGAAATAAAAGGAGAATATCTGTGAGAAAATCAGGGTCATGTTATCTTTTATGCTAGTATAGGCCACAGCCAAGGGCCTAACAAGTTTTTATAAAGTCATCATTTTAATTTTCTACATGTTCTAACTTCTAAATAGTTTCATAAAGGGATTTTTTTTTAATCATTTCACTCCAAGCAAGGTAATAAAGCCACTAAACCACAGGGGGTTACTGAGTGACAAAGAATATAAAAAAAGCAAAACATTATTACAAATTGAGAATAATAAGAGAACAAGATGAAAGAAGTTAACCACTGATATTCCATTTAAATTCTTGAAAATCAAACTTGATTGGAAAGCAAGAAACTGGAACTAACTTACCATTATATCTAGCCATTTCAACTGTAAAATGATGAGAACTTGCTGCTAATTTAGTAATGTGCTCAAATTCATAGAGTCTAGGTACCACAGAGAAAAGTTCATCAGAATATTTACCTTGAAAGTATTTATAGGAAAGGCACAGGGAAACAACATTACAGCAGGTGGAAAGTGACTGAAGCTGAGATGCCAGGTTAGGACCAATGACATTGCAGATTCTTCTTTGGATTTTATCAAATGATATCAATATGACAAACTCATATTTATTTTGATTGTTTTATTGCTATAAAATATCTGTTATTTTACTGATTGTGTTGTAATATGTGTTAATTTGGTTTGCATTGAACAGTAAAATAGTGGTATTTCTTAAAGCATATCTTTTTGACAAACAAAAGATAGCTTGAAATAAATTTATTGTAAATTCTTTAATAAAACTAAAATATATCATGAGTAAAAAATATTCAAGACAGATGAGGGTGAATTAGAAGGTGACTCCATCTGTGGTGTGAAGGGGCGGAGACATAATTTATTAGCCTGGAGGCCCCAAAAGGTCATAATCCAGTGAAAATATATACAAGGTCTGTTTAGACTGTATCCAGCCATTTTGAATCTCTCAAGAACTAGTTGTGCAGTTTTGATATAATTTGCTATCTTATCAAATGGGACCTTACTGCACACGTCTGAACAGATACTCTCCCATGGGGTTACTTAGTTAGCAGTGAAACAGCCAATGTATTGTGTGACCATCACATCCCCAATGGCCAATTGAGCAGATATTTTTCATGTCTCTTACAGGGTTTTGTTTTGAAAACATTACCCTAGTCTAAGGTTATGATTTAGCTCCCAGCAACTTCTGACTAAAATTACTGTTGAAATGAATGAGATTAAAGTGCTATGAGAGAAGTGTTTGCTATTTTGGGACAGCAATTATCATATTTTATTGTGCATGTGTAATTTTGAACGAAAATTAAAGACAATAAAGAAGAGTTGTATTACTCAACTTAAAAATCTTATTTGAAACACCAAGATTGCAAATGCACTCAGCACAATAGATAACAAAACACAAAGTTGGCAGATGTTGATAATTGTTTACGAAAGTTATTTGACATGTCTGGCAATATTTGTTCTTTTGGAATCAGCTAATGTTTAAAATTCAAACAGTTTTGCTCACAAGATAAAGTTTGTTTGTTTTGATTTTCCTGGTTTTTATAAACATTTATCTCTTGATTCTTAATGAAAGACATTTTTTTTTATTTTCATAGTTTATTAAAATATAGAAATATAACAAAGTCATATCAAACAGAAAAGTATGATCAATAACTAATCTATCATACTTTTAAAATGTATTATCAGGTATGTCTAGTTAGCACCTTTCCCTGAAAATGAGTTTTGAAACAGAAATTAGAAGAAATACAATATAAATAAACATCAAGTTCATCTCTATTCTTTAATATTGTGAAAAATTAAATATTTTAGTGAATTACATATACAACATTCAGATGGATAATATGGTACAGCTCTTTAAAAAAAAATTACATAGGAATTGCTGGATTATGGGATCTTATACTCAAAGATGTATTGATTCCCCATTTTTAGCTTCAGAAACACAAGGTAGTTGTTATATAGGAATAAAGTGTCACTGCCGACACTGGAGTTTGAACACAGATCACCAGAGAGCAAACACAGGCAATCCCATTTGAAATAAGTAGACCATGTGATGGTAAAGGAAATGTATATAGGGGAATTAGCGTGGCATCTAGTGGATCACTATACTGATTACTATTCAGATAACTCTTCGGTGGTTATTTTTCGAGTGAGTATTAACGAGCAAGTACTATTAGTGTTATTTGAAAGTGCCTTACACCAGTATTATCTAATGGCATCACTATAGTTGTAGCTGCAATTACAAAATGTGAAGGATGAAGTGTGAGAGGTTCCAAGAAGCATGAAGAGTAATTTGATAATGGGCCATAGTTTCATTACAATTAAATGACTGCTTTATTTTATATTTCATCACCTCTGTTCAAACCCCAACTTTACTCCAATCATAATGAATGGTTTCACTCTCAATGAGACTCATTCATTTCACCCCAAGTAAAGCAATAAAGCCACTAAAACACGGAACGAGGGAGTTACTGAGTGTTGGAGAGTTAGAGGCTAATACAATTACGAGAATTCAGAAAACAGAAGATAACAATTGACATTGCATTTAAATTTTTAAAGAGCAAATTTGACTGGGAAGCAAAAAGCCAGAGAGACATAAGTGAGAAGTGCGGTAGAAGAAACTGTTAACATAGAACTTACAGTTATATCTAGCAGCCATTTTAACTGTAAAATGATGAGACCTTGCCACCAATCTAGTACTGTGCTTAAATTCATAAAGTCTGGGTACCATAGAGGAAAGTTCATTAGAACAATTACCATGAAAGTATTTACAGAAAAGGCAGAGAGAGGCTACATTACGGTGATGGGAAAGTGAGTGAAAGTGAGGTCCAATAACATTGCAGATTCTTCTCTGGATTTTATCAAGAACTCTAAATGTATAGCAGAAGCACCATTCAACACATGGATGAATGATAGACTTATAAATATGTAAGATAGATTCTGGAGAGGAAAATTGTCTAGCACGACTCAGTGAAACAACTTTCCTAGCAGCAGACCTAGAAACTGGTACAATATAATCTTTCCACTTCATGGCAGATGACAACTTTAGCCCAAGCGGGGGCAATGAGTCACTCTTCTGGAGGTTAGCATCAGCCATGCTGATGGAAGACAGAAAGGGGTCTCTCAGATGATTGATAGAGAGCAGTTGACTCATCATCAGATAGACCTTTTATGATAATAAAATATAAAAAAGAAATATCCTCTCTTTTTATTCATTTTTTGACACCTCTAAGAGGTTGGAAAATATGTTTGATGATCTTGGAGAATAATGCTAATGTTTGATGGTAAATTAATTACTAACTACTTTTTGGTTCAATTAGTGTTTCTCTGTTTTGACCAATGTGTTTATACATGTCCTTCCAGACCTGAAATGCTCAATCAACTGGCTCTTTACTGATTTTCCACCCTCTAAAATATTTCATCTACTGTTTGGGTGGGAGGTATTACTTTGAGACTGCTTGTACAGAACTATTTATTTTTATTCATGGAATTTATTAGCTCTTTCAATGTACAGGTCTAAATTTTGAATGTTTACATTTGTGAGTTTAAATTAATCACAAACTAACATAAAAAATGATTATCTTTCATTTTGTCACCTAAGACAGTATTGTCACTGGTTTTATTTGAAACCTAGATGCCAAAACAGGACTGATAACCCTGATAGCCCCTTCTTTGGATTTTATGACCTTATATATATCACTGGTTCCCATATTGTATTCATTTCTATAAGGAGTGCCAGAGAAAAGTGATAATAACAACAAAAATTGCAATATGAGCTCTGGTAAAAACATAAAATAATAACAGCAAAAAATTATTAAGTTTATAATACCCAGATGTCCTCAAGGACACATGGCACAGTGGATAAAGGCGTTAGTTAGATCCAGTGACAGGACCCAAAGAGTGTGAATTCAATATGGCAGTGGAGAACTTGGTGATGGGAATTAACAGCCGATAACTGACATCCATTAAACATGTGGAACTAGAACAGTCTACCCCAGTGAGCAAAATAAAGGGTTTAGTTCGACATTCCAACCACTTGAAGAAGGCCGAAGCATACAACGGCCGAAACGTTGTAATAAATATGGCGACAAAGATGAGGACAATATTCCGAATAATGTAAATAGTGTACATAATACCTCATCTCAGAAATATAGGCAGATACTGAATGATATCAATCTTTATAAAATCTAAGTCACAAATTTAGATGCTCATATATATATATGAAAGTGAACATTGAAGTCAACACTTAGAGGCAACAGCCTGTTTCCTGCGAGACGCAATCGTCAGGCCATGATTGTGTCTAGCATGAAACAGACTGTCGCCTCTAAGTGTTGACTTCAATGTTCACTTTTATATTTACACACGCTCTATCTCTGATATTGAGCACTTTATCCCATAAATATAGCACACCCTAACACTGTATTTCTTCATATATATATATATATATTATATATATATATAAAATGATGTGTGTGTATGCATGCATGCATGTTATAGTTTACCCATCTCGTAACATTTTTCAAAGAATGAATGAACAGATATTAAATTCTTGTGTTTACTTGCACACCACCTTACAAGGGCAGGCAGTGACAAGATTTTTAATGTGAGGTACCTATTTACATGCATATGGACCAAGGCCCAAAATTGCCAAATCCCGCAACCACTGTCCAGCTGTTGTTGGTATCCATCAACCCTCTCCCTTTAATACAATTAAGGGAGGTGCTGCTATAGTGTTGGGATCCCTAGGACAATGTATCCCTCAAAGCTTTTTCCTAAGCTATCTGAAGATAGAAACATGGTAGAAAGGTGAAGAACAGATACTACACTTTGATTCCAAACTTGAAGAAGTACTGGGAAGCCAAATTTTTAATCTAGACAAAGTGCACAGAGACTACACTTTGATCAGAAAAAGAAGTGCTGGTCTTGACAGACAATATGTTTGTTTATGAAATTGTCTATAGAAGTTACTTGGAAGAATGTTCAGCAATTCTAGCTTGTTATTTCTTTTTTTATGTGCTGTATCCCTTCAGGACATAAGGATTGTCCAGATCCAGCCTAAATATGGTAGCAATACTCTATTTTTGACTTAAGCTGGCTCTTGCAAATAGCAGGAAGAAGACAGTTCCTGAAGCAATAGAATGAGCCAACCATTTACCCACCTTCTTTAGCAAACAACTATGTATATGAATTCCACTTGAGGTCTGGAGTGAACTCCTTGAGATCTGTTAGATGTTCAAAGCATGGTGTCTCTTTGAGAGTGGAACCATTCATTATGGCTGGAGTAAACTTAGGGTTTGAACAGTAGTGATGAAATATAATAATACTAGCTTGGTTTTTGAGGTCTTAAAAGTAACAAGCCAGTTATTTCCCTACTGAGCTGTTAAGAGCTTAAGTCAGAGTAGAGATTTTCATTCCAACTGTTAATTGTATATATAGAGAGTGAAAAAATCCTTAAAAGACCGCTTGCAAAGCAATGGATCAATCGCAGGATGTGTTGAAAGCTGGATCTATAAACAAGTTTGGTTGTGTTTTGATGGATCAATACTTACACAGAGGCATTTGTGGATCAATATGCAAAGGTGTGTGCAGATAGAAGGATCAATAGTTCAACATGTGCATTGGCATGAAGGAATGGATGTCTGTATAGAAGTAAATCCATCAATGAGATTTATGTTGTGGTTAAGGTTATGGATTTATTGATAGATTCTAAATAAGATGATAATTCAATATATAATAATGCTATTAATCTCTTTATCTGTTATTGACACTATATAGAATGAGTACACAAGAATAAAATTAATAATGAGGATTTTACATGTATATGAATGTAGTGATTGCTGAGAGATTTTACAAGTACTTCATTGTAGTGATGACTATACATTTAGAATGTCAATGTAGATAACCTGATTTTTGACATAGGTCAGAACTCACCTACATAAGCATTCACAAGTCTGCCTTATGCTTGGGAGTCATAATGAAGGGCAAAAAGTTCCCACAAATAAGAAATGACGAATGTAGCACAATCCAATATGGCGTACAGCCAGTGAAGAAACAACACAGTCCTACTCATATAGTGGCGTGTGACAATGTATTATATTATGGTGGGTGGTGCAGTAACCATGAAACAGCGTACACTGGCTCCAACGTAACCATTTATATATATATATATATATATATATATATATATATATATTTGAAACTTACACCAGTGTTAAATATATATAAAATCAAAAAAATATAAGCAGTAAATTGCTGATACGCTCTGAAGAGTAGATGTACAGGTCTGCCTATAAAACTCTGAAGTCGGGATGCTGAAGGTAACATCAATCAGCTAAGTCACATTAATCCTATATATATGTTCCAGGGAACCGTCTCTTTGTAAGCAAAGAGACTGTCTCCTTGGACTTCACGTTATTACACTCTAGTGTTCGTTAATCTTAAGTTTCCCCCTCTTCTACCTCACCTACCTTCTTGCTTTTTTTTTTTTTTCGCTGTGCGAATTTGTGATTTTTTTTTTTTTCTCTTCCCTCATACAAATTATTCATTTCATTTTTTAATGTTTTAATTGTATGTAGGGTGTTTGTGTGAGTAAAAGTAATTTAAAATAAATTATTATGTTCCCCTGTCGACCTTGATAAGCTAGGGAACGAAACCGGTTGGTCTGTCTTGTTTGCATTTTCATCTCTTATTTTTTTATTTTTCATAATGCCTATAAGGAATAAATTTTGCATTTTCCTTGCAATATATATATATATGTATATGTTCACCCAGTACAAGTCCCATGAGCCACTCAAGGTAGAAGGTTAGTGTCCAGTGTTGTATGAGCATAAGAAAGAGCAGTAAGTGAAATTCATGGGGTTATGCAAGAAAGATAATAGTTAAGCCAAGACTTGTAGAGATCAAAGATTGCAGTGATTGGGGAAACATCAGTCTGAAAGATTTTTTTCACAAAGCAGTTCTTGGGAAGAATCTGTCCAAAGTGAACTTACTTCTTACTGTAGTAATACAAAGGGAATGGCAATACTTCACCCTTGTGTATGTGGCAAGTTGGGTCTCAGTTGTAGAGGTCAGGGGTGTGTGGGACTGAGAAATGTAGCTTATCAGAATATATTCCATGGAAGTAGCGATAGAGCAGCAGGAGCCTTACAACATTTGGTCTGCGAAAAAGGGGTTGTAGGGTGGAAAATAATTCATCACCCACAAGTTAAAGTAGACACTTGAATTCTATCAAGACAGGCAAGTGAGGGCTGGACAAAACCAGGCGAGATATAGTAGCAATTTCCCAATTTAGGTCCCTTACGGTTCTGATAAAGTTAGCATATAGCAGGGGCAGTTAGATACTTACTGGAGCAGTACAATGAGCCAAACATTTTTCGAGCATCTTTTCTAATAGATCAGATATACAAGTTCCACTTGAAGTCTGGAGAGAGAGCTTGAGTCTCCACAGATGTTCAAGGCAAGGAACGTTCTTGAGGAAGGGAAGACCTATACATCATGATGAGTGAAAGTTTAAAGTAAGGCCAGATTTGAAGAGGAGTGATTTGCTTTTGCAATGTGACAAGAGCTTACAAATCAGACAAGCAATCACAGTGCATGGCTAAAGGAGGCACTGAAGAGGACAGCATTTCTCCAATGATGATGAGATGAAAGAGCCAAGAAAGGTTAAGAAAACTGTTTCCTTGAAATTCCAGTCTACATCATTAATCCAAGACATCAAACAATCTTGGGATTTCTTATGAACTTATCTAAGCACAATGTGTATGGAGGAGTCTTCTGTCTAGGATGTTAATAAACCAGTAACCAAGACAACTGGTCAAGAAATATTTAGTGACTGGAACAATGAAAACTGTCTGTATACTGCATTAACACACACTGTTTAAATTCCCTGAAATCTGAGTAAGATCTTATCTAATATTACAACTGTATTGACTTAAAGAACATATTAATCTGTATTTTGATGTTTGGACATTTACCGTATGTACTCATGTGATCTTTCATATTATGAGACCCCAAAATTTTCTACTTATAGAAAATGATTTTATCATGTATCTCATGTTTCATGGGAATTTTTGAGAGACCTAAATTGCAATAGTCTAACCTCTTTTCTTCTGTTTCTTTATCCCATCTTCTAGTTAAATAAGTTAAAAAAGTAAAAGAGAAGGATAAAAGTGTCATTAGTAATGTTATACTCATTGCCTAAATGCATACACAACCAAACAAGAAACAGCTAAACATCTTATAAACATAAACAATGGCAAATATGCATATTCACTATGTTTGTATTTTATAATGATTTTCTAAGCCCAGCTTAGATGTGGCACAAGGCCAAAAGTATGGGGGCACCCAATGAGGATCGAACTCACTACTCAGTCGTAATTGATCTAGCAAGACAAGCTTTCGAACCATTACACCACGTCGAGGTGCCCAATGTTTGTATTTTATAATACAATACTAATATGTGAATATCATATGCATTATTATTGGATACAGTTAAGTAAAACACCTGTTTTGTCAAAATCATGTTTATTTTACATTCAGTTGTACTTTTTGACTACAGTCAGCGGATATATAGTTAGGTCAACGGTGTAGCCGGGGCCAGCAGTACATATGCTAATTTTATATCTCATGTATGATGTGACCCCCTTAAAATTAGCTTCAAAATTAGGTCTTCAAAAGTTGCATGATATGCAAGTATATAATGGTAAATACTGATTTCAAGAACTGGGTTGTACCCGGAAATTTTCAACACTCCGTTTTTATATTTTCACAGCAAATGTAATTAACATAATTTTTCCATCTGACCATTTCACAATGGGTTCACACAGCAGAACAGAGAAACATTTGTAGGCCTAAATGATTTTCAGCTCAAATATGGAATCATATTAATGTTATTTGTACTCAAGAGGAGGATTTCTAATTCAAAAAAATGGGTTTAGGTCTAGAGGCCTTGATCTGCAGTGAACAGCCAAAATTACCAAAAAAAAAGGCCTTAAATTCTGCATTTGTGCCCATTTAATTTTTGTCGGGTGGGCAGTGTCAAAATGGTTTCAACAACCAATAAATTAAAAAAGAGATCTAGATCATGATTTTCTGATAAATACAAGGAAAGTTGAAAACTGATATTTGGCACCCAGCTTGAACATTGTAAACTGGCGCTATAGAATTGCAAACACAGAACTGTACCAAAAACAGAAACTGTATCACTTGCAGACTAGCAACAGCTAAAATAGATAGCATTATAAGAGAAAATAATGACATAATGAAGATGTTGATATTCCACACTGCTTCAAATAAAAGGTTAGGAAGGAAACCCCCATTAATACTGAAAAGTGTGATAACAGCTACTGGATTTGAAAGAAACTGTTCTCCTGAAAAAATATTTTACAAGAAAGATTTTATAAATTTTAACTGAAAGAAGTACTGGTTGCTCAGTCAATGAATGCCAAATGTTTCCTTATGGAGAAATGGCTAATATTACCATTAGCTTATGATGCCAAAAGTGAATAATGATCAATAACATATGATAGTAACTGAATACATCTTTATCTTTCTGAGAACGAATTTCTTACATTTTGCAGAATTAAATTATTTTAATATTTGGGAACTTACAGTACAAACGAAGAAAAAAAAATGATCTCAGGCATTTTTTGTTAACGTTCAAAGGGAGGGGGATCAGAAAGAAAAGAAAGAAACACTCAAAGTATAGCAAAAATTTTCTGTTAATTTGACTGAATTTTGTGTCGTCGGGCCTCAAAATCTATTTGATATTGGTCATTTGTGCAAGAGAGTGTCAAATTAAATTTGTCTGTCACTTATAACATTCATTGCAACAAGATTCCATTGACTTCTCTTGTTGAAAAGTGGCAGAAAAAGCAACTATCCAGAACTGGCCACTTAACAATTGATGATTAACCATGTGCGAGTTTTGATTAACTTCAAACAATCATAACTTGACAAATACTCAGAGTTAAGACAAAGTTGGGCAAGTTCTGAAATCTTGAGACTGTCTAATTTCAGACGAGACATAACACATATCACTTGAGAAAATGTTCATAACTTAGAGTTAGGACAAAGACCAGTTCTAAACTCTTGAGACTGTCTACTTTAACATTAGATATAGCACATATCACTTGAGAAATATTCCAAAAATGCCAACTGTCTATGCAGTTAAAATCTTAGAGGTGGAATTTACATTTTTCCATATATCTTTTGAGATAGTCTTTTTCTTTTCTATGGCTTATCAATTCTTTGCAGGTTATTTAAAGCCAGAAAATATTTTTTAGATTGTAAAAATATTTTTTTGATAATAATGGTTTAGCAATACAATTACTTACTAATTAACCTAACGCTGGGGTAAGAAGAAGTGGATTCATATCTTTCTCAAGAGTATTTGCATGTAAGTGAATATAATGAACCCAATGAGAATTGAAAATCAGCCCTCAGGTTAACAATTCCAAGCCATTATCCATTACACCACCCACTCATCCAAGCTTACAGTGGTCACTCATCAAGGTAACAACCAGGCTAGACTTAAAATTGGTGATTGTACAGGAACCAGTCTTTCAACATGTGGCCATAAGACATTTTTAATATTGATTAATTTATTCTTCAGGTGTACATTGCTTTAGAAATATCTCCTGTACTTTCTTTTTTTCACCTCCACAGCTAGGAAATTAGACCAATTGAAAATAAGCCTAAAGAAGAAAAAAAAAAGAAGAAAAAAAGTGACATTATCAGCTTGCTTAGATAAAAGAACAAACTACTTAATGAATTCAATTTTGTATTAATTACTCAGGTAATTAACATTTAAATAACTTTGTTCATCTCCATCCTGTTGAACTTTGGTTAATGAATAATTTGCAATTGGTTTATTAGTTTCAATTGTATGATGCTTATTAATAATAAAAGAGAGATGAGGAAACAGAAAATATTCACTTGACTTCAACAAAAAGAAATTATTAGAAAATTTCACAGTATCTTTATTGATACTGATATATAATTTACAGTTAACATTATCATTTATTTGTGTATTTCATCTTGTTCAATACATAAAATCCAAAGAAGAATCTGCAATGTTATTGATCCTGACCTGGCATCTTCATCTCAGTCCTTTTCCCACTGCCATAACATAGCTTCCCTGTGCCTTTTCTATAAATACTTTCATGGTAAGTTTTCTGATGAACTTTCCACGATGTATCCAGACTTTATGAAGTGCAGTATTAGATTGGTGTCAAGGTCTAATCCTTTTACAGTTTAAATGGCTGCTAGATATAACCATAAGTTCTATGCTAACAGTTCTTGCTTGTGGAATTCTCTTCTGGATTCTTGCTTCCCAACTTTGATCTTCCAAAATTTAAATACAATGTCAATTGTTATTGTCCGTCTTCTTAATACTCGTTCTTTTATTGTCTTCTCTCCTTAATAGTAGTTTTTCTCATATTCTCTAACACATCTAGTCAAATAAACTTTAAAATGAAACCTTGTAGCTAATCTAGTACAACACTTAAAATCAAAAAGTCTAGGTACCAGAGTAAAGAATTCATCCAAACAATTATCAGGAAAGTATTTATAGAAAAGGCACAGGGAAGCAACATTACAGCAGTCAGAAAGGGATTGAAGTCAAGATGCCAGGTCAGGACCAATAATATTGCTGATTCTATAAGTGCGAATGGGTCGGTGATTGTGACTAGTTAGGTTAAAATGGAGACCAGCCCGCTTGATCCCCATTTTTGCCCTTGTGCTACATTTTTCTGTATTTTATGTAAATAAATATTTTTTTCTCTGTTCACATTGGGGGGACTGCAGTATACAAAAGCCCTTAGCTTCTTTGACTATACATAGACATTTCTAATAATTACACCAAACCAACTGATGAACACTTTCCTATTGTTGATACCGTGTAGCATTAGTATTATTCTTAAGTTGTACTTATTTTTCTTTTTGTACTACTGCTGTATTTTATCATTATTTTTTTTAATAGTTTCTTCATTTAACTATGTGAAGAGATGGGCACTGACCATTTAAGCATTCAATACCACATCCCTAACAAATCAACTAATAGAAGACAACAATCCTGTTTTGTCTCCCAAGGCCAATGTACTAATGATTGGGCTATGCCGATGATGTAAATATTCATAATGGGAATAAGAATGATCAAGAAAATAAACCTCCTCTATCAGAACAGTTACTATGAAAATATTTATAGAAAAGTTACAGGGAAGCTGCATTACCTGTGGTGGAAAAATGACTGAAACTGAGATACCGGGTCAGGACTGATAATATTGCATATTCTTTAGATTTATTTTCAGGAATCTCTAGATGATACATAGCAGAATCCCCAGACCAGATATGGTGCCAATATTTGATGTATGGATGAATGGTAGGCTTCTAAATGTGCAAGAAAAATTGTCAGGTACAATACAGTGAATCAAAAAGGGAAAAATAGTTGAAGATGTATTCGGTTTTTACAGCTTACCAACTCTTTGCAGATTATTTAAAACCAGAAAATATTTTTAGAATGTAGAATTTTTTTTTAGATAATAATATTTTAATTATACATGTATTACTAATTAATCCATAGCTGGGGGAGGAAATGGTATATGAGTGTAAGTGAATATAACGGACGCAATGAGAATTGGAACTCAGCTCACTGATTAACGATTCCAAGCCTTTATCCATTATACCCTCTGCACATCCAAGCTTACAACACCTGGTATTCTTCTGTGGTCATCCATCTAGGTACTGATCAGGCTCAATGTTGCTTAACAATGTTGATTGTATGGAACCGGTGTTTCAATGTTGATTGATTGAACTGTTAGTTTAACAGTATATCGACTCCTTATGGGTCATTTAATGACTAAATTTTAATTTTCTTTGGAGCTTTGAAGTAATAAAAAAATGATATATGTTATTCTGCTTTCACAATTGAATACATGGTAGATGATACTCAGCTTTTGTGCATATACATGTTTGTGTGGACATAATTATTAGAGGGGGTGAAATGTGTGTTTTATGTTGTAGTTTTGTTGAAGTTATATTTTGGAATACAGTTTGATTTAAGAAATTGTAGGATACTATATAGATTAATGTCATGAAAGTTCTTTCATGTTGGTTAGTTCATTTTTGTTTTATGGTATATCAACATCTCTATGGGTTATTTAATGCCAAAATCTAAATATTTTAAACAATTTCATGGTTTCAACTAAATATATTTTGAACACATTTTTGTTTTATGGTATATCAATATCTCTATGGGTTATTTAATGCCAAAATCTAAATATTTTAAACAATTTCATGGTTTCAACTAAATATATTTTGAACACAAATTGTATGTCTTCAACTACAGATAAAATGTATTGTTGGTCTTTTTACTATGAAAATGTATTTTTATACCGTCATAGTATTTTGTTTTTGGAGTTCACAATTTTCCCATAGCTGGGACCCTAATAGTCATAACCACCCTGGGTCAGTGTGGACCTGAGAACAACAACAATTAAGAGGTGGTTCCATAATACTCAAAACCTCCTGATCAGGCACCTTACAGCCAGACGTAGTTTATCATCATACCCAGAGAACTAGTGTTTCAACATGATGTGGCCATAAGCCCAAGAACCTCTAGATATGTAGCAGATGCACCAGATCTGTTTCGACAGCAATATTTGATGCATGCATAAATGGTAGACATATAAATGTACAAGATAGATTCTGACAAGAAAAGTTGTCAAGTATGATACAGTGAACCAAAAAGGAAAGAAAAAAAAAATAGTTGGTGAAGAGGATGATTAACAAAAATTGTTTTTATAACAATGACATGAGCAACACTTTGACGTTGGTTAGCAGGTTTGTCATGCTAGATCAATTTTGACCGGGAAGTGACTTTGATCCACACCGGGTGCTCTGTCCTAACATACGAGCTATGTTGTCATCTTGATAATTTTTTTTTTTTTTTTTAGCGTATCACCCCAAGCAAGGCTGGAGGCCACTATCACACAAAGGGTTAAAGAAGGGTTGGATGAAGAGCAGATAGGAGTGGTAAAGGAGAGGATGTGGAGAAAGAGAAAGACAGTGGGTCGATCAAGGCAAGGGGGTTACAGAAGATTTGGAGCGAGAGCAGATAGGAATGAAAAATGAAAGGATGTGGAGAAGGGAAGTGGATAGATCAAGGCAACTGGAGATGTCGATTGACACTACACTTAAACCGTTGGAGATTGTATTTGTCAGGGAAACAGTAATAGGGAAGGGAGTTCCATAGGCGAGATGTGCGAGACATGAAGCTATTGGGGTAGAAGAGATGTCTACATCTAACAGTTTCCACGGTATAGGGGTGGGAGCGTGATGCCAGCCTCGTGGGGCGTTTAAATTCACGAGGCCTGGGGACAAGCAAAAGCAGCTCCTCGGAGCAATTACCGTGAAAGTACTTGTAAAAAAGGCAGAGCGAGGCAACATCGCGTCTGTGAGAGAGCGACTGCAGACGAGATGACAGATCAGGGCCAATCACGTTGCCTATCCGTCTCTGGATCTTATCAAGAACCCCGAGGCAAACAGCAGGGTTATGTAAGAAACATTAGTTGACACATAAAGAAAACAAGAATTCTGCTGAAAGTTTAGATCTACTATAAAGATAAATTATTTTTATTATTATTTTTAAGAGGATGAGTAGGAACACGACAATGTAACTAATGGTAGTTTTGTAGTTGTTAATTAGAAAAAAAAATGGACGGACTTTGGACGAATAATTACAGCCTTAGCACTTTATGTTTCACTATGTTTTCTTTCTTTCTTCAAGAAAGGTGTGGTTAACTCAAGTAGTTTTCTGTTTTTAATTTCTCGATTCAACATTTCTTTCTGCTGCTTGCATTCTTTATTTATTTCTCTTTTCTTTTCTGTGTTTCTAAATTTTGTCTCGACAGTTTCATGCAATTTGTGACAAGTAAACTCAAATTTCTCTTTGAGTTGATCCTTATTCTCTTTTTTTTCTTCTGTTCCAATTTATTGAAAATCATTGTTTGTTAATTTTTTTTCCTTTCATAGTTTTTTTTCTTTTCTTTTTTGTGTGTGAATTCTTTCCTTTGAGACAAAAAAAAACAAAACTTTACCCTACCACCTAATTACTGATTCCAGTTCTTTCTTTCCCACCTCTACAAGAACACTTCTTCCACCTCACACTGGCAAAAATTCCATTATTACTCAAATCCTTGATTGAGACTAGTTCTTCTTTGAAAAAAAATAAAGAAAACTAATCATGTATTCACTCTCTGTTCACTTCAGACTACTCAATAATTCTTTGACGAAAATAAGGAAACTGCAACTCTCATTGTTAACCACAACTGTGAAAAATACAGCTTGATAATTGTTGAACCATAACTCTGCCAATTTTGGCATAAGGCCATGGGGTTATTCATTGAAAAATGAAATGATAATCTATCAGACGAACCTCTGCATTGCATCAAGAATTTGAAAGCAAATTTATTTTGGTCCATTTATCTAAAGTACTGGGCGATTAACACTGGTGAGGAATAAGTCGGAATGCAATAAGAATGGAATTAGAAATAAGAATTATTTCCGTCCATGAATGACTTCAATGACCAATATGATG
The DNA here is from genome assembly GCA_964036315.1 of Acanthosepion esculentum. Lineage (NCBI taxonomy): Eukaryota > Metazoa > Mollusca > Cephalopoda > Sepiida > Sepiidae > Acanthosepion > Acanthosepion esculentum. The sequence goes on from OZ038494.1 coordinate 51,706,684, forward strand.
TCATAACTGGCACATGGCCACAAGAATATGGGTATTCTCGGAGGAGATAAAACTCACTACACACTACCTATTGGACTAGTTCCCTCGCCATACCATTAACCTACAGCAGAGTTTGTTGATATTAGTTTGATTAATTTTGTTTTGGGGATTTTTTTTTTCTAAATATCTTGGACATAATTTGAAAAAGAATTTAGCCATAAATATATAATTTTTAATCAGCATCACCCCATGCAAAGCTGTATAGCCACTGTCACGCAGGGGTTTACAGAGTGTGGAAGAATTAGGAACACAAACATTAGTAATGGGGAGAAAAAGAAAAGAGCAATCAGTAGATAGCGATTGACATTGCATTTCAATTTTTGTAGATATGGGACCAGGAGGGAGTTCCACAAGTGAGAAGTGCAACTGTTGCAGCTACATCTAGCTAGTTCAACTGTAAATTGATGAGATCTTGCTGCCAGTCTAGTATTGTGCTTAAATTCATACAGTCTATGTACCATAGCAAAGAGCTCATCCGAACAATTGCCATGAAAGTATTTATAAAAAAGGCACAGAGAGGCAACTTTACAGTGATGGGCAAGTGACTGAAGCCAAACTGCCAGATCAGGACCAATAATATTGCTGATTCTTCTTTGGATTTTATCAAGGAGCTCCAGGTAAATAGCAGGGGTTCCGGACCATATATGGCAGTAATATTCCAAGCATGGATGAATGGTAGTCTAATAGACAGATTCTGGAGAGAAAAATTGTCTAGCAAGGTACAGTGAACCAACTTTCTTAGCAGCTCACCTAGCAATGGATTTAATATATAGTCTTTTCACTTTATGTCAGCTGAGAATGTTAGCCTAAGAAGGCACAATGTGTCACTTTCCTGGAGGATAATATCAGCCATGCTGATAGAAGGCAGAGAGGGTCTCACAGATGGTTAATAGAAAGAAGTTTAGTTTTTTTTTGGGGGGGGGGATGTTAAAATTGACAAGCCATCTTTTGCCCCAGTTAACGATAGACTTGAAGTTGTTTTGGACACCAGCTGCTATTTTCACCTTAACTGTGTTATCAGGCTTACTATCGAGGCAGGAGTAAATGGTAGTATTGTCAGCGTAGATCTCAAGTTGAGAGCTAATGTCATCGGGAAGTTCGTTAATGAAGATTAATAACAGTGTAGGACCAAGGATGGACCCCAGGGGTTACCTGCATTAGTATGAAAGGATGTAGATGAATGACCATTCAAGACAATTTTCATTTCACAATTTGATAGGAACAACTGGATCAACTTAAAAATGTGCCCAGAGATACTGTAACTCTTTGACTTATGGGAAAGACCTGAATGCCAGACCCTGTCAAAAGCTTTTGTTATGTCCAGTGCTACAACCTGAGCTTTACTAGCTTCTAGATAAGAGCCTGATAGACTCTTTCCATAATTATCATTAGCACATCAGCAGTCAACCTAGAAAAATGAAAGCTGTATTGCTTGTCTGAGAAAAGGCCCTTCGATGAAGATGACAAATTCAGCATTGATTACGGCCTCTTGGAGAATCCCAAAAAGAAGTAGAAGGCCGATAGATGGGTCGGATGGTTCACCAGAGTTCTTAAAAACTGGAACAATAGATGATGCCTTCCAGCAGGCAGGAAGCAGTGAGGCATTTATCATACAGTTTAGAGAGAACATTAGCTAGTTTGGGAGCACACTTTTTAATTATTACAGGGATACTATTGGGTTTGCATGCTTTGTAGGGATCCAGGTTATAAATGATAGCAAAAACCATGGAAAGGGTTATATGCATATCACTGAACAGAGACTCAGTTCTAGGTGGTAAGTTAGGCAGGGATATACCAGATGGGTCAAGAGTAGAGCTTGAGAAGAATTTATGGGCAGAGAATTTATCAGCAGAGCATGATGACACCTCAAATCGATTGAAAAGAGGGAATAGAGACCTTTCACTTATTTAGTATTCTATTACAGAGCCGCCAGTAATCATGAGAGCCAAAATTTTTAGAGTCTATGTGGTGCCTCATTCTCTCGGCTAACAGGGATTTAAATCTGTCAAGGACTCTCTTACATTTGTTTAGGGAAGTAGCAAAGAGGACCCTATTATAACAAGAGCTGGCATGCTGGTATAACCGGAAATAGTGGTTTCTGTGAGCTATGGTGGCCGAGCATGCTGGTGTGAACCATGGAGGGGATTACAGTTTTATCTGGTATTTCCAAGAAGGGATGAAAGCGTCCATGCTGGCTCTAACTCAAGAAGAAAACTCAATGCCACAATACAATTGGCATGTTGAAGATATCAGTTCAAGGAGAGTCATGAAGAAAATCCTGGAATAAGTCCTAATCAGCAGTACCATTAAAATGTTTCAGTCATGTATTGTGGTGAGCATTAAAGTCCGCAAAGACAAAAAGATGTTTGCAGATGGATAGAGCAAAAGTGCCTTTTCTATACTGTCAGCTATTGCATCTAATATACTGCAGTCTTGCAAAGAGGAAGAGTGATAAAGGAAAAAGAGGTAGCTGACAAAATTTAGTAGCGAAAGACAGAAGCACATGAAAGAGTAGTCAGCAGCCTTGAGAGACAATTCTCTGGTCATCAGCAGATTATCCCAGATGTAAATACCAAGGCCATGCATGTGAATGCTGGAATCTTTTTAGCCAAGAGGAAGATACTTTAGAACCAAGAATTTATTGGTCACAATGGAAGAATTCGACTTGGTTTCACAAAGGGCAAAGATATCTGGTGACCGTTCCAGGAGAAAGGATTCTACACTGTAGAAGTTGGAACGGATACCGTGGATATTGGAGAAAGAAAGATTGAGTGGGGTAGGTGGTTTTTGTTAGCTGGTTTAGTTTTATTTCATTTTGTTGTGATTTCCCCCCCGAGATATATTTTGAGGAGAGAGGAAAAAGACCACCATAATTGTTACTATATGTCATCAATGGCAATACAAAACTGCCAGTATGTGGCTGAGAGCAGAGCATACTGTGGCCTCAGGGTTGCCCACCAGAAATATATGCAGGGACAACTACCCATGCTTGACATGGCACTACAGATACCCCAATATTATGTGACTGTTGATCAGAGCCGCCTCTGTAAGTGCTACCAAAGAATTTGTGCTCCTAATAACCAGTTGGAAGCAGCAGCCCACATACTGCCAACCCAGTACCTCATAATGGAAAGTCACAGCTGGTTAGTCTGATCACCAAGAAGTTAAGACAGTTAAATCATCGTGGCTGTTGTAAGAGAAAGAAAGAGAACCAATAAACCATTTCCTGAACAGGGAACAAGGGATGATCCTTTACTCATATTCAACAGGCATGGAGGGAGTGAAGACCAGATAATAGGTGAGCTTATCTACTATTAGCCTGTAAAAAAAATGCAGCAGAATCCAAGATTAAGTCATGACTTGGTAGGAGACATTAGAACTTATACTAACTAAAAAATCAGGATAGTAGAAGTTAATTTTTCAGCATTGATAAATAACAGTGAGTAAGCATATTCTAAATTAAACAAGTTGGCACGGGGGGTGGGAGCTGAATAAAAAAGTGTGATAATTAAATAGCAATGGAGAATGGTTTGGTTTGGTTTATTTTGCTTAACAGCATATCAACCACAATGGGTTATTTAATGCCGACAACATTTTTAGGATAGATTCGTATGAATAGAATATGTATTCTTTGGTTTAGATTGATTTTGTTTATTTTGTTTTACAGCATATCAACCTCAATGGGTTATTTAATGCCAACAAAAATTTTTATTGCTGGTAATATTTTGTTTTGTCAAAAATCTGTTTCTTGTAATATATTTCCTTCAAAACTGTATTGCTGGTAATAATTTTTTTCAAAAAAGTATTGCTGGTAATAGTTAACTATTTGTCCATAGCTGGGACCCTAACAGGTGCTACCACCCTGGGTCAGAATGGACCTGGGAACACCAGCAATTAAGAGGTGGTTCCACACTCCTCAAAACCTCCTGATCAGAGGCCTTGCTGCTGGACATAGTTTAATGTCTTACCCAGGACACGGATGTAGTTTAACCTCTTACCCAGGACGAAGCAATGGAGAACGGAAAATAACAACAGAGAAGGAATGGTAAGTGAAGACATCGGGAACTTAACGAAAAGAAATAAAAAAATATGAGTTAAACATTTGCAAACAACATCATGGCACAAGGCTTTCTAACTTAAAAGCGAGTCTTCATTTGCTTCTTGCCAGACTGGATATCAATAGTGGATTAGTGAAACTTACAGCCGACTCTGAAATACATCTTGAATTCAATGGCGAAATATGATGGGTTTTGGTTGGGATAGGAGGGGATGTGAGGTGAAGGGTTCAAGTAAAGCTACAGTCACTACCTTGAGATGCGTATGGGTTGTGTAGGTGGAGATGGTAGAGGGCGAATGTTCCTGAATCTCACTTCTGTAAGGTAGTACCAGGGTGGTGTGCCATCTTTTACTTGGCGTGGGTGTGGTAGGGGTGGTGTTGTGTTGAAGGCTCTTTTAAGTGGCGATCTAACTTTGGTATTTTGTTTTTGGCCTTTATCAAGAAATTAGAGTCAAAACACAAGTTACCAAAAATAAAGCCTGCCACAAACAAATAAGAAACTTCAAATGATATATATATATATATATATATACACACACACACAGACACACACACAGACAGACAGACACATGATTGAAACTTGCAGGTTAGGTTAAACATTTCAGTTCAGAACAGTAGTCGGGGCTGAATAAAAAACGTTTGCTAATTAAATATCAATGGAGAAGAGAAAATAACAACAGAGAAGGAATGAAGACACTGGAGACAACACTAAGAAAAGAAGAAAAAAAATACAATAGTAGCAGAGAGTTAAACATTTGCAAACATCATGGCACAAGGCTTTCATTATATAAAGGCATGTGTCATAAACAGATATTTCAAAATTTTATGTCCTTATTGTACAGGGTGTGGCAGAAATAACTACCACTAAGACATTAGTGGCAATGGTGTCTTCTTTTAGCTAATGTCTTACCATTATGCGGGAGCTAATTCTACCTCAATTTGTATTTATTCAGGATTATAATACTCTCCGGAACCTCATTTGAATGAGGAAGGAAAGGTAGGTGTAAAAAGAGAGAATTTTAAGAAGAAGAATGAGAAAAAGAAGATAATTTAGAAAGGAACGAAGGAAAATTTGAATAGGAGAACTGAAAGACAGAAAGAGAAAGACAGAGACAGAAAGAGAGAAAGTCAGAGAGAGAGAGAGACAGAAAGAGAGAAAGTCAGAGAGTGAGAGAAAGTCAGAGAGAGAGAGACAGAAAGAGAGAAAGTCAGAGAGAGAGAAAGTCAGAGAGAGAGAAAGTCAGAGAGAGAGAAAGTCAGAGAGAGAGAGAGAGACAGAAAGTGAGAAAGTCAGAGAGAGAGAAAGTCAGAGAGAGAGAGAGACAGACAGAAAGAAAGAAAGTCAGACAGAATGTCTCAGAGAGAGAAATTCAGACAGACAGTAAGTCAGAGAGAGAGAGAGAGAGAGAGGCAGGCAGAAAGTTGTACAGAGAAGCAGACAGTTGAAAACAAACAGACAAAAAGTTGGTGGGGGGGGAGAGAGAGAGAGAGAGGCATTTAAAGGAAAATGAGAAAAATTTGTATTTGGCATTCCCTTAAATGCTGGCAATCATTTAACTACCTACTCATCACCAAAACCTCTTCTTTGGCACACAGAAGGACAAGTCTGACAAGTGAATAAATGCTTCTTACAGAAAACATTCGACAACTGGATGCTGTAGCTTCACCCTTGTCATTATGTCTTTATCTAAACATTGGCAACAATTGATTTCTGTATATTTTAGTCTTGAAAGAAAAAAAAGATTGAGAGAAAAAGAAATTGCACAAAAACAGATTTTTGTTTTTCTTTACTTGATTCATTTTATATTTGTGTGTGTGTGTGTGTGTGTGTGTGTGTGTATTCTTACCTCAATACTTTTTTCTTTAAATTTCTCTACAACATAGGAAGACATCTCATGGGGTTTATATATTTCTGCAATTTCATACGTTTTCTTTTAAATATTTTTTTTTCTTTTTTTTGAAATTCCAACTTATTTTCTTTTTGGCAATTTTATTTGAAGTTTTTCCAAACTACAAATCATATTTATGCAGGGTTTAGTACATTTTCAAACTAGATCAGCTGCATTCATATTTACTGTTGTTTGTTTCTTTCACACCTATTTTATCAGTCTCTTCTCTAGCCCTTCATTAGATGAATTCTCGTCTCATGCAGTGTTGTATGTGAGCTTTATTTAACCTCATAGTCTTCCCTCCGAAAACCAACTCATAAGAACTAAAAGGAAAATACCACCCTCAAAGGCAATTCCCATGTCCACTGAGTCTAATATAGTACATTGCATATGTGTATAGGAGTAATTTTGTTGTTGTTGTTCACCCTGTACAAGGCCAGGGAGCCACTCAAGGTAGAGGGTTACAGAGTAAGAAGTACAGCAAATGGAGATATGTATGGCAGATAACAGTGAACCCTAGACCTGAACAGGTTAAGATTGTAGTGATCGGGGAAGCAGACTCTTGGGAGTTGGTTCCACAAGACAGCTTGAGTGGAACTTATATCTCACCAGGGGATATGAAGGAAATGAGGGTGAATCAATCAAAAAAGGGGGGGACGGAAAGAACTGCAGTGGACAAAATTGGCATAACTCCAACAACAAAATACAATGACTGAACTTTTTCTCAAGTTAAATCTGAATTGATTTTTAACAAGAAAACAGCTGAATTATCCATTGCCAGTTATGACAAACATCAGAACCATAATCCATAGAATAGACAAGCTACAACTAAACAATGATACTTAGATACTGGAGAAAATTTGTCTGACGAAGGCCAGACAATGGACTGGCTTGAAATATTAAGAGGGTAGAGGGAATATGGATCATCTCAAAGAGAGATTGAACAATAAATATTAATGATGACTTATCTCAATTTCTCTGACAAAATCAGTTAAAAGAACTCACCTAATGCATCTCTACATATGCATTGAGATAAAATAAGCTTTGCATAAGCTTTTTATTTATATTCCCTCAGTGCAGGCCATAAGTACAGAATTCTCTGAGTGGGTAAAACTCACAATAGCAGTAATATATTCAATGATATCAGCTGAATATTGCTTCATTACAAGGCATTCATATATGATAAATGAGATTTTCTTGATAGCAATCCTTTCTTCTTCATATCTTTGGACTGCTCTCCAAAAGTCATAACTAAGAAGGTATAATTTTCCAAGGATTAATGTAATATTTTTGGTGAAGGTTAGCCTTGAATAATGACAAAACAGGCTTTTAGGCTGTATGAGTTTTTATAAAAAAGATACCCCCCCCCCTCGATGACAAATCCCTTGCCTTAGAAAAATCCTGTTTCCGGTTAAAGGGAAATAACTCATAAGTTATTAAGATCAGTATTATTTTTCTGCAATGTGCCAAGTCCTTTCAGTATAGGTAAAAGGGCTTCAAAGATAACTTTCGCTATATGAATATACAGATGACTTCAAAGCCAACTAACAAATGTTTTCAATAGTCCCTATAGCTGACACCAGGTCTTTTGTACTATTTTAGTTCTTTAATGAGTAAATTCCCTATTCTATTTATTTTAGTTGTGCTACAGATCACTGAAATAAAAGGTGTTCTGATTTTCTTTAAAATATATAAGCAAAATGTAATTTCTGTTGTCTTGTTCTCAGAGTTCTTGGAGAAGAATGTAAAGAATAGTAAAAATTGTTTACACTATTTATATTCAGACTATTGTTCTCACCTTTGTTGTTGTTATCACAATGTCTCATCTGTTGTGCCCACTGGCTTTCATCAATATACTGATCTGGATAACCTACATGGAATTCTGAATTGAACCCTTTATTTAATCTACGGGGGAGTAGACTGTTCTTGTTCCACTGCCCATGTCTACACATGTTGACTCGTTCTTATTTAATACTGTTCAGTTATTGCTCACCCAGTTTTTAAAAAAAACAAAAAAGGAAAAGAAAAAAAAAACAACAATTGATGAAAAGGCTCCCCAAATTACCAGAAATATTGAGAAACTTTTTTTTTTTCCAAGAGAAAATAATTATTAAACCAATAGTAGAACTGGACTTTACTAAAGATTTTCACATGGAAAACATGTAAAAAGTCTGCCAACCAACCCAAAAATTTAGCAACGGAATTGCCTGTTTCCACTGAGTCCAAACACAACTGGCAGAGATAGAAGTCACCATCACTTTGCCATCAAATTACCAATGTTTTTAATCCACGAGGCTACTGTCCTGTAGGACAATTCTCTATAATTGGTTAATGAAATTCATTTATTTTATTACCAATTTTGAATTCAACTACCATTTACAAAGTGAATACATTTTTTTTTTTTTTTGCTTTCATTCTTCACAAATGGAGTGAATGCGTTCTTTTTGTATTATAATGATTTACTAGCTGAAAACCTGCCTTATGATCAAGATTTGAAACTCATTCTTGTAGAAGGCTTAAATATAACATTTGGCTGTTGGAGATTTGAAATATTTATTTATTGATTCATATCAAACAAAAAGTAGTTTTTGGAACTTAAAATATCAGAACACTAAAGCAATTTGGTCATTTAGAAAATATAAAGCAAGAAATGAATAGGCTAAATATCAATAATTTAGGAGTATACAAAATGTTAGTATTTTAAGTGTATGCA
>OZ038494.1:51722881-51745381 GCA_964036315.1 Acanthosepion esculentum
CCCTCATTTTATATGAGTAATAATTATATATTCATAAATTTTGTAAAATTGTAGCTGACCTGAAGTAGATCCATTTTCATAGCACTACCAAAGAGACAAGGTACAAATGAAGATGAATTCCATGGGACAATCAACCTAATGATCCATATAATTTTCTGATATGAAACGTTCATCAGAATTAGACTAGAAATAGGACAAGAACAGCGCGGGTGCATTAAATACACTGGAACAAGGAATGCAATATTTGTGCCCAGAATGATCACAGAAACAGCAATACAAATGCAAACTGATGCATATATATATATATATTTTATAAATTATTCAAAAGAGTTCAATAACCACCAGCTCCTGAATGACATTTTTCCTCGTTTTTATGAGTAACAATAATAGATTCACAAATTTTATAAAATCGTAGCTGACCTGAAGTAGATCCATTTTCATAGCACTGCTTAAGAGACCAGGTGCAAATGAATATGAACTCCATATTTTATAGATTACACAAAAGTGTATGATAAAATACAACACAAAGAACTGTTGATAAGCTTGACATATTTGGGAAGGGTATTAGAATGATCCAGAACCTATATTGGCAGCAACCCATATACATATGGATTGAAAATGAATTCAATAAATATTTTGTGGATTTGAATCAACCCACAACAAAGGAAAAACTGAGAAAGAGTTTTAATATAAAAATATTTTTTATTTTCGTGTTTTTCCAGCTACGTTTTTCTCAGCATGAAAGTTTTAAAGTTCCTTGTTTGTAGTTGTTTGTTAAAATGAAAAGAAATGTGATTTCTTTCACATGTATGTGTGAAAAAAAGACAAAGGAAAAAGTGAGGAGGAAAGTGTAAATGCCACATAGATATGTGAGGAAGATGGGTGAAGGAGTAAGGGAATTTCATTTTAAGCTATGCACATCATATGTTGCTTCTTCTCCTTGGCTTGTCTGGTCTAAAACGCTTTGCTTAAATACTCTTCAAAGGGATCACAAAGCATGTTTTTTTAATTGTTGGTTTTGAAGTAAAGTGAGAAGAAAGGACTAAACATCAACTGTAAAAAGAGACAATGCATGGTTTTCAGCAAAAAGAACAGCCCATGATACAAAGTACAAATTGGAGATTTAAAATTTTTTACTTTTCTTTGTTTCTAACAAAATTTTCCTATTTCTTTGCTTAGGTTTTTGAAGGCACCTTTGTTATTTCAATGAGCCTTCAGATTTTGGTGTCACATTTTTCTGTTATTTGTTAAAACAATTTCTAGATATATTAATTTTTGTAATTGATTGATTTCTTGGTAACCCACATGATGGACGATCTAACAGACTTCCGAACTTAAGGTGAGAGACATATAGTAATGTCAGATTTGACTTTCAAGCAGAAAGACCATGTAGCTGAGGGCATTACATTTTCAAACAATATTTGATAACAAAAAGTTAGTTAAACATGATAATTCCCTCAAAAAACTTATATACTATCAGCATTATACATACTTTGTAAATCAAATCACTCACTAAGAAAGTTAAAAAGTTTTGGAACTTTCAAAAGCTGTTATATACTGTACCTATGAACACTAATGGGTATGTCCCAATCCTAATAAATACATTGGACACTACTGTAAGTGGGGGTAACATGCTGTCCATCACTAGCAGTGGTTTACCTACTTCACGGCACTGGTGAGTATTGTATTTTGTTGATGTTATAAAGATTTCATTTCCAACATCCATTTTGGTTATTCCTCATCCAGTAACGCTTTCTAGGTTACAACAAAAGCTAAAATGCTAAAACATATTCTGTGTTCCATGAATAACTCTAGAAAATTTGGTGGCTATAGCTCTGGCCATCTTTAAATCATGCAATGGCAGATGAACAAAGAAAGAAAGATCTTTGGTCAATTATACTAAGGAACTGTTTTGTCTTTTCTTTCATATTTTTTTTTAATTCCTCGTTTCCTTTCCCATTTTTCATATGCTTTCACATATTCTTGTTGACATTTATTGTTTCCTGTTTTTATCTTCTCCTTTTGTTCTGGTTCTTTTTTAGAATAATTTTTATTCATTATCTCCAAAAATGGTTCTTCTGTGAATAGCTTACAAAACATGTACAAAGAATTCATGTCTAATTTTGAAAATTTCTTGCTCAAAGAATATATTATTAAATTCTGCCAACGATGAAATTTGTAGAATTTTTATCTTTTTTTTTTTTTTTTTTAAAATCATCAATTTTTCTTGTTTGAAATTGATATTGAATCTAAAATACTTTTTCTTAATTATTCTGCAGTAATTTTAAAACTGGAACTCATTATTTAAAGTTTATTCTACTTTATCACATTGCTAATGTTGCACTATTGCAATTATCTTCTATCATTCAATTGGGAAAGATTACAATTTTTACTATTTGTTCATTTTCAAACCAAATGGCAATATGGCAACAGGCAAGCAATCAGCCATATTGTAAATTGGAAGAAAAAGAACATTTTCATTTTTTTCTTTTGTTAATTTCCTTTCATTAAAACCACTTCAAAGAAAAGAGTAATACATTTCCACTAAAGTGACTTACAAATTTAATACTTCAGCCAGAATAAAATTGGTTTCTATATTATGTACTTAGGCATTTAGCAATAATGTACATAGAAGCAAACAATATGAAACTTAGCCAATATCAATAATGTGGATATTAGTAAAATACAGTTTCATCTTTGAAAGATTGCACATTCTGCTTTCTTGTTTGAAATTGGAAAGTGAAGTATTATCATTATCTGATGAGTTAGTTGGACAAGTATCCTCACCTTGGTTGTTTTGATCAATATGTTCAGGCCAGAGACATTTCCAACCCTCTTCAGGTACATCTAGTGAACTTTAAAAATTTCCTGCATCTTATGAATATTTGTGAAATGGATCAGTGAAGAGGTTGCAAAAAGACATTGGTGGTTTATCGGAAGGATCATACATTTGATATATAAAGATCAGTGTTTGAGCCAAGATAGAAGTCCTGATTTTGAATGCAAACTTTAAAGGTTGGCTGGTTGGCTCTCCTCACTTGAAATATTGGCACTATACAATCTTTCTTCTCCATTTCTATTTGGCCTTGGGTTATACTAAGCAAGAATGTTTTGCTTAATCCAAGTTTAAAAGCATTTTCCTTTACAATGGATTTGGTTTTAGGTTCAAATAAAAATTCCATTATTATGCCTACATGCAATTTTTTTTTTATATTCTTGTTGCAAGCAACTATATTTAGAGAATTTATGGTAACCAGGTGGTGTATGTATCTACTTCGATATAAAATGTAGATAAAATATAAAAGAAAATAATGGCTTCATTTCCTGTGAGTTTATGAGTGCAACAAACTAACCTGGATAGAAATTATTTAAACTCTTTTTCTTTCTTTCATTCTTTTTATGTGCTTTGTCCTTTCAGGACGTAGGCAATCATGGCTCTCCGCCTCCCTCTATCCCTTGCAGCTCTTAACAAGTTCCTTTCCTCCCCAGACCACATTCTGTCATCCACTTTCTTAAGCCTGCCAGGTATGTCACATGTTGTTTTCCCTTGTCTCTCTTTCCCTCTATTTGACCCGTGAGTATCCGATTCTCCAGGCCCTCCTCCTTATCATGTGTCCCAGAAACTTCAGCTGCCTCTTCCTGATATTAAGTATAAGCCTCCTCCTTGTTTGCAACCTCAAATAGAGGGAAAGAGCGACAAGGGAAAACAGTGTGACATACCTGGTGGGCTTAGGTCAGTGGATGACAGAACGTGGTCTCGGGGAGGAAGAAGAGGGAAGGAATTTGTTGAGAGCTGCAAAGGATAGAGGGAGGTGGAAAGCCATGATCGGCCATGTCCTTAAAGGACATGGCACATAAAAAGAAGAAGTGTATTAAAAAGCTAACACCTATTTTTGCCTATATATTTTGACAATCATTGTATGAGATATAAGAGATTGTAGAATTTGTCAAATGTGATGTTTTCTTTATTTTCTTCTGTCAAATTAATTACAACATTCTTTCACATAATCGCTCATTCTGAATTATAACAAAACAGACATCTCTAGACACATTTCATATTCTTTTTCTTCTACAGAGTTGTTAACATTATCACAAGATTTGTATCAGATGTGTTTGTATTAGCACCCCCAGTTTGTTTCTTAGATTTTATTCAGCAATACACATGACAGTAATCTATGTTGTCTGTCAGGAAGAAAGAAATCTTCTCACAAGAAAGCAGCAAAGTTTTTTTATCCTGTCAGCCTTCTTCTTCTATGTATCGTGTCCCTTCAGGACATTAGCAGTCATGGCTCTCCACGATTTCCTGTTCTTTGTAGCTCTTCAAAAAAGAATTGCTTTTTGTTCAGTCAGTTTTGTGCCATGTGTGATACACACTTAGGCGATCATGTATCTTTTGATACATGACTGACGAGGCAGATTTTTTCCTGCAGTAGGTTGCTATTTCTTTCTGTGGTAGACCAGTTGCCATCCAAGGCTACAGAACCCAGTCTGTCCTGCTATTTACCCATAGCTGGAGGGAGAAGAAGAGGATTCATACCTTTCCCAAGGGTATTAGCATATAAGTGAATGTAATGGATTCGACTGAAATTCAAACTTAGCCTCTTCTAAACCTTTTTCCACCATACATTTACACAGGCTGACTAGGTAAGTTATGCATTTTAAACTGTTCCTCTTGTTTTCAACCCCTCCTGTGAGTATCAAATTTTCCAAGTCCTCTTTCCTAATAATGTGCACTAGAATTTTTAAAGACCTCTTCCTGATGTTAAGTATCGTTTTATTTCCATTGTCACACTTACATCAATGATACCTGGTAATCTAATTTAGTAGAAATAGAATTTTATGCTACATTAAACTTGATAAATTGTCTATTTATATGATTTAAATACAAACTATTATCCTCATCTTTGTTGTCATTATTACAATGTTTCAGCCATTGTTCCCTCCATCCTTCATCAGGTGTATATCAATAATTAAGAAAGAAAGAGAAATGACAGCAAGTCTTCAACAGCAGAAGCAACACTCATCAGTTGGCAGGTTAGGTTTAAGGCTCTAAGTTTTCCACAGGGAATTGTCCCACATTAGTTCATGAATTTGCTGACATAGTGATTCTGAGTTCAATCCCTGTTCTTGGCAGTGGTTACTTGTACTCAGTGGAAATTAGGCAAGCAATAACTGAGAAGTACTAAAAGTAAGAACTAGACAAGATATCCTGTGGAATTAGAATAGTCTACTCCCCGATGTTCAATTCAGAATTCCCTGTAGGTTACCCAGATTGGCATATTCCTGATGAAGGTCAGAGGGCACAAAGACCAAAACATTGTCATAACAAGAACAAAGATAAAGACAATAGTCCACATGCAAATAGTGAAAAGAATGATATCTCCTCATCCCAGAAATTTAGATTGATAAATTCTATATTTCTAAAGAATTAATGGCTTTAATATTTTAATCCAATGTATTTTTATTGCCTGAAATTTGATTCTGCTCAATTGTGAAGCTCTTTGTAGGCAACTGGTCAAAGCACGCCAGATAGACATTGGTCTCTCCTACAAAGCAAGATACATGTTTGAATCCTGCCGGAAGACACATTTTCTTTCATAAGTTTTCTTGGGTGTGCAGGCTGATAGACAAAATAAATACTGTTTAAAATAAATGAAGCATCTACTCCAATACAGGTGGCCAATAAAAATAACATTTGAACTAATACAGATAAATTATTTAATTTTATATCTGGATTAATTTAATATTTTGGAAATATTGAACATAAATAAGAAAATTCTTCATATCATAACGTTCTGATATTAGCATAATACTTACGTAAAATTACATTCATTGCAGTCATTTAAAAAAAATTTGACAAAATAAATTAGTTAAATAAAATTAAAATCTCAAAAGCATGAAGCATTTTATTTCAGTTGATGTCTTAAGAACTTACATGCTGTGTGTTTTATGGTAGGGAGAAAAATGTGTTAATGCTGCAAAAGCTAAAAGAGAAAGAGCTGTATTGCAAGATAAGTAGTAACCTGTACTTTATATTAGTCTCAATTAAATCCAGATGGAACAATAAAAGTAGACATCTCTTTTTGTTAACTTTTTTAAAAAAATCATATCACCCCATACAAGGCAGTAAAGCCACTAAGACACAAGAAGTTATGTTGTTTGAAAGAATAAGAAAAAAGACAAACATTATTAAGGAGTGAAAACAAATGAAGAGGAATCAAGAGAACAGTAGATAACAATTGACATTGCATTTAAATTTTTGAAGATTAAAGTTGGTTGGAAAGCATGAGGCTAGAAGGGAGTTCCACCAGCAATAAAAGCTGTTAGCATAGAATTTACAGTTATATCTAACCGATTCAACAGTGAATTGATGAGACCTAGAAGCCAATTTAGTAATACATTTAAATTCATAAAGTCTATGTACTATAGCAAAAAGTTCAGATGAACAATGACCATGAAAGTATTTATAGAAAAGGTGGTGGGAAAGTGAGTGAAACCAAGATGCCAGATCAGGCCCAATAATATTGCGGATTCCCTTTTTGGGATTTTATCAAGAATCTCTAGATGTACAGCAGGAGTACCAGACCATATGTGGCAGCAGTATTGAAGATAGACTTGTAAATATGTAAGATAGTTTCTGGAGAGAAAAATTGTCTTTTTTCTTGTTTTTCCTGCTAAAAAACTTTTTATTTCTGGTTTAGTTTCTTCATATACCGATTATCTTCATGTCAGGCTAAGGAAACAGAAACCTCTACACTAAAATGGCTCCAAGCACTCTGACATAACACAAATAGAATACATTCACTGTGCAAATAACCTTTGACCAACGCTTGTCTTGCTTCTGAAATAAATATGAAGGCGATTTAGTCAGGGGCAGTAATCTAGCAATGTATATACTATGTATAGTTTGATTTCAAAGTTGTAAATGTATACTTATTATTGAATGAGCCTGATATGTATGGAGTAAATATTCCGAGATAAGTCATAAATTGTACACTATTATTAGTTTCAATTATTTTCAGATTATTCATATATTATTTTACCAAAATATGTTTTTATATCTATCTTTATTTCACTGAGTTATAATGTATATGTAATCATCATACCCAATACATATAGGTTGAAAATGACCTTGAAATACCATTCTACAAAATATTTTCATGGGTAGAGGAGTGTTATAACTTGTTGCCCACCTTTCTTCCCAACCTCATGAACATGGTTATGTTATTTTACTTCGAACATGGAACCAAATATTTTCAGGATGCCAATTGTGTTGCCTCTGCCTGCTGCAGAAATAGAAAATAAAAAGACTTGGTAAAAACAGCTAAAAATGAGATGACATTGGAAACTCATTATTTATGATTTGAGCTGCTTGCTTAATGATCATCATTTATCTTGTGTAGCTTAATTGGTAAAGCATTGTTCATGCCAGACAGGCTTCCAAGTATAGGTGATATGAATTCAAGGCTTGTAGATAGATGCAAAACAAAGAAGTACCTATGTTGCTTTCTTTGTGACTGTAAAATGTAAATGAATTAAAAATTTAAAAAAAAACCCTGTCTATTTTGATAAAGAAAGTGAAATAAAAAAAAAAACTCATGAAAAATTTAATGACAAAAGTAAGGGATTGGTTAATGCCTACAACACCAAACAAAAATCCTAACTGGCAACCCAGACACATACCAACAAGAAATGATTGGCATCAAACAGTATAAAAGCTACACAGCAAACATAACATCAGTTTTCTGAGACTACCAAAGACTGAACATCTGATCAATGACAAAGTCTTGCAGAAAATGGAAATGAAAGGAAAACTTATACTTAATATTAGAAAGAGACAGCTGAAATTTCTAGGGCACATAATGAGGAAAGGGGGTTTGGAAAATCTGATACTCACAGGACAGAGGAACACAGTGCATAACCTATTTAGTGAGCTTGAGTAAATGGAAGATGGAACAGGGTTTAGGAGAGATAACAAAAAGAAAAAATTTATTAAGAACTAGGAAAGGACAGAAAACTGTGGAGAGCCATGATCACCTACATCCTGAAGGGATATGGCACAGAAAGAAGTTGAAACTGTTGCCTATACAGAAATTGTATATAGGTAAGAGAACTATTGCGACTTACTTTTCTGTCTGTAGGATGAGTCTTTGAATTCTTTTTTGATAGTAGACAAACTTGATTTACTGATTCTGATAAATATGAGTGGTACTTGGATGCAAACAGTTTAAAAGATGGTCTGATGATCCTATTCAGCAAAAATCAATGTTTTTTTTTCTTTTTTACATGTTTATATTTATTATGTCTTTATTGGCTAAATAACATTTACTTTCAAATCAACAATATTTTACCATGAAGTGTGTGCCATATATTAAAGCTATTAATCATACTTTTCGTAGTTGAAAAAAAATGCACAATGCCTGCTTGTTACTGTTTCTTTCTTTTGTGTGCCCTTTTTGTTGCATTCCTCAGCAGTTTTCTGAAAATACTTGCCAATTGATATATATATATATATATATATATATATATATATATATATATATATATATATACACACATAAAAAAAAGGAATTACTTGCAAAGCTGCAGAACTCTTTTGACAGCTCTTACTGCTTCGTTATGTTGACTCACAAGGCTTATATACCTGGAGCAGCAGGTGTGCCAGCTTTAATTAACTCTCGACCACAGTAAGAATGGCAGCAGAAAAGTTTTTCCTTATTTGCCAAATAGCAACAGAACCAGATGCTTGATCTTGTAAAAGAAATTTTCAATGAACCCCACTTCATTTCAAGAGGTTTCCCTGTTGGGGACAAAATAATGACTGGCACGAGAACTATATGAACTCAGCACCAGGCATAGAGCAATGGCTGACAGGGCAGACTCACAATCTAGTTACAAGTGAGTTACATCTTCACTTTGTTTGTGCTAGAACTGTGAAACAAACTAAGAAACTAATGTAAATTACATAAATCTGTGTGTGTGTGTGTATATAAGTATTAGGCAGCTACTTCTCAACAATATCAAAATACTGGCAAAATCATATAGTAAAAACAGATTTATGATCCTTAAGTAATACACATACAACAAAAATAACCATCAATAAATAAAAACAATTATAACTTAAGAGGCTGCATCCTCAAATGTATTTAAGAAAAACAAGAAAAAACAAACAAACAAACGATACTCATTGCCTACATCACAACACTCACAAGTTCTCTGAAAGTTACCAGTAATCTTTTCCTTTCCTGATGATGACTTAAGAAAATTGAAAGCTTTGACCATATTTTTTCCACTTTTCTACTGAAATGAATTTCGGACAATTTCTGATGGAATTTTCTCTTTGTCTGAGAAGGATTATTTATAATTTGGAAAAGTTGATCAGTAAAATTAATCGACACAAAATGTCTGTTGTTTTTAATAATGCCTTAAAGAATGTTTTCTACCTTAATACACTGTGTGTGTGTGTATATATATATATATATATATATATATATATATATATGGGAAAACACTATATAAATTTTTATATATCAAGAAAAATTTTAGGAAAATCTATGATAAAATAGAAAAACTTTTTATATGACATGTTTCATCCTATAGGACTTTATTGAACTAAAGTGATATTTATGTTGATGGGATTTCAGCATCCCCCCTCTCATTCATTAGCATGTGTAATCAAAAAATTACTTTAGTCCAATTAAGTCTTAAAGGACAAAACACATAACATGCATTTTTTTTCCCTTTATTATATATAAAATATAAGACTTATTAATAAAAAAACAACAAAAAAACAACACTAAATAATATTAACTATGAACATGGACACAATATCTTGACCATATTTTTAAAAATGAAAACATTTTATAAAACATACATGCAACAAACTATTTCTTATTTAACAATTAAAATATTTAATCCTTGAAAATGGCTAAATGTATAGCTGAAAGCGCTTGGATAAAAAGAACATTCCGACAATTTTTATATAATTTATCATCTGAAAAGAAAAAATGTATTAGATCGTATGAGAAATTGTATAAAAAACTAAATAAAAGCACCTTGTCTGTCTTATTCAATGAAAAATGCATGAAAGAAGGATTGCTGCCTGAATACACAAATATATATCATACAAATGGTGGGTATTGTATTGTAAATATTATTTTTAGTGGGTATATATTTGAGTAAATACCACCACTGTTTTGTTCAATGGTTGGTCGCTACTCATTTCCAAGCCCACCCATCTACCTTATTAGAGACACTTACTGTTGTTTATACTGCAACTATACTGAGCAGACCTGAGTTACAGTGCATAACCTAGCATGATCAATCTTTTTAACAAGACTCATACACCCACTGTCAGTGATTTACAAGCAGCAATGGCTTCTAAACAATTTTACCTAACCAATTTCACTCATAGGGCTTGAGTTAAACCGTGGTATGGCTTTCTAGCTATTTCCAAAGGTGCTGCATGCTAGGTTTGCCTCCCCAGGCTGAAAACATCAGAAAGTCAGCTCCCTGACCAATCATCAGGGTGAGATTCAAACCTGGGTCTCATGGTTAAAATGTGAATGTTCGAACCAGTCACCCATCTTTTATTTTATTTTTTGTTTAAACAGTGAAATTAACATCTATTCACCTAGGGATCAAACCTCTTTATCTTGGGAACCACATTTTTGCTAGGCATGCCTTTACCGTTTTAGCCATGTTACGTCCTAACATGCGTTTCTCATTGGCATTTGCTGGTATGCACAGACACTCTTCTGCATATATTAAGCAGGTTCCATTAAAGATCAAAGACAAGATTTGTTTTCATTAGAGTTTTTTTCCACATGCTTTTATAACAAAATGGGAAACGAGCTAAAACAATAAAATTAAAAACTACTTACACTATATGTATTATTACAAGTGTACATATTGAGTGCCTTGCCATGTAGTAGTAGTAGTAGTTAGTAAGCTAGTCAAGCAAAATATTACAACTAATTTGTCATGAGTTCAATTCCCATTGAAAGTCTTTCCCTCTCGGGGATTTCCATCATAAACTGGATATATAACTGTACATATACTTAATAAAAAAGAAAATATTTTTATGCTATTACTATTATCACGCATGTATTATACTCTGAATACATCATAAAAATTATGAATGTTGAATTAAGAGCTACAAGGGACAGGAAGAATACAATGAGTTTACCAGGTCTACTATTTAACTCCTAATTAGAGGGAGTTGGACTCATGCCTTTCAAACAGCATTTGAGTCTAAGTGACTATAATGAACACAGCTCGAATTCAAACTCAGCTCTGCTATTACACCAACCACACATCCTCAATGGATGGATTGATTTTATTTTTATGGTTTGTCGACCCTTTGTGGGCTATTTAAAGAATAAAATTGTAAGAATAATTTTTTTTTTTTTTTTTTTTTTTTGGCAAGTGAATATTGTATTAAAATTTTTTTGAGAATAGAAATGATTTTTACAGATAGAAGCTTCTGTATTTAAACATAGCTAAAGGAGTATATAAATTCATATCTTTCCCAAGAGTATTTACGTATAAGTGAATGTAATAAACTTGACTGGAATTTAAACTCAGCTCTCTGATTTCTCATTCCAAGTCACTATCCATAACACCATTCGCAGATACCTGTCTTTCCAAGAAAGTAATGATGAGTGGTGAATGAATACCAAATGTTTTTTTTTTTATACCAAATGGATAATATCACCATTATCCCTATGGATGATTTATGAGTCAATATTCTTGTGTATATTTCTGTCATTTTCAAAATGGAGGGGAGTTTTTTTTGATTATTCGTAGGAGTAAATACATATAAATGAAAATAAATTTTGTAATATATGAAAATTGCACTTAAGAATTGGAAATAGAATTACAAAGAATAGATAAAGTGTAAAGAGATGGACAGTTAACAAAGAATTGTCTGGTCAATCAAATTAACCTCAAGTGTAAGTTATTTGTAATTAATTTTGTCTCTTCTTCTTTTTAAATAATTGCTGTCTGCTGAGTTTGACGGGCAGACATTTAAGATTTCGGTTGATTATAAAGGTTATTAATTTTGGCATTACAGGGATAAGAAGACAGAAATCGAGGAGGAAAAACTTTTTAAAAAAATAAGGAAGATATGAGAATCAGATAAATTTCTTCAATTTTATCTGTCAATATGATAAATAAACTCTTAATGGATTGTCCCAAGTTGAGACATGCTTTATATTTTCTGTTCAGAAAATCATCAGTTAACTCCTAAAATCATTTTCAACATTGGAGAGAACCATTTTAGAGCAAGAACAAGTCTATCAAACATCTGCAACACAGCTGTAACAATATCACAAGATCAGTGGCAACAACAATTTAGCTATTTCTGAGCTAAATATGGAGCTTTTATGGCTGCTGTAAAACATAAAAGTTCTTCTTCACTTGTTAGCAAATATTTCAGCTATATAAATAAATATGTTTTCGCTTTGGGAATGAAATCTGGCAAATTGCTTGCTCCATGTAGATACAGATATTTTTATAATAAAAAGTACATGCACAGACATTTATATATGAAGAAATATAGTTTTAAGATGTGCTATATTTACAGGATAAAGTGCTCAATATCAGAGATGTGGCCTGATGATTGCATCTATCATGAAACAGCCTGTTGCCCCTGAGTGTTGACTATATATGAGTGGACACTGAAGTGAACATCCAGCGGTGACCATTCATTTCTTGCTAAACCCAATTGATGGCTTAATGATTGTGCTTAGCGTGAAACAGACGGTTGACGCAGGGTGTTGACTTCATTGTCCACTTTTATATTTACATATGTTCTATTCCTGATATTGAGCACTTTAACCAATAAATATAGCATACCTTAAAACTATATATATATATATATATATATATATATATATATATATATGGATTAATAAAAATAAAATTTGTCACTTAGCTGATTGATGCTATATTCAGCACCTCAACTCTGGAGTTTTGCATTCGTTCTGTCCCCTTGTCAGAAGATTTTCTTCAAGATTTCTCAAATACACAGAGCGACTGATGTAATACCCACTGTTTAAAGTAAAAATAAAAATAGGACATCTATTTAAATTATGGGTCGCCATTAGATAATGATTGAAGCAATACATTCATAGTAAAAAACATTGCGCGAAAACAAAAAAATAATTTCAAGGATTCCTAACTTATAATAGTAATTATGAAATGAAGACTATGCACCAAAATGAAACATTGAGCTGAAAGAATTGATCTGGTGAGGGATTAAAGGAGATAATCTATAAAATAATCTGAGGGATTAAGATTTTAAGTATGTTTGTTGATTTTGTTTAGCAGCAGATCAATCTCCGTGGGTTATTTAATGCTGAAATCTAAATATTTTTAACAATTTTATGTCTTTAAAAAGGATAACATGTATTGTTGGTCATTTTTTTTATATAAAAATGTATTACTGGTATTTTTACTATAAAAATATATTTTTATACTTTCACAGCATTTTGCTTTTGTCTGGGGGTTCACTATTTGCCCATAGGTAGGACCCTAACAGCATGGACCTGGGAACAACAGCAGTTAATAGGTGGTTCAATAGTACTCCAAACCTCCAATCTCCTGATCAGAAGCCTTGCTGCCAGATCTAATTTATCATTAGACCCAGGACTAAGATGTTAAGTAAACCTTTGCTGTATTAAAATTTGGGTTGCACCCTTAATAATAACCGGAAAGTAAGACAGTAATAATCAAATTGACTACCTTCTTAGATTTGGTACATATGACATAAACTCTTCGACTATGGTATCTCAAGAATAGTTTTCATAATCATATAGTCCTTTCTCTTTATGTATGAAGGCATTAGTGAATGGCTAGTTCTCTGAAACTCATGACGTCAATGCCAGTATCTCACAAGGCCCTCTTCTCAGCTTTACCCACTTTCTGCTTTTCATAAACTGCCTAGGAACATTCTTAGACCACATCTGTGTGGGGGGATAACAGTTTATAGATACGCTTATAAAAATGAAGATGATTGGAGCCTTGAAACTGATTTCTTCTCTGACTTAGCTCTAACAGCTCAAAAGGAAAAAAATGGCTTGTAACTTTTAATTACCTCAAAAAGCAACCAAGTATCACTGCATCATCACTGATCAAATCCTGAGTTTTCTACAGTCATGGTTACACTCTCATGTGGCGAGAAGTGAGAAGTACCCAACTCCATCCATGCTTTATCTTTCTAGAGTCAAATTAGGTAAGAAATAGAATATTGCTGACATATCTTGGCTGGAGCTGCTCAATCTTCATTTTGTAACCTTTATAGAGTTCAAAATCATTTACATTGTTCTGTGGTAGACCTGTTCTTCACTCTGCAGCATTTTTTTCCAGGCGCAACATCACAATCCTGTCACTATTCCCATTCTTCAGTTCAATCAATTCAGACTTTTACTGCTAGGTCATGCATACCATTTCCACAGAGTTGAAAGAAGAAAATTCCACTCAGCTTTTCTCCCAAGAACTACTATTTTGGAGAACAGACTCCCATGTGGCTGCTTCCCTGAACACAATCTTAACTTGTTCAAATCTAGGGTTGATTGTTACTTTCCATGTATATCCCCATAATCGGTGCCTCTTACTCTGTAATGCCCTACCTCGAGTGACTCATGGGCCTTGTACAGGGTGAATATTTCTTCTATGTTTTTCCAGCCTTGATAGAGTTCAAATTTAACTATGGTAAAAAAAACTGGAAAACAGTA
Source organism: Acanthosepion esculentum (assembly GCA_964036315.1). Taxonomy (NCBI): domain Eukaryota; kingdom Metazoa; phylum Mollusca; class Cephalopoda; order Sepiida; family Sepiidae; genus Acanthosepion; species Acanthosepion esculentum. The sequence goes on from OZ038494.1 coordinate 51,737,623, forward strand.
GATTCATTCTGTTACTCCATGAAGTATCTGACTCCTGCCATGTTTTATCTTCACTCGAGTCAGACTAGACCAAACTTGGCTGACCTGGGGCTGCTGAATCTTCATTTTCCAGACTTGAAAGAATTCAAAATTGTTTATGCAGTCCTGTGAGTGTTCACTTATTCTCCAACCTCTTTTCTACAGATGCAAAGACATGAGCCTCTTGCTACTCTATCACTGTTTCTATGGCAAATATTCAGATGATTGCCATTCTTTAGTTCCACCACTTCAGAAGCTTTAGAGCTCGGACATGGCATGCCACTTACACATAGTTGAATCAACCTCATTTCCTCTGTATTCTAAATGCAAGAAAGAAGTCCCACTCGGTTTTTCTCCCAAGAACTGCTACTTAGCATAACAAATTCCCAAGAGGATGCTTCTTTACAATCCTAGCCTCTTCAAGCCTGCGCCCTCAGGGAAATTGGTAAAACCAGAAAAATGCACATCTTTAAGCCCAACGTCAAATTGGTCCTTCTCAACAGTCCTGAAATGTGGAGAACAAACAAAGTTTGCAAAAAGCAAAAAACTGTGGACATTTATCAACCCATTTCTGAGGTACATTTTCAACATCAGGTGGCAAGACAAGATCACCAATGAGGAATTGAGCAATGAACAGATGATCCCATTACAAAGCGAATCTTACAGAGTAAGTGGATTCAGATAAGGCTCACTTTCAGAAAACCAGCACCGAGCATCATCTGCCAAGCCCTGACCTGGAATCTGCCAGTGAAAAGAAAAAGAGGATAGCGAAGTAATACCTGGAAACATAACACTGAGAGTGAATTAAAGTGATGGAAAAGCTAATGGATGGAAGCAGTGAGGAGAGCCAAGAATCAAGTCCAATGAAAGATTGATTGTCTGCATACTGGAGGGACATGGCATAAAAAAAATATTTCTTTGTCTTATGTGGGTCTATGTTTGAAAGGTAACTAATTGTACCTGTGAAATGTGTTGAGGTTGCCATTGCTGTTGTATTTGGGATTATTGTTTTACATGTCAGGATTGACAGGTAGCAGTTTGAAGAAAAATTTATGATGAATCATTTGTTTTGTGGAACATTTCTCGTAAGAATAAGGAAAAAAATAAAGAAAAAAATTGAGGAGAAAAAAAAGAAAACGATTATAAATCAAAGAAGGCTTGAAAATAACAAGAAGATCAGAAAACCTAAGGAAATGAGGGAGGGGGAAACAAACTGAAGAAGAAAAAGAAAAATGCAGGAAAAAAGAAATAGAAATTGAAGAAAGCAGAAAAGAAATTGCAAAGCTTAAGGAAGATGAGATGAACAAACGAGAATTGAAGGTGGGGGCGGGGGGAGTAAAACAGAAGAATAAATAATGAAAAAAAAAAACAGTAACAGAAAGAGAGTGGAAGTATAAGAAGAAAAAGAAGGTGAAAAAAGGAGACGTCAGAAGGTGAAGAAAGAATAAAAAGGAAAAAGAGAAAAATTGTACACATTTCTAAAAATTTTTAAAAATCTGCTTAATAAATTAGTTGCTTTTCTTCAAGTAATCTATTCTTTCATTTATATTAAGGTAACATATGAACCAGATTGAAGGGTGATGAAGAATAAAAAAACAACTGAAAAATGAACATATTCCCTTCTTTGACTTTTTAATGTACTTGCCTGACACATCTGCCACTTTTTCAATGTCATACTACTTTGGAGAATACTTTCTGCTCTGTTCAACCTTTTATCTGGTTCTAATTTTTTTCTTGTCTAACCGTGTGTTATTTTGCAACCATCAAAAAATACTCTTTGAATTTACCTGTTTTAGACAGGTAAAAAACAGAAACATTTTATATTGTGCTTGTAAGTACATTTTGAGCACCTACACATACTTATAAGGAAACATACAGAAATTATATATATATATATATACATACATACACACACACACTCACATCAGGATCGACACATAACATTTTGAAGTTGGTTAAACTTCAAACTTTTCTACTTCTGTGGGTCTATGCTTCACTGGGCAGACCATGGTATTTGCCTTGATGACAACAGAATATCCAAGCAAAAGTTTAATGGCACTCAACTCCAGCATAAACCAAGGAAGCACTTCAAGGACTGTTTAAAAATGTCTCTTATAGCTTTTTTTTATCATTTTATCCTAAGCAAGGCAATAAAGACACTAAGAGCAAGGGGTTAATGTGTGTTAGAGAATATGAGAAAAATATATTATTAAAGAGAGAGAACATTCCAACAGGCAAGAAGTGTGATAAAAGAAACTTAGCATAGAACTTAAAGTTACATCTAGCAGCCATCTCAACTGTAAAAAGATGATACCTTGCTGCAAATCTAGTACTTTGCTTAAATTCATAAAATCTAGGTACCATAGAGGAAAGTGTGATACTCATTTGTAATTATTTCCAAAATGTAGCACAAGGCCAAAATGGGGAGTGGGGAAAAGGACGGTATTCATCTGTCTTAATATTAAACTTAGCTAGCCACAAACACTGACCCAAATATACCACAATATTCCTAACACCAAAACAACACATTCTTACTTACCTTTCTTATTACACCCACCATAATACCTCATTGTCTCTATGAAAGTCCTAACTAGTCCCCATATGTACAATTCATTGTCTGCGGTGGGGAATAAAATCAATTTAAAAACTAGCCCCAAAGAATATTTACAATATCAAAACAAAACTATTTACAAGAAACCAAATAAAATAGTACCATAGAGGAAAGTTTATCAGAACAATTATCATGAAAGTATTTATAGAAAAGGTACAGGAGAGCTACATTACAACAGTGGAAAAGTGACTCATCAGAATGAATAAAATCTCAATACAGGAGAAATTATACAAAAAGACTCACAAGCACAGAATGTATAGGACTGCAATGCAGAATTTATACAGAAAGGGCTCAAAAGTACAAAATGCATCAGACATTGGCACAGAGCAATCATATAAAAAGTGTGCAATGGTACCAAATTCATAAAACTCCCATAGAGGAGCAACTATATATTTTAAACAATGATATATAGGGTGACCCCAAAAAACGGGAACTTTTTAACAATCCAATAAAACCAAGAGTGATGGAAGAAAAATATTTAATTCCTAGTAATTGAAACCTAAAAACATGCCATTTAAGAAACAATGATGGAATTTTCATTTTTTTTAAATTACGTCCTGTAGATAGCGTCCTCCTGTACGAATGCATTCTTGAAATCTGCTGTTGAGATTCCTCATTGACTGCTGCAACATCTCAGCTGGGATACTGTGAATTTCATTCTCGTTACTAAAATGGCAAAATCTTTACTTGCTCAAGGTCACTGTCTCGGAGTGTTGCCACTTGCTCATGTCTGGCAATACGCACTTCAAAAATTCCCGTTTTTTGGGGGTCACCATATATATATATATATATATATATATATATATATATATATAAACTCCTATGATAGAGATAATGGAATATGTGTACATCTATTTTTCTGTCTCTGTAAAAAGAATTGCTTGCTCCATGTAATACCACAGCTGGACAGTAGGGACTTCATGCAATACAGAAGTAGCACAGTGATGTTAGCAAGAGAAAACAGCAGTTAGAGAAGTAGTAGTTTTGAGGATGAGACCATGGTGGCTGTCAGCATTCTTTAGAGGATTACAATGAATTGGTAGCAGTAATTTACAGCTTTGGAAGGAAATAGAACAATAGTAACAAAAAGTTTGGGTAGAATTTTGTTCATAGACAATATATGGAGGTGCAACTATATTAATTGAAATAACAAATGCCCGTAGTGTAAAATTCTATCTCTTGAATATTTGTTGTTCTCTTTTAATTTTGAGCAAAAATAAAAACTGGGCACTGTATAGAGCTAACGTTGCCATTTTTATTTATTCTTTCAGTCTGTCTCATGAACCGAGCTTATTCTTTTCCAAACATTAATTCTTTGAAAGTATTTCAACCTAATTTTTCATAATATAAGACATTAGTTTATAAAACATATAATATCATGATTTTGTTTACTATGATCAATGCAGAAAGTTAGAACCATATATAGGAAATAAGCACTCCTCCCTGATCTTATGAACAGGAGTAGAGGTTTATCACTTCTTTTCTGGTTAGGATTGGGCTTCCAGTTCCCTTTAGTTTTCTCATTCTCCTTTAATACCAGTAACCTCTTTATCTTAATGGCATTATTGTCTAACACCTTTATTCACAGTACCATGTATCCAATGGATAAAGGCGTTAGTTAGATCCAGTGACAGGACCCAAAGAGTGTGAGTTCAATACCTGGTTAAGGCGGTGGAGAACTTGGAGGGGAATTAACAGGAGATAACTGATAACTGACATCCATTAGACATGGCACGTGGAACTAGAACAGTCTACCTCAGTGAGCAAAATAAAGGGTTCAGTTCGACATTCCAACCACCTGAAGAAAGCTGAAACGTTGTGATAAATATGGCAACAAAGATGAAGACAATAGTTCGAACAATGTAAATAGTGTACATGTCCAAGAAATTTCAACTGTCTCTTTCTGAAACTAAGCACAAGATTCTGTTTAGCTCCCATTTTCCTTAAAACTTCTTTATTACTCACATGTTCTTACCATGATATTCTCAGCATCCTTCTGTAGAACTACATCTCTGTTGCTTTAAGTTTACTCTTCATATGTGAAGAAATTGTTCAGCATTCATTGCCATACAGGAGGATTGATATTACATAACAGTTGAGTACTCTTAAGGTACAAAAAGTATATTTTATGTGCTCTCACACAAAAATTTGTTACAGCCCATACTTGATCAGTGTTATTCTTGTAAGAAGGCTAAAGGTCATCCACAGAGCTATAAATGAATGTGAAATCATCATAGTAAAATTAACACTTGAAAATGTCATGTTTTCAAATGACTTGAAGTGGAGTGACCAATTTGAATCAATAGCTGCATCTACTGCAAGAAAAGTTGGGTCACTGTGTTGTGTCAGAAAATTTTTCTCATCAGAGCCCATGTTGCACATTGCAAATCTACCTTTTGTCAAGGCATTGAATACTGCTGCCATATTTGGTCTGGTGTTCCTGCTCTTCATCTCAAAGTTCTTGACAAAATCCAAAGAAGTATCTATAATGTAATTGATCCTAACTTGGTATCTCAACTTCAGTCACCTTCTCACAGACATTACATGGCTTCCCTCTGTCTTTTCTACAAATATTTTCACAGAAACTGCTCTGACGAGCTTTTTTTTCATGGTGCCCTGACTACATGAACTTAAGCATGATACTAGATTGGCATCTAGGTCCCACCTGTTTAATGTTGAAATAGGTAAATGCAACATCCATTTCTACTCCAACAGTTTTTCTTGCACTTCCTGACTGTGGAACTCCCTTCTGTTTACTTGCTTCCTTTATAGATACAAGCCTCAAAAATTTAAATGCAACGTCAATGGCCATTTTCTATCCTCTTGAATTCCATTCATCTTTTGTCCTTTCCTCAACATGAACTCAGTAAGACACAATACCCTGTCTTTTCTCTCACTTTCACTCCCTGTAATGCCCTTCATGCTAGTGGCATTCCTGCCTTTCTTGGCGTTAAATGATTAAACAAAAAAGAAAGAATTAAATGATTTAATCCCTAAATTTTGTTTTGTTAAGTTTCAGCACCAAATTGCTACATTGATAATCAGGAAGCAATGAATTGTCAGTAGTCGTGAATACAAATGTCGCTGACAAAATAGAGAGTATCATATAAGAATTTGCTTAATCCTTGCATTCTTTTCTTGTCAGCAACACATTCTAGTTTGCATAGATCTTTATTGAATTCCTACTTGGCTGTTCTCTACTCAAGCCGAGTAATTTGGTCACTGATAACTACAACTTAATTACAAGACTGAAGATGATTTGATATAATAAATATGTATAATAAAATTTGTTGTTAACCTTGGCTTTATTTACCTATTTCAAATAAGAACTTCCATAAATTACCCTTACTATAATTCTTATACAACATATAATTATCATAAAATATTGCTAAACAAAGTGTTTTTCCCATTGTGCTTTTGTTTGGTTCAGGCTTTGTTACTGTTTACTTGTTTTTGTTGTAGGTAAATTGAATAGCATTCTTGAAGCTGTTCTGTGTATCTAATTATGGAAGGACTTTGATGAAACAATTTTGCTTATCACCCACACACACTACTTGTTAATTTAGCCTATTTGCTGTAAATAGAATCAATTTTTGCAGCAATTCATAGAATCTTTACCTACTTGAGTGTTTCATTTTGTTCTTGCCTGAATAATGCTCAGAAATTCTTCTGGATGTTACAGGTCCTCTCACTAAAAAATGAATTATTTTGTTTAGTTTTATTCTATTATCATAATTATGATATATCTTAAAACAAAAACTTGATTCAGTTATTGTTTCTGCCTGAATTTCAGATTGAGCATTGTCATTATTTACAATATTTCTATTCAGACTATTGTCCGTGTCTTTGCTGTAGCTGTTACAATGTCTCAGCCGTTGTGCTCTCCGGCCTTCACCAGGTGTATATCGATCTGGGTAACCTAAAAGGATTTCTGAACTAAATCATTTATCTAATCTAAGGGGGATAGACTGCTCTCTGTCCATAGCACATGTCTAGGGATATCCCATTTTGTTCTTATTTTCATTGCTCACCCGTTTCCAAACAAAGACAAATTACTTCAAAAGTCTTCAGCAGTAGCAGCAGCCAAAATATAACTGACAGCTGTAGCAGCAGTAAATCAGCAGGCAGGTTAGATTTAAGGCTCCGAGTTCACTGAAGCAAATTATCCTACAGAATAATAGCCTAGTGGATTAAAGCATTGCTTTGTAAATTTGGTGACATAGTAACTGTGATTGATTGATTTATCCATTTTCTATGGATTATCAACCCCATTGCAGGTTATTTAAAGCCAGAAAATATTTTTTTAGATTGGAAGAATTTTTTTTTTGAGATAATAATGGTTTAGTGATACAACTCTTACTAATTCACCCATAGCTGGGGAGAGAATATGTGGATTCATACCTTTCCCAAGGGTACTTGCATATAACAAACCCAACAGGAATTGGAACTTGGCTCTGTAATTGACAATTCCTAGCCATTATTCATTATACCACCACGCATCCGAGCTAACAGTACCTGGTATTCCCAAATGATCACCAATCTAAGATACTAGTCAGGCTCAATGTTGTTTAACTTCAGTGATTGTACAGGCTCAATGTTGTTGTCAGGCTCAATGTTGTTTAACTTCAATGATTGTACAGGCTCAATGTTGTTTAACTTCAGTGATTGTACAGGCTCAATGTTGTTGTCAGGCTCAATGTTGTTTAACTTCAGTGATTGTACAGGCTCAATGTTGTTTAACTTCAGTGATTGTACAGGCTCAATGTTGTTTAACTTCAGTGATTGTACAGGCTCAATGTTGTTTAACTTCAGTGATTGTACAGGCTCAATGTTGTTTAACTTCAGTGATTGTACAGGCTCAATGTTGTTTAACTTCAGTGATTGTACAGGCTCAATGTTGTTGTCAGGCTCACTGTTGTTTAACTTCAGTGATTGTACAGGAATCATTGTTTCAATGTGATGTTGCTGTAAGCTATAGTAATTTGAAGTTCAATCCCATGGCCAAGCATTGTGTATTTGGACTCAGTAGAAACAGGAAGGGTAATAACTGAGCAGTACTAAAAATAAGAACTAGAGAGGATATCCCTAGGAAGGGGAAGTGGAATGAGCACAGTCTACTGCCATAGATTA
>OZ038494.1:51750381-51802881 GCA_964036315.1 Acanthosepion esculentum
CCAAGTGAGCCAGGCAAAGAGATTGATACATGTTCTGTCATGAAGCAGCACGGCTTTGAGGCTCCTGGATGAGCTGATGAAAGGTGCCACTTGCTGGAGTTACAGGTGATTCCAGTTGCCTTGGTCACATTTTGGCAGAAGCAAAGCTCATCTTGACACATGAAAAAGCTTGAAAAGCACTGGTGATGCTTTTCTCTAACCTGCAACTCACACACTTTCATCTAACAAATTCCACTGCTTGAATCTTGACGTCAAAAGTTTGGCATTGGACTTTGTGAGATCAAGACCTCTGATCAGGTTAAAGTCTTTTTGTTTGTAGTAGTATGGGTTTCTCTCCTCAGCTGTGTCTCTCTAATCAGGATCAATGACTTCATCCTTTTCTGAACTGCTGTTCTACAGCTGTTCTCTCTTTGGAAGTGTGGGTATGGGGAGCTCAGGCCAGTGTAGTATTGGTGCAGTGGATGATAGAAGGTCTGGATATATGATAGCAGTCACATTCTTGCTAGCTCAATATTTGGAAGGGCCCACCATGCAGAAAAAGCATTTTTGAGTGGTCAGTTGGTTCCCTCCAAATTTGTGGGATTGCAAATTTTATGGCTCTATTTTCTTCTCTGTACCAGCCTACAAAAGATCAAAATAAGAACATGAGTATTAAAAATACAAATATATTTCCCCAGTGTTATTGAAAAATTCTAAAAAATTACATTTTTTTAAATTTCTAAAAATAATGTGTTGGATAGGTAAAATTCTGACTTTAATGTAACAAATGCTACAAAAATACGGAATCTTGAATACTGAACATTCCTAATATGCCATATTTTTAGGGCTCTTGCCAGTGATCCAGTATAGAAAACATTCACGATACTGTGGACACTAATGCGTGATGTTTTAAACATTTAATACATATTTTGCAATAACACTGGTTTAAAAAAAATAAAAGTAAAAAATAAACAATTTAAATTAAAAAAAAAAACAAAAAAACATTTACACTAAAAAATTCCACTATTAAAACAAGCAAAACTTTCCATCATACCTTCTGGAATTCTTTTGCAGAGTTTGCAAGAGAAATATGGTGCCTAGTGCTTGTCTTGATCCCTCACAGGCATGGCAAAATATGCCTTGTAGGCCTCACACATTTTAGCAGATTTTGCCACAGAGTACTTTTTCACTCATTTTCATAAATTTGCCACAGACATAGCAGAATGTTTCTGCCAGACACTTGCAACTTCTTGATGCCACCTGTGACAAATGTATCTATCAACGACAATATGTCTGCACTTGAACATGTAGAAGTAAACCAAACTGTTGAGCATACACTCTCATTTATCCTGCCGTCTCTGTAGCCAGAACTTTCTAGAAAATTCTCCTTCAGCAGCTCAGTCCTGAATCTGTCTGAAATGTCATAGAAAATAGGTTTGTTTTAAGACTTCAATGTCCAGGTCACAAAAGCAAAGTTTCAAGGGAAGAATAGTAATTTCCTTTGCTTTCTAGACAAAAGCAATTAGGAAAAAGCACAAAAAATAGACAAAAAGTCAAAATTCTGTTACAGTGTTATCTGTATCAATGGTTTCCAACCCTTTTCAATACGTAAAAAATATCTGAATTTTTTTTTGCTTGCTTTATTTACATCATTTACATGATTATTGTCATCATCTTTGTTGTTATTACAACCATTCAGACACTGTGGCCTCCAAATTTCATCAGGTGAATGTCAATCTGCATGTAGAGACTCTTAAACTGAATTTGGTGACATAGTAATTGTGAGTTCAATCCTTGGACAGTGTGTGTACATGGATTCAGTGGAAATGGGATGAGCAGCACTAAATAAAGAACTTAACATGAAATCCCTGAACATGGGCAGTGCAACAAGAAAAATATACCCGAGCAGATTAAATAAAATGGTTCAGTTTGAAATTTCCTGGAGGTTACATGGATTGACAATCATCAGATGCCCAACAGGTGAAACATTGTAACAACAACAAAGATGGGGACAAATGTCTGGTTGTAAATAATGACAACTCTTCATCTCAGAAATTCAGACAGAAATTAATCGCGGCTTACAATGTCAGTGCTCAGCCACAAAATGATTTCCACCTCTCAAGGAAATTACGTGCCTCTTTGATATGTGCGTGTGTGAGAACAGTTTTTTGAGAACCATGCATGAATTAGTTCTTAAACATGAACCTACAGAAAATAGCTTTATGATTTTCAGTATATAACACTGATTGTTGAAAATTGCTCAAACAAATTTTGGGTCACAAAATGCAAAATCCCACTTTTCAGCACTTATGTGACATTGCTTTTAATTCATTCATAGTCTGGTGAATAACCTTAAATATCTGCTGTTTGATAACATAATAATCATGAGGTGCCATCAAAAAGTATTAGAACTGGTGCTATAAAAAGAAAACTACAACACATATCAATTCAGCATTTAATCTCCTTTGAAGTAGTCCCATTCTGAAAGCACACACTTTATCCAGCATTGTTTCCATTGATGGAAACCATTACTGGAATTCCATTTTTGGGTTAGCAAGCAGCTGCCTCGCCGCATTCTCTTGGATTCCCTCTATGTCTTGAAATCTTTTCCTTTCAAGTGGGATTTGATTTTAGAAGAGGAAAAAGTTGCAAGTGGGGAGATTTGGGAAATATGGTGGTTGTTGGATCTGGGGAATGTTGACTTGTCCAAAAACTGCTGGACAAGCCATTACATTATGGAACCTGTGTGTGGTGGTAACCATAGTCTACACACCTTCCTTCCAAGCATTGCTTAAAACAATGGAAGAAAGCAAGAATGTTATAACTTAGTTTGTATGTATGACAGAGTTCAAGGTCAATCGGTGCCAAGTGGTTTCACTCTGGGGATTTTAGTTCTGTTACCATAGCAACACTCCTGATACTTTTAGATTAGACCACATACATATTATTAATTAATAGAAAAGGATAATATAAAAGTTATGCATTATGACAAACTAAGAGTGGGCCATTACAAATCTTTGTGCTTAAATTATGCCATTTCTATCCTCTAAGCATGCCACCAAACATTTTTAAATGCTGTTTTTTTTCAGCTGTACATTGTAATAAGGAACAGAACTAAAGAAGTACCTTGATGAAGGCCTTAGTAAACAGAGTGGCCAACGACAAGGCTAATAACAAATAAGAATACAATTAAAAGAGGACACACAGTGCTGTTTGATAAAAGTGACTCACCTGATTTTTTTTTTACTAAATGTTCTACTCTCCAATGGAACGAAAGTTGAGCTAAATTCAGAGGATAAGCGGTCTAAATTCCGAAGAAGTTTTGAAATCTCTTTGAATTTAGCAGTAAGTACTGTCAAGCATCCGTTCAGTATAATGTTCTGGGGATGCTTTTCTTTACATAGAAGTGGTTTCTTAAAACCTATTGAAAAGACCCTCAGGAGCGAGCGGTACAAGAGAATTTTAGTCTTGTCTGCTCCCTTCTGCTGAAAGGGTGCAAATTGACCCACCAAGCTCATTTTTATGCAGGATAATGCTCCCTGTCACAAATCAAAATTGATAAAGGAATACTTTGATGAGAAACAGGTGAGTGTTATGACATGGCCGCCCCAATCTCCTGACCTCAACCCCATAGAAAACTCATGGAGCATTATAAAGTACAGGCTCTTGAGAAAGCAGTTGAGCAACAAAGAGGATTTGATTGTGAATTTCATATCCGAATGGAATTCAATGCTTGGAGATGAGATTTGCCACAACATAATCAAGTCAATGCCAAAAAGGTTATTCAAAATAAAGGAGGACCCATAAATTATTAAATATTTCTAACTATATTACCAATTATAAATAAATTATACCTCTATTATTCTTTATTTAAAGCTGTTCGGTTATGTTTCTATTGATTACTAACTAGTAGCAGGGAATAAGTGAGTCACTTTTTTTGCACTGAGTTTTTCTCTAAATCTCATTTATATCCAAAATTATAATTATCAATAGAATAGCTTAGGGTGAGTAAACTTTTTTACTAGGTGGTCAGGAAGGGGTCTTTATATTAGTAAGATAAAAAATTAGTTTGACCCCAAAAACAATGGGCAAGAAATTTTTTAAGTAAAAAAAATCACTTTTATCAAACAGCAATATATATATATATTAGTACAGCAAAAGGTGGATAAATCCGAAAGAGTCCAAATTGAGGGAAGGTAATGCTTATGATACTGATACTAAATTTTAACTACCCTCTTCCTTGTCAAGGCACTTAATATTAATCCCAGATCAAACATTACATAAGGAAAAATTCAATAACTACTTATAAGATTGTGAAGTTAGTGCTTCAACATTGTGTGTGTGTGTGTGTGTGTGTGTATATATATATATAGTCATCCACAGACAGATTGTTTTGCTGTATCACAGCTCTTCAGTATGGCTAGATGTCTGATTGCTTCAAGCCAGTATAGAAACTCAACCGATTTGGCATCAGTTAGAGATCCTACCCCTAAGCTGTTAGTCCATGGCAGAGAGAAATTTTAGTGTTTTTTTTCTATACAAAATATGCCAGTGGCTAAGAGAACTCAATTCATACTTGAAGAGCAATGCATTCATAGCAACAGCAGCAGCCACTGTTTTTATTAAATTTACCCTTTTCTCTAGAGAGTTCTATCAAAGGGTCTCCAAAAGCATATATATATATATATATATATATATATATATATAGATAGTCATCCACAGACAGACTGTTTCACTGTATCACAGCTCTTCAGTATGGCTAGACATCCGATTGCTTCAAGCTGGGATTGAAACTCAACCGATTTGTGTTTTTTTACTAATATGGCAAAAAAAATTTCTCAAATTGTCATATTAGTAAAAAACACACTCACTTAAATTTAAAAAAAATTCAACCTTAGCATTGGAACTGCACCCTCCACAAGTTTGTATCCATTATCAATAAGACATCTAAAAAAAACATACTTCGATTCACATTATATTTTTTCGTCTCAGATGCTACCTGAATTTACCAAAAACAAAATAATTTCCATGCCTGAAGATGACTGAAAATAAGAGTCAAAAGTACTTGTGTATTTAAAGAAGTCCTAATACAGTTTATAATTTTAAAAACAGGGATCATAACATTCAAGTGATTGGTAGGTTAATGCATCTTTAAAATTTTGTTAGCGAAGGGATTTTGCCATTTTTATATCATTAACTTTACTAATTTACTTTTTTGTATGAATGATTCATTGTAATATATATATATATATATATATATTATGTGCATGTGTATGTTTCATTGAAAATAACAGACAAGGAATTTTTGCTGAATTTTTATTGATTTTTTGATTTTTTTTTATATTCTTAAATTTTTACATTTGGTGTAAAAATTTTGAACCGAATCCTTTATTTCATCCACAGTGGACAAAATAAAGGGTTCAGTTAAAAATTTCAATCACCTGAAGCTGGCCGGAGTGTAAAACAGCCAAAACATTGTGAATGTGGCAATGAAGATGAGGATAACAGTCTGAATAATGTCAATAATTCATTGAATATAACAGAAAAAGAAAATTTTATGAATTTTCCATTGAGTTTTTTTTCTGCTGGGGATGTATATGAGAAGACAAGATAAAAACAAATAAACTGGGTTTAAGTTGCCAAATAGGGAAGAAAGGAAACAAAACACTAGAAAACTTATGTAAACTCAGTGAAAACACTTAGAACTCAATAGTCCAGACCAGAAAATCTAAAGCAGAAAACTAATCCAGAAAAGATCAGGAACACAATCCAATGTCAAAGAGACACAGGGCTTTACTCTGGTTATTAGTTTCTTGTGCAAAGTAATCTTCAGATGGTACAAAGATCAAGAAAAAAACAAAACAGATCTTTTTTTTTTGTTCTTTAAACTAAGGATAGCTTTGTGCATGAAACCAAAAATCATGGAATAGTCCTGATCTCTTCAGTCTTTGTGTGTGTTTGTGTGTTTGTCTGAATGGATATAGATTATTATAGAGAACCGATTCCAGATTTGGTTATCTTACAAATAAATAAATTTCTTTTTATGTCCATCTTGATATTTACCCATGTCTCTCCACTGAGACAGGATGCAACACGAGGTCAGGCTTAATGTGGGGAACCTGAGCACATATACTTGAGCCAAGTGCAAAAGTTCACCAGTCCCCGCAACCATCGGTTGTGCTGGGCTTGGTAGCGACTACTGATTCCCCCCTCTCTAGTGCAATGATGGGGTGCAGTCTTGTGTAGCTGTTCCCTGGGACTGGGCACCCCACAGTATTTATTTTTCTCAGCTGCTGTCCATGGACAGAGCCACAACTCTGCCCAAAGACAGATGAGAGAAATTTTTAATATCCGTCTTCATATTTACCCATGTCTCCCCACCGAGACGGGATGTGACAGAAGGTCAGGCTTAATGTGTGAAACGCAACCACATACACTTGGGCCAAGCACAAAAGCTCACATGTTCAGTCCATGGTATATTTCAACATCCTTCTGTAGAAGCACATTTCGGTTGCTTCAAGTCTCTTCAGCTTTTTGAAGGCATTTTTCCGTCCCTGCGCCCCTTCAGATGTCAATGTAGCACTTTCCATCCCGTTCAATACTTCCCAGTTTACAAGCAGTAAATATTAACTTCTTACCTAGAAATCTCACACATTCATACTGAATATTAATGGGGAGACATCAGAGTGAGTTTTACTTGCAAGACAGCAACATAAGATTTACTGTAGGGACAGCAGTGTGAGCATGTATGTTACAAGAGAAAGGCTTTGAAATACCAATTACAGTTACTGGCTGAAGCAGCAGCTGAGAATTTGATCAGCACTATATTTTAATTATCTACAGTCATTTCTTATTATTATTATTAATGCTCTGAGAAAACCATCTTTTTCTAAATTATTATTATGTAGAGGACCGTTGAGGAGATATCTCTGGGCTAAGATTTCCTGCTGGCTGGTCCAGCTACATGAAAATGTCAGGACATTAATTAAGTCCAAAGAAGACAAAAGAAAACAAACAAGATCGATACATATATGCAAACAAATAGATATTATGGGTAAACAAACATATTAATACACGAAGACATGAAAAGTTACATAGTGTTTGTATGGAGAAGTTATGTGTGTGTGTTGAGTGTCCGTACGTACGTGAATTGTTCTTAGCGTGTTCCCAGAATATGGGAAATGCTGTATCTGTGAGATGTCACATATTGGCCTAAGTGAAAAAGAGAAAGTTTTACCTCGCCTCCGCGAGGTTGCGGCCCAAGGCCTGAGTTGAAAAAGAGAGAGTTTTTTCCTCGCCCCAGCGCGAGGTTGCGGCCCAAGGCCTGGGTTTAAAAAGAGAGAGAGAGCCAGTATTTATAGTCAGGGGATAGAGACCCCTGTTGAAGGATTAAGGAAATGAGGAGGAGCTAACTGTGACAATTACGTCTAAAATAATCTTTATAGTCTTAGAATAATGATTACCGTATTTGGGGCTTTTATTTCTTTTCTAATAATGATTGCAATACATCTAAATGGTTTACAATTGTTAGCTTTCTTTTATTGTCTCCCTTCTAGTTCTTTTCAGTCTGTCTACTTATATATCATCAATCAAATTTTGCTTCCACAAAATATGAGCAACATATTAGTAAATGGAATTTTCAAATTCAAGAACAGAAAAAAAAAAGGGGAAAATTATGATTAGATTGATTCTTCCAGAGTTTGCTTTTGCCAATATTTTATTCTTCGTTAATATGTATCTGTAAGTTTACAAACTTTATAATAACAAGTTTAACTTTTACTCATAACTTGACAAATAATTTTCATAAAGCATATATGCGAAATAGTGGTTATGTCAGATGCCTCGATCTTTTTCTCTATGTTTTTGTGCTGCTTTGTACACAATTGCATGTTTACCTGATTGCAAGAGATTATATATGATTTACACATAGAAAACCAAACAAGCACACCCATTGGAGGTATTTATTGCTAGATATAAAATTGATTAAGAGTTATTTTTTTTTACACTGATCTAGTTTTGAATATGAATATTTAATAACTTCTATATAAATATCTCTACACTTAAGCATGAACACAAATATATATAACAAAAATCTTAACTGTCTGAAGTTCAAGATTAGCATTAACATTGAGTTATGGTTTTAGATTGGTACCTGCAGATGTATTCCTGGTGGTTGTTATTGTTAGAACAGTGTCCTGGTTTAGTTTCTCATTTTGGGATTCTTTACTATATCAGTCACTGTAGATGTAAATAAATGTTTGTTTTGTTTCTTTTTATTGGTAGGGATGGTCTTGGCACTTTTGCTTCACCTATAACTTAGTTTAATATGATAGGATAAAGCTAAATAGGAAACGTTTATCAATCTAACAGGTTTCACTCTTATTAAAGCTTCATTGGAGAATGAGATACGAAGAAAAAAAAAGAAAGAACTTCTAGTATTTTTTACTTTGGTGATGTTTCATTTTCATATGTTAATCAGATTTCATGTACATTCTACTTGTTAAACATTAATTTGTGGTGGTGTGAATTCAAGGAGAGACGATGCGTCCATTCAAAATTCAAAGAAATTAACAGATTCCAAATCTAAATGAAAAACCATAAATATTGCTTTATGTATGTAAGTGTATAATAATTCTAGTTTGTTTATGTGGGATTCAGATGATAATGTATATCCGTAAGTGTGTGTGTGTGTGTGTATGTGTATGTATGTCTAGTAGACATTATGTTTGTTGGTTTTCTCATGTTGATTTGGGAACATTTTATGTACATACAGTTTGTTTTACAATATGTTAGTTTCTTTAAGAATGGATTCAATAAAGGTTGCTGATGTAATATAATGTTTCTGATATGTTTATAGTTGGTAATATTGTTATTAGTAATTCCTCAAAGTACTTTCAATGTAAAAGAATTATGTTTTTTTTGTTTTTTTTTAATTAGGGTGATATTAGTAAAATCTAAGTTATGACCAGTTTTGCTCCTGTATATTACAATTGAGTTTAAATGGTGGTTTAAATATAAAACTCTTTATATATGTAGATACAGGCTTTTAGATTTCAATGTCTCTCGGATATCAGTGCTTTTACATTTTTATTTGATAAGTACTGGCATCTGAATTCGTGTTGGAGTTATTTTTGTTCCTAATTATATCGCAGATTCTCTGGGATGGGGTGGTAAAGATCCTAGTATTAGGGATAGCTAATTTACTTACAAGTTTTGTAGAAAGAATGTGAGAGCATAGGATTATGGATTTTGTGTTGTTGTTAGAAGTGCTATTGGTGGTGTCCAGTTTTTTGAATTTGTGAATTTTGTAAGCTTGTTTTCTAGCATTGAAGATGAAATGATATGCGTAGAGAAGAAGTTTAAATGTTTTCTCAATGTATTTCTCTTCTTCACCTAAGTATTATGGATTACATATACTAAGGGATCTCTGCAAAAGAATCCTATGACTAATCCATCCTGATTTTATTTTTTGACAGTTGTAGGAATAGTAATTAGATTGTTTTTATTAGTGGGTTTTAGTTTAATATATAAAAACAAGTGAAAATTAAGAGAATTTAACATGTCTGTTCAGGCAAGCAGAACTTCAAAAGCACTCAACTGATTACTTAATTTATATATTACAGTTGTAGTTAAGTTCAAGTGGCTTATTTGGTTAGCCAACTCAAGAATCTTGAGTCAGCTAACCAGATAAGTCACTTGAACTTTTCTTGGTTTATTGAATATATGTGTGTGTGTGTGTGTGAAAGTTTCATTTTTATTATTATTTTTTATTGATACTTTCAACAATTCTAATAAATTTTCTGATTTTCACTTCGTATTGGAACATGAAATTTCTCATATCTTTTGACTACTTTCCACTAACGCAACTTGCCATTATCAAAGAGGATTGTTGTTGCAATATTATAATTATAATAAATTATATATAACTTAAAAAATTAAACTTGCATAAATGAAAACTTGCTGTCCAAATAGACCAAACATATCAGATAAAGAACAAATAGAAAATGTCTATCAATCTAACATGTTTCACTTGTTAACACTTCATCAGAGAATGACATACAGAAAAAATTCTGCTATTTTTTTCTTTTTTCCATATCTCATTTTCTGTGAAGCTTTAATAAAAGTGAATCATATTAGATTGATAAACGTTGCCTACTTGATTTATATTTGATCTCAACTCATATATAAAATTTCAGATATACATTCAAGACTGTAGATATCAGTCAAATATATATATATGTGTGTGTGTGTGTGTGTGTGTGTGTGTGTGTGTGTGTGTTTGTTAATAGCACTATGTTGGAGTGCAGAATAGAGGTAATATCTCATTTGAAGATAACGGCACTGTAAGTGTGAAAAGTCATTAAACTTGCCCAAGACAATGTGATAATCCAACAAAAAAGTATATAAAAGACAACAAGAAAACATGACTAAGTTATATTTTTCATCAGGGATGTACACCAACCATATAGATTTATGTTAATAGAATTGTTACTTACAGCAAATTGTAAAAAATGTATTGTGCACTGGTATTCAATTTATATAATGAATCCAAAGAAATAATATTTTGCTTATTTTGAAATTGTAAGTAACATTTCATTAATTAAAATAGTGGATAAACTTTGATATGTACAGCAGATTTTTGTTTTTGAACATGACTGTCTTTATTAATTGAAAAACAACTTCAAGTTTGATTGCTTTTTTTTTTTTAAAGAAAAACAATCAGCAAGTGAAATATCAGGAAGAAGTTTTTTTTGTTGTATTGTCTCATTCTTCATCTTGAAATCATTCACACACTGAAATATTATTAAATTAACTGTGAACACGATGTAGTATGATGTTTAAAAGGTTGTGTGTTTGTGTGTATTTTATGTTGGTGTGTGTGTTCATATGTGAACAATTAAGAAGAAGCATACAAAAATTTGAGTTTCTACTACGTATCTTGTTTATTCTTTTATTTATAGTGACTATGGTGAAACAAATTTCTCAATGTTGCTTGGGTATATTCATTTTCTTTTTTGGTTTAGAAGTTATAGTAAGAATAGTTAAAATGGTTATGCGGTGTCTGTTTTCTTTTTCTTAGTCCAGAAGTTAGTGTAAGTAAGTATAATAATCATTTATTACAATGGTTACACTCATCAGCCTTGCGCTGAGTTGGAATAACCAAAAAGAAAGCTTGACTTACTTCATAGGTTGAGGTTTTTCAAAGACACATGAGAGCACCATGTGTTGGAAAGTGAAGAGAGAGTTCAGTTATCAGTGGACCAGGGAAACTAACATTCCCCAGTGGGGACATAATTACCATGTGGTTCTACATCTTGGAGCAGAAAGTAGAAAGAGTGTGAGGCAGGAATTTTTTTTGCCTTTTTATAGAGTTCAACAGTGCCAACTAATGGTGTTGTACAAAGCCAAGTGGGGGTAATCATAATTCTGGTTCCTTTACTCTTAGCATCATGGGAAACACATTTCTTTTTACTTTTTTTTTATTATTCATTATTATTATTATTATTTCATTTATCAATGTTATTTCATTTTCCCACAGTAGTCTGCATCATGTGTATGATAATAAACTACATCCGTGTCCTGGGTAAGATGATAAACTACATCCGACAGCAAGGCCTCTGACCAGGAGGTTTTGAGGAGCTTGGAATCACTTTTTAATTACTGGTGTTCCCAGGTCCATCCTGACCTGGGGTAGACCTGTTGAGGTCCCAGCTATGGACAAATAGTTAACCTCCAAACTTAAAACACTATGAAAGTGTAAAAAATAGGTTTTAATACCAGCAATATATTTTCGTAAAAATTATTACAAGGAATAAATCTTTGAGGAAAAATTATTTCCAGCAATACATTTTTGGAAAATATTGATATGCCATAAAACAAACCAAACCAAAGTAGTTTGCTCATTGTCAACCCAAGCAAAAAACATGCAAATTTACAAATATCCATTAGTACTTTTATACTGATGCATATACATGGGGCTGGTGCAAGGGTCTCATCCCCCAACTCTGAATCTATGATATGCGCCTCCCCACTCTATTCATATAAAATAAAAGTTTTATTGTGACCTCTTGTACAATAATGGATCATATGCAATAAGTGAACAATTCAACTCACAAAAATATACAATATATCTAAATACAAATTAGAAACATGTCATAATAGACAATTCAATATTAAATAAATTAACAATGTTTTGTGACAATTTTTAACATTAACTTGACATTTTTCTTGTTAGAAAGTTAAATAATTTTAAAACATTTGACATTATAGCTTTTAAAAAATAGTCAATTTTTGTTTTTTCAAGACTTAGCATTAGCAAAAACAAATTCATGAATTTGGACACAAAAAATAGAAAAAAAAACATGACCCCCCCCCCAATAATGTCAAAAATTTTGAAAAATTTTCATCTCTAATAGTCAGTTGTGCTTAGTTTAATTTGTAACATATATGATCAACATTTTCTTTTTTTTCTAAGCTTTCAGGACCTCATTATTTATAATGAACAACACAATATCAGAAAGTTCCCGGACTCTATGTGCTCGGATTTTATTGTGGATATAGATAATAATGCTCATTGGTACCCAGCTCAGTGAGTCAGTCTGCTAATATGCTACATGTTATCTATCCATGTTCAATTATTGTGCAAGATTTTGTAATGTTATAGTGAAATAGTTCTGTGATCATTACAATGGCTGATATACAAACATGCCTCTATCAGATTACTGAGACCCTTGAAATGCCTTGTTAGGCTTTCCGTGAACAATATGTCTGACCCAGGATTCTGAGTGACACAGATGTTTCAAAGTTGATTAACTGTCATTTCAAGATGATGAATTACCAGCAAATGTCAGAAAATGTTGAAAAATTCATGAACTCATCAACACCATTGCTAAAAACAATCCACCAGCTATCACATGACTGGAATCAGTCATGGAGGTTGTCAGGAGATCCTTGGCCACAGACTTTCCGATATATCTTCTGGAATGTTTAATTTTGTTGGAATTTTTATTTATTTATTTATTTTTATAAATTTTGAATATACGCAGATTATTATTGATAATTTGGGAAGCATATTAGAATAATCGAGAACCTATACTGACAGCAAACCGCTTGCTTATGGATACAAAATAAGTTCGGTAAATATACAAAAATATAAACGGACATAAAGCAAGGATGTGTTTTCTCACTAGACTTATTCAACCAATACAGTGAGGTGTTCCTGAGAGAATTAGAAGTCCTAGCAGCATTCATTATTGGCAGCCACAACCTTAACAACATAACATATGCAGATGACACAGTGTTGATAGCAGATATAGAAAGGAAACTGAAACTCCTACAGATTGTCAGATTCATTTTCTATGAATTATCAACCCTTTGGAGGTTATTTAAAACCAGAAAATATTTTTAGATTGTAAGAATTTTTTTTAGAGATGATAATGATTTAGTGATAAAAGTCTTAGTAATTAACTCATAGCTCGAGGGAGAAGAGGTGGATTCATACCTTTCCCAAGGGTATATGTGCGTAAGTGAATATGATAAACCCAACTGAAATTGAAACTCAGCTCTCTGATTAACAATTCCGAGTCATTATCTATTACACCACCTGCACATCCATGCTTACAGCACTTGGTATTCTTAATCAGTCATTCATTTAGATAATGTCTGGGCTTGATGCTGCTTAACTTCAGTGATCATATGGGAACTAGTGTAGAAGCTAGTGAAGAAAAGCGAGAAGACGGAATGCATGGGTATCAGCAAAGGGGACAGCCCAACATGCAAATTACAAATTGGAGATACCGAAATCAAACAAATGTAATGAATTAAATATCTGGGCAGTGTTTGAACAGAGGACAGAAAGTGCAAAACCGAAATCCAAAGGTGTATTGCAATAGCGAGGGATACCTTCCAAAAGCTAAGCAAAGCATTAAAGGAATAGAAAAATTCCATAAGAAACAAAGAAAAGAGTACTAAAACAGTTATGTAATACCAGTCCTCCTATATGGCAGTGAATGCTGAACAATCTTAAGATCTAGAAGACTTAAGTAATGGAAATGTGGTTTTACAGAAGGTGGCTGATTATACCATGCAAACAAAAAGTACACCTATATCATGAAGAGATAGCTGAAATTTCTATAATAATGAGGAAAGATATCTTGGAAAATTTGATACTCACAGAAGGACAGATTGAAGGCAAAATAACGTATAAGCTACCAAGAGCACTTGAGTAAATGGATAGCAGAGGAAGGTTTAGGAGAGATAACAAAAACTGATGTTAAATATTTTTAGGAGGAATAACATTTTTCAGTTTATAATATATATATATATATATATTTTTTTTAGAAATATTTACAATATTGATGGTGTGAAATTTTATTGTGTGCTGTTTGGATTGTTCATCATATTGTCTCTGTATATGTAATATATATATATTAGGGCCTTGAATAAGATCTCGCTGATTTTTTATGGAAGTTATATTTGATTTACAAAAATTAGTAAGAAACAGGTAACTGAAAGTATTGTCCATTGCAAGCCACAACTTTTTCCCATCTTTCTGGCAAAATTTGAATTCCACATTGGAAAAACAACACGTCTTTTGAGGCTAACCACAAGTCAACCCATTTTTTGGTATCTTCATAAGAATGAAGGTGCTATTCAGCCAGGCCATGTGCCATCAATCAGAACAAGTGATAATCAGATGGGGCAATGACTGGTGAATATGGCAGGTAGGGAAGGACTTGTCATTTAAGCGTTTCCAAGTAGGTTTTCACTCGTTTTGCAATATGTGGCCTAGTGTTGTCATGTTGCAAAATCACTTTGTCGTGTCTCTGCTCATATAGCAGCCATTTTTTCTTTAATGCTCGGCACAGACACATCATTTGTAGTCAATAGCGATCTCCTGTGATGGTTTCAGTTTGTTTGAGTAGCTCAAAATAAAGTACACCCAGCTGATCCCACCAAATGCAGAGCAGAAGCTTCAAACCATGGATATGAGTCTTCATGAAGTAATACCTCCAATTCTTCGTCTTCAAACTTTTTAGGTGCGCCAGAGCATTCTTTATCTTCAACATCAAAATCATTATTTTTGAAGCATCTAAACCAATCTCTGCATGTTGTTTCCAACAGAGTATGGTCGCCATACGTTTCAACAAGAATTCTGTGTACTTCAGCTGCAGATTTCTTTTGAATGACATAGTAAAGTAAACTTCCCTGCAAATACACTTTCTTTGGCACAAAACCCAACATGTTTAATGCTATGAAAAACAAAGTTGTTTACACTTTGGTGAAATTACATACACTGAATTTCAAGCTTGCTTATAATACTTTCTTATAGATGTGTTACCATCTGAAACTACTACATGCAGTTCTGGGAATGCCATCTGTTGGAAAACAGTGAGAACTTATTCAAGGTCTATATATATATATATATATATATATATATATATATATATATATATATATATATATATATATATATACACACACAGGGTGTGATGAGTAAATTGTTGCCATTTTAGATTTTTAATTTCACGCATACGCATTGTTTATTTTTGATTTTGTTGATTGCACAGTATAGTAGGGTAAGTTGGGCACCATCTGTGAGAACCAGAAATTTGGAAAAGGCATGCTGTACTGCATGGCATTCATGCCGGAAGCACCAATATGAACATTTCAGATTTTTTGTGTGTAAATCTGAGAACAGTGCAGAGGATTTGGAAGGAGTTGAATGAGTCTATCTATTACCCACTATAGTGTGCCACTTTTACCTCAGATATATATATATATATATTATTGATATTGATTTTATTTTTTTTAATTCCTGATATGTAAAGATCACTATGAAAAAATATATAACCTCAAAAGAGAAACAAGATAAACTTATTAACACAATATTGGAAATTATGAAGAAGCTGAACAGAGATCAAAGTATAATTGAAAAATCATGCTTATCTTGGTCATTATTCTCACCGACTTTCTTTAGGTGTGTCATAATGTGTCACTTTCTTGGAATTTTTTAACCAAAACTCACAATTCAACTAGAAGTTAAATTGTTCTCATTTCACATTCCATGCTGAGTGGACATCTCCTCTCAGTTAAATATTCACTGGTCTTATTCATCTTGGTGTCATTTGTCCAAGAGAAAAGTGGATTGAAATGTTCATTAAAACATAAGTAGGTTCTTAGCAGTTATGAGTTCTAACCAATAATGACATCCCAAATTTCCAGGAACTGGTTCTATAAGGGCAGGTAATCTTTAGGAACCTATTCTGCTTATTTTCTTTTCAATCTAAGAATGGAAACAAATCACTTTATAAGCATCAAAAAGAATTAAACTATTTTGATAATTTAATAGAAAACATTTATTTATTAAAATATTTCCAGATTGAAATTCAGTTCTCATTATATTTCTCTTCAGAGGTATGATGCTTTTTGGCTCTAAGTGACATCAGCTGGGTTATGGTTTCTTAGCCACAAACTGAATTACTGCAGTCCCAAAGATCCAATGGAAGACCTATCAAATTTATGACTAGAAGATTTGCCACATTTTTAACTACAAGAAGATTTCTTTTGCCAGAAATAAATTATGCTCATCATAGGAAACCGTGACCCTCCACAGAATTTATAGCAATGGTATTAATTATATTTTTAGCGCTTTGGATAGTTTTGGGTACAACATGTTTATGGCAATTACTTGTTACATATTCAACATGATCATGGAAATAATTAACAGTGACCTCATGCGTGTCATGTGTTGAGCAGAGCAGTTGTCTATCAAAGCTTCACTAGAGGTGCATGTGAGCATAGCATAGTGTAACTAACATTTTACATCAGCCATTAATATATAAGATTATTTTGTGATAATCCAGTGGTTCGCTAAGCTTTTATATTTTAAAGATTAGTCAGTGTGAACCGGTAGGATGCCACCACTGATTCTAACCCTGTTCAGTGGAAGAAATGGTCAAACAACACAATGATGAATAAAATTAGTTAGTTCCAATCTGTATAGGAATGACTGCTAACCACCCCCACCCTCCCCAAATTTATAGACAAATCATACAGATGCATGCTGGGATTTCTTCCTAACCAATAAAAAGGACCACTTTTCAGTCTCATCCACCATATTTTTGTTCTTACTTTTCTTGAAGTCCAAATGCTACAATTACTTGACTATCTGTTTTGTGTGTGAACACAATTCTTTGTGAACTTTTTGCCTTATTACTGTTGCCTAACCTAGTTTTGACTTGCATATATATATATATATATATATATATATATATATATATATATATATATATATATATATATATATATATATATATATATATATATATATATTGTTAGCTTAGTGTTATTTTGCCTGGATCTTTTTCTTCCTTTACTTATTGTTGAGAACTTTTTGAATTCTGTTTGAAAATTTTGTTGATTACACTCAACCATGTGCAATTAATCCACAAGCCTAGTGAGTATTAACTGACAAGAAATATTGTTTGTCTATTTCACTGGAAGGGAATATATGACTTCAAAACTGCCAGTTGATTGATTTGATTTTTATGGTTCATCAACATTTTGGTTGGTTATTTAAAACCAAAATATATTTTGGATTGTAAGGATAATTCTTTCTTCATGAGTGAATATTGCATCTTTTCTTCAGAACAACAATGATTTTCCAGATACAAGTTCTACTATTTAACCCATAGCTAGAGTAAGCTACCTTTCCCAAGGGTATCTGTGCATAAGCGAAAGTAACAAACCTGACTGGAATTTAAAGTCGGCTTTTTCATTTCTCATTCTGAGTTGCTATCAGAACTACCAAACCGAAGAATTGAACTCACTACACAAAGCTGTGTTAAGAAAGTTATATATTCAATGGAAGAAACAGATAAGGATGAGGACACAAAGGTGAATAAGACTGTCACCAATCTTATTCATATTTGTGTCATTTGTCCTTTTCCATATTAACTGATTTATCACCCCTACGCATAGAAACTTGAATGAGAACAATTTTCCCATGTGGATTGAATAAATGATTTGATTGGAATTCTAAGAAGGTTACCAAGCATGATGACAATACACGTGAAAAATGTCTGGGGGATACAATGGCTGAAACTTAAGTATAACAACCAAGATGACCATCTTAGTCCAAAGGATAAGGCATACAAGAATTCATCTAAAAAAGTGTGACATAAATAAAAGAAATTGAAAACATTAGAAAAATATGGTTTTAAATTTAAGAAAAATTAAAAGGTGTAACATTTAAGAAAAGTGGATTAACCAGAAAAGAGAATATTTAAACAAATTTTAATTTACAAATAATAACTGAGAAAAGTTTCAGAATGTTAAGAACATTGGCTAAAGACATGAGATTAACCAAACTATCACCTGTAAATAAACATCACAAAGAAAAATGTGTATGTTGAGTGAAGATGTACATGAAAACTTATTTCTCAGTAGCAATTTTTACTGACAAAAATAGTGATTAAATTCATTTGTGGATAATTGCAGCCAGCAAGCATCTTTGACACCCAGGTAAAGTAATTTTAGTAAAAGAAATGCCACCAGATTAATTATAAAGGTGAGAAAGACCGGAAAACATAAATACAGCAAGAATACTAATTAAAATCATCTTTGAAATAATAATGAATATCAGAATTTCAGATAATGTTTATCACCTGATTTACCTATTCATTGAGGACCTTCTAATTTCTAGTATTTACGCTATCTTCTCAATTAAACAGCAGACAT
Source organism: Acanthosepion esculentum (assembly GCA_964036315.1). Taxonomy (NCBI): domain Eukaryota; kingdom Metazoa; phylum Mollusca; class Cephalopoda; order Sepiida; family Sepiidae; genus Acanthosepion; species Acanthosepion esculentum. Next base: position 51,769,102 of record OZ038494.1, read on the forward strand.
TACAAGTGTCATCTTTTTAAATTATGTATATTTAAATGATGGGTCCACATACTCCAGAAACCAAAATAAAAATTATGTATTAATAATTTCATGAGGAACAAAGTACCATATAAATCTGAGTATAATGCGGGTTTTTATGACTAGTGTTTTATGCAAAAAATAAGGGGCCACATTATAGGCAGCTAATTTTTTTTTAAAGAGATTAAAATTTATGCCTTTTTGATTACTGGTTGCACTATACATAGGAATTCTTTTTCTGGATGGATTAAAATTCATGCCAAAAAATTCAGGGCTCACACTATACATTAAGTTGGTTTATACACAAGTATATACAATATGTAAATATTTATCTATTTGGTAAGTAATTTCCGTTTGGGAACCAATTGTAATAACAATTGTGTCATCCAAATTACTAATCATATGTGAGAATCAAGAATAAATTTGGAATACAGTAACATGCCTTATATTTTGCATAGCAGTGGCAACATACACAGTGGATTGAAGGAAAAACATTGTCCTTCTCCATGACAATGTAAGACCACATAGAGCAAGAATAAAACAGGAAAAACATTTGGAACTTGGTCTGCTTTACCCCACCCACTATATTCATTTGACTTTGCACCAACCAATTATTACATCTTTTTGATCATTACTAAATTGTTTGACAGGGGGAAAAACTTACCTAATGAAAGTCAGATTCAAGTATTTGTTGAAAACATTTCCACATCAAAACCTGTGGAGTTTTACTCAAAAGGTATCAAAGAGCTGCATGATAAATGGGAACATCATTGCACATAATGCTGAATACATAATTAAATAAAATACTTCATTTTGTGAAGTATATTATTGAAAAACAAAGAAAATTATTATTTATGACTGAACCTAATATTATCATGTTGCCATGAGGTTAGTAATTTCATAAAAGATTCCAACTGATTGCAATTGAATATTAGCAATAGAGAGACAAAAAGAAAAAATTACTTTGAGGACATATCTCTTTTACAACATTGGAAGTTTTGTTATTTAACACAATTCGTGTTAAAGTTCAGTGAAGCTTTTTCAGTTTTAACTTTGCTTTTGCATGGTCTTTTGTCATTAAAACAAACTGGCAAAACCTCAGGGAAATTTAGGCCCATTTTTCCATCATCAGCTGTGATAGAAAGCAGCAAAGCAGGCAATTCAGTCAATAAAACATTCAGTTAAGAATCTGACCAACATAAACAAACCATATTTGATGGCATATGGTAAAATTAGTCATTTCCATCATGGAAACATTTGGCATTCATTGGCTGAACAGCTAGCATTACTGTTAGTTGAAATTTATAAAATCTTTCTCTTAAAACAATTTTTCAGGAAATTAAATTTCAAATTGACTGTTACCACTCTTTCTAGTATAAATTGGAGTTTCCTACCTAACCTTTTGTTTTTGGTATTGTAGAAAGTTAACATCTTGATTATATGATCATTTTCCCTTCTATTTAATTACACTATTTTTAATGTGATGGTATTGGAAGCTTTCAAGCAATGTGTTTTTTGTTATTTGGTAATGGTAATATTAGCCGTTTCCCTATAAAGAAATATTTGGCATTCATTGACTGAGCAGCCAGTACTACTTTAAGCTGAAATTTATAAATTATAAAACCACTTCAGGAAAACAGATCTCTCAAGTCCAGTAGCTGTTATCGTTCTTTCCAGTTATGATGGTGGTTTCCCTCTGAACCTTCTATTAGATGTGACATGGAATGTTTACATCTTGATTATGTCATTATTTTCTCTTTGAGTTACATGTGCTCTCTATTTTAATTGTTGCTGAAGTCCTCAAAGGATGCAGTTTTTGTTATTTGGTACAGTTCTTTGTGATTATGTAGCATCAGAACAACAATATTCAAAGAAGAATGATTTTTGCCAAGACACTCAGGCTTCATTTACTCAAAGACTTTTTTCACCATTGATCTTAGGAAGCAGTTGTATGTAGATGACAGTTTAAAAATTTCAGAACAGCTTTGCTGCATGCATGGCATCCATATAAAAGTCTTGATTTGATGAGGCTAATTAAGAACACTTTTGTTATCTTATAGCGCCAGAGTCTGATGAAATGTCATCTCCTTTAAGACCTTTGTTTGAAGCCATTTGAAATCATTGATCTGAGAAAATTATTGTATAGAGATGACAGACATTTATATTTAATATTTCAGTATACATTAAATTCATCTAAGTATTTGCAGTATCTGAGTAAAAAAAAAATATGACCTAACAGATACCTTAACTTCAGATATAATACCTGGGAGATATTTTAAAGACATTTTTGCAAGAGAAAAAGTGGGACTGGAAGTCTTATATGCCATCAGATATGGTGCTTGTTGGTAAAGGGGGCAATATTAACTTTTATAAACAATATAATTCTTCCTTCTATATTCTGTGTCCCTTCTGGATGTTAGCGATCTCCACAATTTCCTGACCTTTGTAGCTCTTAGTAAATTTTGTCTTTTTTTGTTCTCTCTCTTCAACCCTGTTCTGCTTTTCATTTAAAAAAGATTTTTAGGTAAGTGGTTATGCACTGTTTTCCTGTCTCTCTTGTCTTCAATATCTCCTGTGAGTGTCAAATTTTTCAAACCTTCTTTGATTATCTTGTGCCCTATAAATTTCAACGATCCCTTTGATATGTTCAGTATAAATGTCTTTTTCATTTCCATTTTCTCTAAACCTCCATTATTGCTCACATGTTCAGTTCATGTTATGCTCAGTATCCTTCTATAGAACTACATTTGCTGGCTCTAATCTCTTCTTCATCTGTGAGGAGATTGTCTAGCATTCACTGCAACATAGGAGGACTGACATTAGATAACAGTTCAGTACTATTTTCTTTGTTTCTTAATACTTTCCTTGGCTTTTGGATGGCATTTTTCGCTATCCCAACATGCCTTCAGATTTTGGTGTTGCACTTTCCTTTGCACGTTGTACTCTTCCTTATGTTAACAACCACGCATTCTTTATTCTTGCAACTGATGCTTAGGAGTTCTTGTAGTTTCCTTTCTATGTTCGCATATCTTTTTAAGATTATGGCTGTAATAATGAATCCTGATAAAACTTCTAATTCTCTTAGAATTGCCTCACTGTATAGTTTGAATAAGTCTAGTGAGAAGACACCTTTGTATTACATTCTTTTCTATTTTTGTGCATTTACTGAATTCCTTTTGTCTATATGCAGGCAAATTTCTGGATTATAATATCATTGCGAAATATGTCATGGTTACCTTAGCAATTCCAACAGTTCTTTGGGACGTAAATTATTGAACTCTTTTGAATAATTTATAAAATATATATATATATATATGCATCAGTTTGCATTTGTATTGCTGTTTCTGTGATCATTCTGGGCACAAATATTGCATTCCTTGTTCCAGTGTATTTAATGCACCCGCGCTGTTCTTGTCCTATTTCTAGTCTAATTCTGATGAACGTTTCATATCAGAAAATTATATGGATCATTAGGTTGATTGTCCCATGGAATTCATCTTCATTTGTACCTTGTCTCTTTGGTAGTGCTATGAAAATGGAACTACTTCAGGTCAGCTACAATTTTACAAAATTTATGAATATATAATTATTACTCATATAAAATGAGGGAGGGGGATAAAAATGTCATGCAAATCTGGGGGTGATCACTGTCAACTCAGAGAAGATTGCTAAAATCAAATAATATCGGCCTTTTTATCTTTAACTTTGCTCAAAATGGTAAATTTCGTGGAAATTAATTTGCATACAGAAATATTTTGAACTTGCTATAAAATGGCAATCAGCAAGACCACTTCTAATAATTGCAACATTTATCTTTACTCGGTCCCTCTTATCGTGGCCAGATGAAGCACAAGTCAGAAAATATCTCCATCATATCGCAGGATGTAAAACAATTCAATTAATTCCTGACCGACATACTTCGGTCTTGTTCTCCTTTTATCTGACCATGTCAGTGATTGGCAGATAAGAAATTAAATTTGATATAATTTTCAATCAGGTTAAATCAATAGATTACTGGTTCTATTGAAAAATTAAAAATAACAAACTAGAAAACATCGGCATGTATATAGGTTAATAAAGGTCAGGCATTTAATTAGTTGTCAATTAGAGCAAAGGGAGTTGATCGCTTCATTAGATAATCTCTAATAGGAAAGGGTTGCTAATTGACCTACAAACTAACTGGTATAATGGCAGTAGCATGTGCATGTGACCTCTGTATGTGTGTGTATATATATAGTGCACGTAGACAACTATCTTTCAAACAGGTCTTATTAAAGAGTAGAGACAATGTGTCTATTGAGTGTCTATCTTCCATTCAAATCTTGTACAATTTAATAACATGGATACACACACACACACATATATATATATATATATATATATATATATATATATATATATATATATAAAATCCTGCAATAGAGCATAAATTTTTCTTTAATAAGATTTCTTGAACATTCAGGCCAGCAGATGAAAATAAATAAATATAGAGTTTAATAAATAAACAGATTGACTACTGAAATAAGAATATCCACTAAAAATAACGTTTAAAGTGATTAAATTATATATAAATATACATAATACCCTATGTTGCTTGCACAATTTATTATTTTCATTAATACTATTTTTACTATATAACCATTATTATTATTATTGTCTTTATCTTACTTTTAGTTTTACGATTATCATTATTTATTTATGTTTTCTTTTTTATTTTATTTTTATTGTTATGTATTATTTTTATTAGTATCTTAATTTTATCACAATATTATTAATAGTGTTACCCCCTTGGTGTCTGAAGGTTTTTTTTAATGACAGCGTCTGTTTTTGAATTAAAATTTATAATTCTTATTTTCAATCTTTTTTCAACATTAAATGTTAATCTGAATATAATATTCAAATCCAAAATTAAACTAAGATTCATTTAAATATTTAGCAACAATAATAATCCACCCTAACAATAAAACATCTAGTGATAACCAAAAGTATTAAACAAATGGTGTAAACCCCAAAATTGCACCTGATGATTGCAAATGGCATGAAACTCTGACTTGTTCAATCAACATATGGTATTATGTATATTTTCTAATATATTAAATAGCTCTGTTATTTAACATGGTTTTCTCTTACACTATAGGATATATATATATATATATATATATATAAAAATATAAAACACATATACATACACACACATATATATACAGACATACATACACTTGCTCATGGATTTATATATATATATATATATATATATATATATATATATTTTAAAATATGTGTAATTTGGCAGCAACTTTTCTTTTAAACATGTAGTATTGAATGTTAAAGACAACATAGTCTTGCATATTTTCTTTTGAATTTTCTCATATTCTCTAATGAGACTTTTTATTTGAAAATGATTTTGAAATAAGTATTGTCCGTACGATGACCTAGCGCTTTCGAACATCATTGTTCATCTTCAGGGTCAATATTTTTAGTCAAAATTTTTTTAAACAAACATTTGCCAATTATCTTGTAGCATAATCATGTTGCTACTTTTTACAAACTAAATAAACGTTAAAATCCTTTTAAATTCAAAAGACGCGATGATGTTATGACGTGCATGGCGAAGATTTTTATCATGTGACAGTGTGAAAAAGATTATTATACAAGCCAAAAGATCGAAGAATACGTTATAAAATTTAAATATATTATAAACATTGTAATATGTTACCAGAAATATTGTAATCTATACGATTAATAAGAGGTCTTTTGCTTTTAATATGTAATGCCTCTAAGATTTTAAGGCGTCTAATGTCTGTATGTTTATCTATAATTTTAGTATTTTCTATAAGTATTTTACGTATTTGCATAAGGGAAACAGTATGTGACTTAATATGCTGTTTAATGGAGCTAGAATTATTTAGATGCATAGTTAATCTTCTGGAGAGCCGGGTGGTTGTAAATCCAATATATGTATGTGGATTAGAAGAACATTCTTCCATGGGACATTTAAACTCATAGACAACATTGGTTCTATCAACAACCGCAGCAGCTGGAGAATGGTTATTACTCATTATCAGGTTAGAGGTTTTAAATTTACTATAATATATATTAAGTTTTAAGCATGATTTTTCTTAAATAATTTCTTATAGCAAGGTGAAAGGATTTAAAGGTATAACTAAGAAATGTCTATTTTACAATCTGTGTTGTCAGTTGCAATAACCAATCCAAATACAAATAGTGTAAATAATAACTCCTCATTGCAGAAATTCAGACAGAAACCATACTTTACTTATGTTAATTTAATCAGTTTTGATTCAGACACTAACACACTGATCAGTCATAAATGATTTTACTGTTATTATTACCAGCTTCAATCAGTCTTAAAATCTTACCTGGCAAAGATGTAGACATATACTTCAGTTAGTGTTATTAGGTTTGTCATTATCGAAAAAATTCTGGTTTCTCAACTTTAATATATATCAGTGCTTGTTTTGTTTTTTTCAGTTTCTGGGAAGAATTTGAACATTTGTGCACCATCTGATCATTTTTATCTTCCATAAACCATAATCAAAGAATTCTTTCAGTGGTTTAATAGGAGTGTGTCTGGAGATAAGCATTATACTTCTTTGGCGATTTTTGAGTGTCACATCTTCATGCATCAGTCGGTGGAAAATCGTTTTCATGTCTTCAGGATATTTTATTCCAGGCTATGTCATTTTTTTTGTGTGTGTTTTTTTTATTAGTTCTGCATTTTTTTTTTTATATATACTAATGTTCACCTAATACAGGGCCCAAGAGCCACTCGAGGTAGATTGTCACTGTTTGGTGTTGTAGGAGTGTCATTAAATAAAATGATAAAAGTGTTACTTGGAAAATAATGCCTGCTACTTTAAATCCATATTGTTTTATTTATTTTTTTATTTAACTTCATACAAATAGCAGTCTAGTAAAATGTCTGCAGAAATGGATCATTGACTACTTCTATGTAGAAAAAATTTCCAACAACTGACATTCATCAATACTTGCTAAATGTTGCAAGAGATCAAACAGTGGGTGTGAGCATAGTTAGGCAATGGGTAAAGTATTTCAGCAGTGACAACAGCTATATATGTCATATTCCAGGCAACCTTGCACAGCCGTTAACCCATGAAATGAAAAACACCTTAAAAATGCAGAACCAATGGTACTACGTGGAGAGAAAAAAATATTTTCTATGAAATGGTGTTTTTGTTTTTTTTTGTTTAGCGGCATATCAATTTTATGGGTTATTTAATGCCAAAATCTAAATATTTGGTATGCAATTTTATACTTTTTATAATAATGGTTTTAGTGGTACAAGTCTTAATAATTAACCCATAGCTGGGAGGGAGAAGTGGTGGAAACGTACCTTTCCCAAGGGTACTGTGACTAAATGAATATAACGAACCCAACTGGAATTTGATCTCAGATTAACAATTCTAAGCTGTTATGCAGTACACCACCTACACATCCAAGCATACAGCATCTGGTATTCCTAAGTAGTCACCTATATAGGTATTGAACAGGCTTGATGTTGCTTAACTTTGGTGATTGTACAGGAACCAGTATTTCAGTGTGATGTGGCTGTAAGCCTGAAATGGTGTTAGAGTGCTCTCTGCAGCTTTTGTAGTTTGAAATTCAACATAGGTAACAATTGTCCTTCAGACATGGAAATGAATGGCAGTCATTACTTGCAGAGCACTTCTCATGGATTTGCTCAATTATCTGGCATGCTTTTGTACTTAAATGTGTGAAAAAGCAGTGTAGTTTATTCATTACTTTTTTTGTCTCTAAATATATTGCTACCCCACAGATACCACAGGCATTGTTGCTCTTCCTCTAATATTTATTTTATGCCTAGTTAGATTTTTTACATAGCAGTTAATTAGCAACAGCTGCCATTTTACACGAGGAACTTCCTCAAGACATGAAAAAATCCTCAGAAAATGATGTTTGCAATTCTCTTATGTCTTACCTAACATCTGCACAGAAAAGATGCTTAATCACATCTTGACAATGTCCAGTACCCAGGAGAACAGGTACTGTTTTATCCCTGTCTTCTGATCCCAATACTTTATAATCTTTTCCCCTTCCTTATCAAGGAGATATTTCATGTTTGACTGCAACAATGATGAAAAAGCAACTCATTAACTCTGATAATTGGCTGATTGCCTGCAATAACCATCATGATGATTATATGAATTGTCACACAAAACTTATCTGGTAGTTTTAGCAAAAAGATCAAGGAGTTAGCAAATATAAGTAAAATTCAAAAAAATCTCAATATTTTTGTGGATTTCAACATTTTCTTTTTTACAATGATGTACAAGGCACAAGAGCCCACTGAAAGCAAAAAGGCTTTAGAAGGAACAGGAAAGCCAATCCTAAACCGGAAACAATGGTCAAACCTTTACTCACATAATAATAATAATAATAAATTAAAAAAATAAAAAAACAGGTGGAGTGTGAACCTGACAATAGACAAATATATATCTACTATTGAGAAAAGAAAAAGTAATTCAGTAGTAAATAAAAGTTCAGAATTTTAGGCAGAGATATTAAGAGTATAGAGTTAAAGTAGACTTTATAAGGAAATGGAAACCCTATCCTAAACAGGAAGTACTATTCTAATCTGAATGCTTTCATGTTTTTCCTTGATTTCCAATGATTCTAAACTTTTTACAAGAAACTCAGACAATTCTGAGTACTTCAATAGCTATGATTGTTGCATTTCACAATTTTCTTAATTTCAAGCAAATTTAGAGCACTAGCGAACTAACTCAGCTTATCATCATCCCATAATAATAACATAGTATCTACCTACCTTCAAATATAAGGTGCACATCATACTCAAAAAATAAATAATTAAATAAAGCTTCATCTACTTTAAAAGATGAAAGGGGTAAGAAAGCTCAAGAACAAAGGTGTAAAGAAGTAATAAAACTCAAAACAATAAGCATGTTTTTCTTTCATCTCCATTCCTTTTCTTTTTGTTTTTTTTTCAGCTTTCTTTCTTACTCATAAACTTTCCTCTGTCATGAATGTTTTTCCTTCTTTTGCCTCTACATTATTTTTCCACACTTTTGTTGTCATTTGGAAATGAACAGACTGACAGCTATGCAAACAGATTTTATTGAATTCAACTGAATTTTTTTTTCTTTTTATTCTCTTATTGAATATTTTCCAGTTCCAACATTCTTCTCATCATCCTTGTTGATCTCAACATAATTCACATTCGAATCCTTTCATATTTTTCCTCAATTTCCAATGATTCTAAGCTTTTTAGAAGAAACTTCAGGACTATTCTGAACCCTTCAATAGCGCTACGATTGTTGCTTTTCACAGTTTTCTTACTCCTTGAGGGAATCAACCCAGCTTATTGTTGCCATCATCATCTATATATTAATGACACAGTATCTTCCTATCTATATAAGGTGTGTATCATGCTAGAAAAGATCTTTGCCCACTTTAAAAATTTCACAAGGGAGAAAGGAGTAGTAAAAGTCATTATAATAAACCTATTTATCCATTACTTTCTTTCATTCCCATCCTGTTTCCCTTTCTTTTCACCTACTTAATTTTTATACAACTTTCTACTGACTCTCTATTTCTCCTCAGTCGCACATTCTTTCTCCCTTCCTTCTTTGCCTTAGCAAAAGCAAGACAAAGGAGGAAGAGAAAAAGAAAATAAATTCTGTTATTTGTCATATGAACAGATAGGCAGTTGATAGGTAGACTATGGGAGTCACACTTCTCACAGTGCTTATTCTAATCACATGTTTTCACTTTGATTTAGGTCTCAACTCTATGAAGACCAAGATCATCTTTTTTTTTTATATTCTTATCCTGAATATATTTCAAATTTAGAAGTAGATTATCACAGAGAAAGCTCCATCAATCATTTTAGCATACCAATGGTGATACTTTAATTATAACTGTTAATAATAAATCAGACTTAACATTTTTTTGGCCATTGTGTCCTTCATCAGGTGTATATTGATCCAGGTAATCTAATGGAAATGTTAACTTGAACTCAGTGGAAAGAGGGCAAACAATACTAATTAATACTAATAATAAGAACTAGACAATATTCTTAAATGTGGGCAGTCTATCACTGTAGATTAAATAAAAGGTTGTTTGGAATTCCCTGTCAGTTACCTGGAACAATTTACACCTGATGAAGGCCAGCTGATACAACAGTCAAAACATTGTGATAGCAACAACAAAAATGACGACAATAATCTGAGTGTCAATAGTGTAAATAATGATAACTCATCATCCCAGAAATTCAAACAGAAATTATAGCACATTAAGTAGATTACTCATATTTTTCTCTGTCCCTCTAATTTGACAGGGTCTTATTGAGCTGCTCGTATGATTCTACTTAAATATATACAAATAAATTTCTTCTTCTACAACAAAGATGAGGACAATAGTGCAAATAGTGATAACTCCTCATCCCAGAAATTCAGAGAGAAGGTAGTCAGGTGATAATAACAACAAAGATGAGGACAATAGTGTGAATGTTAATAAATAATGATAACTCCTCATCCCAGAAATTCTGACAGAAATGAGGATTTGCATGCGTGTTAAGATATAGTCTTCTATATGCAGCACAAAATATTCACTTCCAGAATTGGTCAATTGGCATAAATTTGGATTCACAAATGTGACAATTTCTAATGATCTTGATCTTATTCCAGAAATAGTGTGAATTTTAACTGCATAAAAGTTAGTACAGTGTAACCCGGATATAAGAGAGTTGTCGGGACCGGAGAAGAAGTATCTTATATCCGGGTTTGGTCTATTATATATACATTAACACAGGCTCTAATTTGGGACCAGAGAAAATTTCTTATATCCGGGTTTGGTCTATTATATATACATTAACACAGACTCTAATTTGGGACCAGAGAAAATCTCTTATATCCGGGTTTGGTCTATTATATATACATTAACACAGACTCTAATTTGGGACCAGATAAAATCTCTCTTATATCCGGGTTTCTCTTATATCCGGGTTTGGTCTATTATATATACATTAACACAGGCTCTAATTTGGGACCAGAGAAAATCTCTTATATCCAGGTTACACTGTACTTTTTCATGTTTTACCTCCTTTGTAGCCTCTCTCTGATTGTTGATACACTGTAGTGCCATGCAAAACTTTTCAGTCACTATAACTTTCTAATAATTGTCAGCTTATAGGTAAATGTTTAGCATTTTCTACAGGTTAAACATTGGTCGTTTTGGAATCATTTTGATATTTAATTATCATATTCTATAGCAGAGATTCTGAATCGGGGGAAGATATAAGACAACTTATAAAAACAGAAATGGCAGTACAGATGTTCTTTTGCTTTTCTCTAATATGCAAATATTTTCTTCTAACACCACCACTTCTTTCCTAAATATAATTAAAAATTCTTACATCAAATTTTTACATTATTTCCTTGCCCGGAATTATGTAAAAAATTTCCTAATGAAAATGGCCAAGAATATAAGCCAGCAATCAATAATTAACGAACTTTGAATTTCAAGAAAATGCATTCCAGAAATCCTTACAAAGCTTCAAGACAGTGAAAGTGCTTCATATCAATCAAAATGTAGTGGCCCTTAAAAAGATAGGATGGTATTATTCATTGATTGAGTGTTGCATTTTCTATGGTTTATCAACACTTTGCAGCCAGAAAATATTTTTAACCTGTGACAATTTTTTTTAAAGATAATAATATTTAGTGATACAAGTCTTACTAATTAACCTATAGCTGGAGGGAGAAAAGTTGGATACATATCTTTCCCAAGGGTATTTGTGCGTAAGAGAATATAATGAACTCAACAGGAATTGAAACTCTGCTCTCCGATTAACAATTCCAAGCCATTATTTATTACACCACCCACACATCCAAGCTTGCAATAACAAACATTCATCTAAGTACTAACCAAGGTCAAGGTTGTTTAACTTTGGTGATCATACAGGAGCTAGTATTTCAACCGGATATGGCTGTAAGCCTTAGGATGGTATGGATTCATTGTTTTTTTTATGGCTTATCAACACTTTGTAGGTTATTTAAAGCCAAAATTTATTTGAGATTTGAAGAATAATTCTTTTTTTGCAAGGGAATATTGTATTAACAACTTTTTGAGAATAACAATGATTTCGCCAGACACGTGTCCTTCTATTTAACCCATAGATGGAGAAAAGATAGATTCATACCTTTCCCGAAGAGTATTTACACATAAGGGATTAGGATGTTATGGAAACTAACATTAAACATGGCTTTGAGCAAGTAAAGCATGTAGGCCTCAGGGAGAAACATACTTCATCAAACCTCGTAGACTGGTATTACAGAATCACAAAGAATTGTACCAGATAACAGAAACCATATTACTTTAGCTCTACCAACAGCAGCAATAGATAAATAAATATAGCATGTGACTCAAAGAAAAAAAATACTGATATAATCAAATAAAAGGTAGGAAGGAAATCCTCATCAGTACTAGAAAGAGTGATAAACTTGAGAAACCTACTTTTCTGAAAAATTGTTTTAAAAGAGATTTTATAAATTTCAACTGATAGTAGTATTAGCTACTCAGTCAATGAATCTCAAATATTTCCTTATATGGAAATGGCTCCCATTACTATATCAGTTATAATGAATGTTTAGCTGCTTTTAACAAAGGAAATATAGATCTTAGGATATGCTGTGTGTATGTACACCATTATTGGTGTGTGCAAATTTGTCAATAAACTCATTTTGTTTTTCTTTCTTTTCAGAGATATCACCAGCAAAATTTATTTGTCTGGGGTAGGAGGAACAAACAAACTAATTCTGTATGTGCAATCTATTTGGAAATATGAAGTGCCAGGAATGAACGCAGTGCATCTCAAGAAGTACAGTGTACAACTTTCCTATCCAAATTGGTGAGTCATTGTCATTATTGCTATGATATGTTAAGCCACAGATGGCACTAGATTAAATGCAAATGCTCATGTTTGAGTAGACATGTTTGTTTACAGGAGATGGCCATTATGTGAACTGGAAGGAACTGAAGTGGGCTTCCAAAAGGGGCAGTTAACTACTTGGAAAGATGAGAGAGGGCATTCAATTGAGTTCATGTATGCGACTGTTTTTACCACGTAAATGTTATTTTTAGTGGATACGCATATTTGGGTAGACAATCTACTTATTAAATAGTATATGTATTTATTTTTGTCTACTGAAATATTTGAGAAATCATATTAAAGAAAAATATGCACTCTCCAGCAGGATTTAAACCTGCATTCCCCCTGGCAGGAGAAGCTGTTGTTAGATTCAACTCAGTCATGAAATGCGTCACTGATCAAGCAAAGTTGAGTAGTGCCTTATAAACACAAAACTCCCTCAGACACTTGAAGCATCCATATCTGCTCAGTTTCATATCCTAACATAAATAAAGCATATTTTATTACTTAAACATTACTTTTAGTAGATATCCATATATTTATTAAACAGTATATTTATTTTTGTCTATGGACCTGAATATTCGGGAAATATTATTAAAGATCTGAATATACAGGCCAGTAAACAAAAAGAAAACAAAATGTAGCATCTATCCAAATATGGGTATACACTAAAAATGTTTAAGTAATAAAATCTGTTGGATTAATAAATAAAAAATTGATTACTTCTTTAGAAATGAGACATTGTGCTAATAAAACATTTATTATGCTTGTTCCAATAGTTAAGCAAGCTGATCGTTCTCATTTGTGTGATTTGGGGGTTTTTTTTTCCTCCAAAATATTGTATTTCACTCTATTATAAAAAGCATGCTCATTCCTCTCAAAAGAAATATATACTCCTCCAAAAAGTAACCTCTGCACCTTTTAGCTTGATAGTCTAGTACTGGTAACCCAGCTAAAGCCTAAATCAGAACTTTCCAAACATTATGAATTGGCAACAAACTTTTTCAAAATGATTCTTTGGTAATATTACTTAAGTTTTATTAGCCAAGCTAAATATATAACTGAAAATGTACATGAAAAGAGATAATTGAATGAAAAATTGAGCAGATAATTAAAGAAAGAACATGAGTAATTAATTACCTTAAAATATCACAACACACCAGTCTGGGAAGTTGTTTGATATATTTGTCCTCTGATAACCCCAAAATGAAATATACATGATCATGAATGATTAAATCATGATTACAAATGAAAATAAAGTTAAAATATGAAAGAACTCTTGTTTGATATACTAGTCTCCTGATGACCCCAAAATGAAATATATATGATTATGGACGATTAAATTGTGATTACAAATCAAGTGTTAAGAATGTGGAAAAAAACTGATATACATGAATCCAAAAATAAGCAACCCTCCCCGCTTATGTCTGAGAAATGAGCAAAAGTCCAAACTCTGTGTATAAGCCAATGCAGCTAATTAACACTATGTTTAGATGACATGGTTTTGTAAACTCCCATGGAGAATGGAAATGGAGAATATTGTGGTTTGTTTTGTTTTATGGCATATCAACTTCAATGGGTTATTTAATGCTGACAAAATTTTTATTGCTAGGAATACTATTTTTCAAAAATGTGTTGCTGGTAATATTTTTTTTTCGTTGAAAAATCTATTTCTGGTAATATTTTTTCTTCAAAAATGTCAAGCTGGTAATAATTTTTTACAAAGTATTTCTGGTATTAAAACCTATTTTTACACTTTCATAGTGTTTTGACCCTTTTTGTGGATGTTAACAATTTGCCCATAACTGGGACCCTAACAGGTGTTACCACCCTGAGTCAAGGTGGACCTGGGAACACCTGCAATTAAGAGGTGGTTCCACACTCATCAGAAGCTCCTGACTCGAGGCCTTTAGTTTATCGTCTTACTCAGGACGCAGATGTAGTTTGTCGTCATACCCAGGATGGGTGAATATTGTGTAATTAGTATTAAATGCGTATGTTCAGCTTCTGGAACAAATCAATGGTAAGAGAGCATCTGTATAAATACAAATTTGAATAATTTTGTGCCGGATTAGAAAATTAAAAACAAAATTTTACATACTCACAAAAAACATTTAGTCAAGTACATAGTCTCCATTGTTTTTGACAACTGTCTCCCATCGTTCAACAAGCTTGTTGATGTCATTTTGGTTTCGAGATAGCTTTTGACTGGACAGAGTCAAATTTTATGTCATTTCATTTGTTCTGTAGAAAGCAGAAGAAATTAAAATCTGAAGGATCCAAGTGGGAGAATACAGTGGATGCTGGAGGGTTCCCTCTTTTAAGCTTGTGCAAGGTCTGTTTTTGTCATATTGGAAAATGACACCTTTTCAATTTGCCAAAATCGGCCATTTTTCTTGAACCCAAATGAGATATTGATTTTCAAACTCTTAGCAATCTTTTAAAAATCTTCAGTTTATTCTCCATGATGACAAACAGAGCCTTCAGCTTTGTTGGAAGGTTGATTGGAATATGGTTAACATTTAGATTAAAATCACCCCAATAAAATATGTCAAACCACTTTTTGACCACCTGAAGCATGATCCGCATAAACCTGAATATTTTTGTTGCAGTACCAATGCTTTCTCCTTTCCAAAATTCATAGATGGCAAAAGTGCAACTTTTCATCCTCCATTTTTAAGGCATTAATTTCTGGATAAAACCACAAGATTCAACATAGTTGACCAATGCAAGATTTCAATCTCAGACACCAGAAATCAGCACCAATCCCAACACCAAGTTGATGTGATAAATGAAAATTAAATAGGAAACTGGTCACTGACATGCTGGTAGAAATAAAACATAAATAAGACTGTGAGTACAAAAATACTCCATAAAATGCTTGCAAAATCTAAGTAAAACATTGTTTCTTTGTAAAGCAATCACTCCAGATATTTTGATACCTTTTTTCATGTAAATGTTAAAGATGGTAAAAATTGGAAAAAATATTAACCTTGAATATGAGCCTAACACACATATTTCTGGCAATTAAAGAATGTAGGTAATATACCCATTATTACTTGGGATATTGTAACAAGAGTCAATTCTTACAAGTGGAAAGGCGATAGATGTAATTTATACTTTGTAGAAAAATTAGAGATCTTAAAACACTTAAATAACACAAACTTATTAAACAAGACATGATGGTAACATGTAGGCATAAAAATAAATCTGTTGAAATATGTTGATTCAGATTCATTTTTACTTTAAATTATAACCTTTCTCTTTTGTACATTTTATTTTTTATTTTCTTCTGTTCACTTATCTTAAGTTGATCATATACAATTCTTTTTAGGTCCCACCTATCTTAGATACAAAATATTTTTATGGTATGTAGGTCCCTTTATTTTATATAAAAAATTTTTTTTTAAATTAAAAAAAAAAAAAAATCAGTAATCTCTGCCTTTATGTTTAATATAAAATAATAATTCCAACTTGAAATAAATATATATATATATATATATATGTCTGTTTTATGTTATAAAATAATATATAAAATAAAATATTATTCCCCATCTATTTTAAATATGAAATAAAAACACTGTATATTTTAGATGCTATATATATATTTGAAACAAAAAAATGTAATACCTGTATAATATACAGACTGTGGCAGCATTGTGTTAACCAGATATTTTCATTAAAATTTAGATTATGTAACAGTAAGTGTCTACCCAACACCTGAAGGTTGTGTTGTGCATGAATCCCTGTTTTGTGATACCAGTGAGAGATAATGTGTGTGTATATATATATATATATATATATATATATATATAACTAGTGGTACTTGCTTGGAAAAACCTTAGGTATTTTGGCTTGTAGTTGAACAAACCAATATCCATGGAAAAATGAGGAATAAAAAAAGAAAGAACTAAGAACATGAAATTAAGATGAAAACAATCGTTCAGAATTCAAGCTCAGAGTCCAAAGAAAAAAACCCTCCAAAATGAGTAAAGTAACTACATAAAGTGCTCAATACATGAAGTAGAGCAAACCTAATATAAACCAAAAGAGCCAGGATTTACCTGGTTCTTTAGGTTTATATTATATATATATATATATATGCTGGGATCAAACTCCGGTCCTGAAAATCAACCATGATGATATTCGAACCCGAGTCTCATGGTCAGAATGCGAATGTTCTAAGCATTCGGCCATGTGCCTATATATATATATATATATATATATATATATATATATATATGTATGTATATATATATATGCACACAATATGAGTAAATACAAAAGTAAAACTTAGCCAACACAATTTGTCCCCTGTGGGGCTTTATCAAGAAAAATACAAGGATTTTATTTTGTAATAAGTATTTATATACAGGAGCAAAAATACAAGGATTTTATTTTCTAATAAGTATTTATATACAGGAGCAAAAATATTGGATTTTATTTTGTAATAAGTATTTATATACAGGAGCAAAAATACAAGGATTTTATTTTGTAATAAGTATTTATATACAGGAGCAAAAATACAAGGATTTTATTTTCTAATAAGTATTTATATACAGGAGCAAAAATATTGGATTTTATTTTGTAATAAGTATTTATATACAGGAGCAAAAATACAAGGATTTTATTTTGTAATAAGTATTTATATACAGGAGCAAAAATACAAGGATTTTATTTTCTAATAAGTATTTATATACAGGAGCAAAAATATTGGATTTTATTTTGTAATAAGTATTTATATACAGGAGCAAAAATACAAGGATTTTATTTTGTAATAAGTATTTATATACAGGAGCAAAAATATTGGATTTTCAAAATTTTTCATTTTAAGAACTGTCATAAATATTCATCAGGTTATCTGAAAAGTTAGGCAAGCAGATTTATATTTCGATAAGAATTGATAGCGGCACTTTCAAGAATTTTTCTTCTAAGTAAGGTACTTTCTCTTTTAATAAGTCTATTATTCTTCAGATCAAAGTTGTGGTTGAATTCATTTCTATGTATAACAAATACATTTGATAAATCGTTGTGCGTAAGATCACTTCTGTGTTCAGATACGTCTTTTTAAATTTCTGCAAGTTTCCCCAATGTATTGTGAGGAGCAGTCCTGGCTATATATATATATATATTTTTTATATATACCTGCTTTAGTGTTATTATTGTAATGAAAACAAATAACATTTTTGCTCTTGTATATAAATACTTGCTTCAAAATAAAATCCTTGCACTGGCATAGATAGAGTCCTTCAGAGGACAAAACACATCAGCTAAGTTTTCCTTTTGTCTTTATTCATATTATCCTTTTACAGATATACTCTATCTGAAATTTTTTATATATATCCACACACATTTTTTTTTACTTAAATTTCTGCTCCACTCTGAAATCAGTGACAGTAGATAAATGCTTGGAAGAAACATGAATATCTTCTTGAAGATTTGTTGCTTTTTATCACACTTTCATTCTTATTTTCAACTCAACTATGATGTTATATTTATTAGCCACACAGATAAAAATAAAAACAGCTTAAAAATTCATAACATCAGAAGATAAATTGCTGACAATATCCTTGTTAGAAAATATTTATTTCACATTTTGATCTAATAATATCTTTTGTATTATTTATCTTTCAGCCAACGCTCTCGGAAAAGTTTGTTTATTTGAAGAACTTTGGGAAAACAAATATATAAAAGATATTATTAGATCAAAATGTGAAAATAAATATTTTCTGACAAGTTAGATTGTCAACAATTTATCTTCTAATGTTATGAATTTTTAAGTTGTTTTCATTTTATTTTCATCTGTGTGTGACCAATGAAATATAAAAATTAAGTTTCAGTTGAAAGAATGAAAGTGTGATAAAAAGCAACATCTAAAATGTGTGTGTGTGTGTATATATATATATATTTATGAGTGTGTGTGTGTGTGTGTGTGTATATATATATATATATATATATATATATATATATATATATATATATATGAGTGTGTGTGTGTATATATATATATATATATATATATATTATTTGTGTGTGTACATTTATATACCCCCCTCCCCCAAAAAAAAATCTTTACAAAGTCAGATTTCATTATTCCTTGAAAAATATTCCCATACTGTCACTACATACAAATCCGTGTTCTTTGAGACGGTGGAAAGTTTGTCAACGGTTAATTATGTTAAAGCTTACCGTTTCCTCAACCAGGAGAATGCTGCATAACCTGACAATGATAAAAATAATTCCTCTCCCCTGAAACTGGATGATTGATTCGAAATGGAGAGGCAAATCCATTGCAATTCAGGATTCATGCAAAACAAAATTCAAATGAAACTCATGCATGATTTGAGTAGAGTTAATGGGCTTTTATAAAAGCAAAAATAGTTGCAACGACTGACAAATCAAGAAAGATTTATAAAAAGGATCCAAACATTTATGGGAAAAGTTTAACATGCATACCTGCAAAAATACAGTGTGTTAAAATGGACAGTTTTTTCTCTTGGCACCACTATTACTGTATACTGCCTTGGCAATTTTTATTGTTTTAAAAAGTTATTTTTAGAATACTAATAAACCCCAAACAAATGAAACTGGATTTATGCATTCTCTTTTTTCTTGAGAATTGACAACAAAAGTAATAAACACTATTCTTGTAAATAAACAGACTAATAAAATAGTGTTTCAAATTTTTGTCGTCAATACTTGAGAAAAAAAAAGTATACATCTCAACTATTTTCGGAATTTTATGTAGCAAACTCAAATGAAAGAAATGCCCAGGAAATATTTTTTCAAAATTTATAGTTACAGTTGCTCATTGTTTTTTTTTTAAAAACCTCCAACCAAGGCAATAAAGCCACTAAGACACAGGAGATTGCTAAGTGTGAAAGAATGTAAGAAAAAGATAAATATTATTAAGGAGTGAGAATAATAATAGAACAGGAATTAAGAAGACAGAAAATAATGATTGACATTGAATTTAAATTTTTAAAGATCAAGCTCGAGTGGAAAGCAAGACGTGAATTCCACAAGCAAGATGTTTAAAAAAAAGAAACTGTTAGCATATAACTTACGGTTACATCTAGCCATTTCAACTATAAAATGATGGGACCTTGTGCCAATCTAGCATTTTGCATAAATTCATAAAGTTTAGGTACCATAGAAAGTTCATCAGAACAATTACAATGTGTTTATTTAAATTTTCTTGTTCTCTCATCCACAGACATTTTCATAAATTTATAAATAAAACATTTGTTTGAAAGTCATTTCTTTAGTATATGGTAAATAACAAATATTGCTTTCTAGTTGATTCACATATTTTTATACACTCATTACTATAAAATTATTCTTGTAAATAAACAATCTAATAAATGAATATTGTTTAATGCTTTTGTTGTTGATTCTCAAAATGAAAAAAAGACAATGTCTAAATCCTGTTTGATATGTTTGGATTTTATTAAAATTCTACTAAGGGAGTCTAGAGTAATAGTGGTGTAAAGAGAAAAATTGTCCTTTTGACATACCTTTTTTTTTTTCAGGTATGTTTGTTAACCGTTGCCCATTTATGCTATTGTAGGAGTAAATACCAAGATTTTACAGACTGTCACCCAGTGAAATATAACATGATATTGATTGGAAATCAAGGAACAACTGTAGAAACTACTTAGACAATCCTCATGCATTGTTAAAAGATCATTATTGATAATTCCTTAAGGAAACCAGCTTAGAACCCTAAAACAATAAAAGGTCACTTTGGAAAGATCAATAAAATGATACTTGAAAGCACACGCAATGTTCTGCATGATATTTTACAGAGGAAGTAGTAGAAGAATATAAAATCTGTGATTGACAGTTGCTATGGTATCACAGATAAGAAAAATTGTTTGTACAATTGTAGGTTTCTACTCCTCTATTGGGAAGGAGATTCATGACAGGACCATTAATTTTGTGAAGGTATAGGAAATAAAACCTATTTCCAACACAATTACTCACACACCATCTTAAAACCTGCTCAGACTTTATTTTCTACCGAATAACGGAGAATATTACAAACATGCCAGAAAGATTCCATAATTAAACACACACCATTTCAATTAAAGTGTCAATTGGTTAGAAATTAACATCACCATGTGAAATATTTGACCAATCAGAGAAAGCTAAAAATCTATTTTTCTTAAGCCTACTTTCGGGGAAAAATGTATAAAACCCCTACAGATTTCAACTTTCAAGGAGCAGAGAGACGCATTTGTCTCTGGGCCATTTGGACAGGGCTTAATAGGCACCCCCCACCCCCAGCACATGCTGAAATGTGTAGGGGAGTTCAAACAAATTAGCTACAACAACAGCTTGGACGGTCAGTGGATCCAAACGAATCATCTCCAACAACAAAGGCAGTTAGTGCATTTTCACTAATGATAAAAGCCGCTTCTCAAGCACTGGCTTTTTAGGGACAACCAACGATTTAAAATTCTTGTCTAAACCACAGCCTTTTTCTGTGAACCAACTATCAACAGACTGATTCAACTAAACACTATTTTTACTCCTTTTTGAATTCATATTCATATGTTTGTAAATATACATCATTTATTTAACAAGCACACCCATGTTTTTAATTTTTATTTTATTATTATTTGGAATTTGAGTCTTCAGACATTTAATATAAAAAATCATGGACGGCTGAATTTCTTACACAATCACACACTAAACTTATGAGAAAAGCAGATAAAAACCATTAAGCTATGCTGCAAGTCAGTATTATATTATCAAGAGTCTGCATAGATAAAGAGGGAATGAACAAATTTGCTTTGATGTCGCCATCATGGGCAGTTATGATGTTTGTGAGTTAATTGACATTTACTTGCTCTCTAAGTTAGGTGAATTTTTGGTTGAAGAGGTCACTGGATTATATGATGATGATGGACCAATTGTCTTTAGAAAATGTAATAGTAGAAAAATTGATATCATCAAGGAAAGGCACATGACATTTTTCAGTGTTGTGCTTCAACAACTACAATCAAACTAACTTGAAAGTAGTGAATGTCTTTAATGTTACAATTGAACCTCAGAGTTAACTGACCATTCAGAAATCTTGGTAACAATCCGATTTATATAGACAACTTATCTAACCATCCTCATGCCATTTTCCAACAAGTTCCAAAATTGATGAAATCACACAGAGATTAGAACCCAATGTTATAATGATCATTTGGCTGCAAAGGAAGGGAACAAACAGAGATTAAAATTTTCAACAGGGCGTATTCGTCAAAATTCGGTATAGTTGTTTGAAATTTGGCAAAAATTGTTCATATAGGGTTCTTCAGTTGCTGTTTGTAAGGAAAACGATTAGGTGTGAGGGTAGTTGACTGATTTCTTGGGTTTGTTGGCTGAGCACACAGTTGCTGGCTGAAAGGCCACCTGTCAGGAAGCAGACATGCTTTCACCATAAACGCTATGATTGCTTCTCACACAACAATCATGGCCTCATCCATACTTCACTAATCTCACTCTACTCTTCAGATGCGAGAATAGCAGTGAAGGCAACAGTGCACCTGTGTGCTAATAAGTGGCCTTTCAGCCCACAACTGTGTGCTTGGCCAACCAACCCAAGAAATCAGTCAACTCCTGGCCCTACCAACAAAACCGTTACACCTAATTGCTTTCCTTACCAACAGCAACTGAAGAACCATATATCAACAATTTTTACCAAATTTAAAACAACTATGTATATATTTCAAATTTTGATGAATACATACTGTTGAAATTTTAATCTTTGTTTGTTCCTTTCCTTTGCAACAAAACACTCGTTATAACAACTAGTGTCAGGAGTGGTATTTGTTTTGTGAACCAGATGCGATGCTCAGAGCCCCGGCACAGAAAACGGCTTTATTTTGTGCTTTGCTTTCTTAGTGTTCGCATCTGGTTGACATGTAACGTGAATCAGAGAGAGATCAAATTGCAGCAGTTTAATCCATCATTTAACAAGGCTATAAAAACCAAATTGGGGAAAATTTTTATCAATTTAATTTATAACCACTTCATTAATCTTGCATATATATCTGTGTATGATTTTTTTTATCAGGAACTTTCTTAAATTGCAAGTATACCCTTGAATCTGCATGCCTTGTGGGGATCTAGTTTAAAAAAGATAACAGAAATCATGGATAGTTATATGCATATCACTCAGCAGATATATTCTAGCCTGACTGTGTGCTCCACACTTTCAGCCCTGTGCCACATCTAAGCTATGTTTAGGAAATCATTGGGGTGCTCCAATGTTGTATAATGGTCAGCAAGCTTGTCTTGCTAGAACACTTACAACAGAGTAGTGAGTTCTATTCTCACTGAGTACTCTACATGTTAGGCCTTGTGCCACATCTACGCTACACTTAGAAAATGTAGCTGTGGTTTCCTTATGAATTAACTTGGAAGTTACTTTTTATCTTTATTAGTTGTTCATATTAAAAACAACTGGGAGCAGTTTTTCTTTTGTCAATCAAGAGCACTCTTGGATAGGTATGCGATGACGAGTTTGTCAAATTTTTTTGCTGCTTGTGCCAAGACAATCTCTTTCCCTTTACATTTCCTACCATCTCTTAATCCAGAAAAGAATTTATAATCCAAATTAGAGTGGTGGCATTAAGTGTAAGATTAGCTCTGAATGCATGTATTAAGCTAAGTATGATATTATCTATTAAGTTTTAACATATAGTATGTTGAAACATCTATCATTATAAAATTGAGCAGATAAAACTACTAGAGCAGGAATGAATAATACTACAAACAATAATTATAATAATAAAATTTCATATATATATATATATATATATATATATATATATTTAGAAAAATAAGACAAACTGGAAAGTTTCTTGCAGCGTGTTTCATCTGTTAGGATTTCATCGGACTGGGCTTTGTTGATGTTGACATGTGTACACAGCAACAAAGCTCAGTTTGATGAAAACCTAATGGATGAAATGTGTCACAAGAAATTATCCAGTTTGTCATATTTTTCTAAATATTGTTGATATATAAAACTGTACAAAATTATACATTGTTTTTTATATATATATATATATATATATATAAAACAACATTTACCGGCCTGAATGTCCGAGAAAATTTTCGGCCTCCAACAGGAATTGAACCTGTATCCTACATGGAACCGTCATATAGCCTGACGTGCCTTAACCGTTTCGGCCACAGAGGAGCGTTTGGTTAGCAAGGTCGATTTTACTGTCTTTAAACTTTAATCTTCCATGAATCTCTCACGTACATCTGCTCATGGCATATCAAATGTAAACAAATGACGTCACACATTATGAAATTGTATCAATAAAAAGAATGTATAAACATAAAAATGTCTTAAAATAATTGTCGGACTTTGTCCATTTCATATATATACATATATATATATAAATGAATGTAATAAAGAGAGTACATCAACTGGAAAAGAGAAAATGTTTCTGAATTAGATTGGTAAGGGTTCAGATAGCTTACATTTCGACAGGTGAATTCAAATCTGGTCTTCGTGACCAAGTGCAACATGGTCTTTCCAGTGGAAGTTCTAATATATATTTTTATGGCAGAGACAATATATTTCTTCTTATTTTCTACTTTTTTTTTTAATCATTCTTACCTTTCAATTAATATGCCTTCTACGTTACAAAAGTGAAAAGAGAAATATTAACATCTCATTGACAATGATAAGCTTTGAATACATGCTGTAAATGAAAGAAAACTAAAAAGAATTCCTACAAGTGAATGTTTTAATGAAGTTCTTCATCTAAATGTGTATATACAGCATGTCAGGCATGGGGACCTGTCATCATAATCATCAAGCCATATAATAATTATCAAGCCGTATTTATTTATATATTTCCTGTCAAATTTATACTGGGAAGGGAATTAAAGCAAGTTAGTAAATTTATGAGTGATTACTTCTCTAAGACATTTTAAAATAAAATAGATATCAGCATTTAGACAAAATTAGTTTCTGCACAAAATGAACCATTTAATTAATCATTTCTTTTACGTCCATGTTTCTTATTTGTTCAAGCCTTTTATGTGAGACAAGACATCTTTGTCTAATAAATGATCATCATGATTCATTTTAGTCTTGAAATTGGCTGTCATCACAGTCTTTGTCATTCAGTTGCTAATCTTTTTCTTCTGAAAGATGTGTCCTTTTCAGTTATATTAAACATAAAAATTTTAACATGAAAAGATATTGAGCAAAAGCAATTTATATAATATCAAGAGTAATCAATGAATCACAGATACCATTCAACGTCTAAAAAATATAAAGCTTAACAGATTAATTAAATGGTTTATTGGTCTCTGTTTCAGTTGTGAATTAATTATCTCCATTTTATTGAATCTCAGTACATTGTTTCAAGACTGTTTCATTACATTGCACAATTAAAACTTTCTAACAATTGCTGTCATTTTTTATGGCATGTGTACACTCTTGTGCTTTTCTAGTGTGACACTGTATTCAACTAATTGAACAATTGTTATCAAGTTGTTTTGGCAGATGTTTTGCTCATAAGTTCAATTCTGACAGAGTTATCCACTACTATAATCCTACTCCAAACTAAACTACCAATAGTAAATATCTAGTTACGGTTATGAAAACATTCCAGCTGAGAACACTAATATTGCTGCCATATGCCAGGGAAAGCTATACTGTATAAATAATTCCTTAGAGAATCTTCTATGAAGTTATGGTTAACAAGCCTACTTGACCATTGCACATGTAAAGGATCTCATCTCACCAGTAGCTCTCTTATTGTTGGTTCAATGCTTTCACCATCAGTGTCTTATGCCCCTGACCAAAACTATGATTAGCAACCCCCCCACTCTACTACATCTCAATTTTCGTAAGGTAGTATTCATATAAAACAGACATTTTATTGTAACCATATACAATAATGGATCATATAGGTGAACAATTCAACTAGAAAAATTGAAAATAAATAAAAATTAGAGACATGTCATAATAGGACATTAGGATCACTTAGCAGTTTTTATTGGTGAACTGAGTGAGTGAAAATGACCGTGCACAGATGGGAATTGAGGCAGTGATGGTGACAGCATGCCTGTGTGCTAACAAGTGGCCTTTCAGCCCGCAACTGTGTGCTCAGCCAACCAACCCAAGAAATCAGTCAACTCCCAGCACTACCAACAACAACATCATTACACCTAATTGCTTTCCTTACCAACAGCAACTGAAGAACCCTATACAAACAATTTTTGCCAAATTTAAAATAAGTATGGATATATTTTGAATTTTGATGAATAGATGCTGTTGAAAAAAAAACATTTCTATTATTGTTATACTCTGCTTCAAATTAGATCTCTTTCCGATTCACACCACATTGAAACATGTTGGAGGGATGTCAACTTAAGATTTTTCTTGTTAAAAAGTTGAATAATTTTAATATGTTCAGCATTATGGATGAAAAATAGTGAATTTTTCAAAGTGTTTTTTTGAGACTTAGTATGATTAAAATGTGTTCATGGATTTGGACAAAAAAAAAAGATCACAGAATGACATCAAAATCTGAAAATCTTTCATCTATTAATAGTCAGTTGTGTTTAGTTGAATTTGTAACACAAACATTTATGTAGAAAAAATATAAATGTTGATAAGATAGCAAACATCACAAAGTAATGTCCGGGGCCCCCAAACCAACAGGTAGTGTGCACCAGCTCCGAGTTGCATAATCCATTACTTTTGAGTAGTTTATGATAAAACACTTTGGCTGAAACCTAATAGAGATCTTGCTTCAGGTATCTCTATCTCAGTGTCAGGGCCATGTACAGTTTTGAATTCAGAGTTTTCTACTAAACATGACAGGGGGAGTCCAGTCTGTCCTGCTATTTAAGCCATAGCTAGGAGGAGTGGAGAAAAGATAGATTCATACCTTTTCAAAGAGTATTTGTGTCTAAGAGAATTTAACAAACTTAACTGGAATTTGAACTCTGTTCTCCGATTTCTCATCCCAAGCCATTATCAATTACACCACTCTCATATCTGGTGCACATTATATCAAATGCATAATTCATAAATCCTTAAAAAGATTTAGAAATATAGATTAAGATTAGTTAGAAGCCAGAAATATAACATGAAATCTGCTTTTTGATTTTTAGTTTGCAGAACAAGGAAAAAAATTCAAGTAAAATTGATATGCTCCTCTTCAACATGTTTCATTCTTCATTTTATTTCTTTCCATTCAACTTAATCCTTCATGAGAAGAATCTAAGTGCTTTAAAGAAAAAAAATGAATTTCTGCTTCAATGGTATAAAATGCATCTGATTTTAAATTTCTCTTGAGTTTCTGCTTAAAGTTCAGATATGCTGTCTTCAGAAGGGAAAATAAAACCTAATCATGTCTTGAAAAGATAAAAAATAAAGAGATTAAATGAGACATAAAAAGCAGAATAGCTTTCATTTTGTCATCATGAAATCATATTAATATTCTGTCATGCCAAATATTTCACCTAAGTCATACTCTTGCGGAAAAAAAAAAAAAAAAAAAATGCTTAATTTGAGGAGTTAACTCCCTTGCCAGCTTTTTAATCTTTGAGGAAATAAGAGATTAATGTCTTTCAATAAATTTTAACAGCCCCATTTCTACAACATTTCTATGGTATTTTTTTTTCTCTTAATTTTATTTTTATCTCCTTATCTTTCTGGATTTGTCTTTATTCCAAATTTCTCTTCATAGTTTTCCTCTTTATTTTAATCTTTTCAACCAAGATATACACAGTAAAACCTCACTATCTGCAAATAACCAACTACAATTTTTTTTGTGTTCAAAACATCTCAAAATAAAACTCCTCTGCAAAAAATATATTTTCAATAAATAAAAACTAAATAAAAAGACTGACATATCATAAGTCTTTTATAATATCAGTATTAACAAAAAATAATAAACAGTGGTACTTTTCTATTATTGTTACACTTTGCTTCGAATTAGATTTCTTTCTGATTCACTCTACATTGAAACTTGATGGAGGGATGTGAACACTATCAAATCAAAAAAAAAAAAAAAAAAAAAAAATCACTCAGTGCTGGGACTCCAAGCATCACATTGAGCTCACAAATCAAATACCCCCACCCAAATATAAAATACAATTTAAACATCAGAACCAATCATATACATTGGCATTAAAATAAAAGCATCACAAAAAAACTGGTCATGTATCCAACCTGACTGCTTAAAAGGACCCACTCATGAAACTGAAGCAGTAGTCATAGAGTTCACCAGTGGACCCTGATCAACTGACTCCACACAAACTTAAATATCAGGCCCTACCAACTCCTAGATCCTCCAGGTCACTTCACTCATTGATAAAGAGACATTCTGCCTTGATACTTTATACCAGAAATAGAGAATTTTATCTTGACATATTTTGTCTCTTCCTTTCTGCCTCACCAGCACTACTTTATTGTTTGCACATATGTAACATTATCAATAGCCAGTTTTTATTTGGAAATGATGGCATATTCAAGTCACCGCTGGAAATATTGAAAATGTTCTGGCCTCCAGAATCTAAACTATAATTAATTTATTAATTAAAGTTGAGAAAAATTCTGAAAGAAAATAATTATCTTGTTTTAAATTTTTCACTTAATAATCTATGCTAATCCTAATAGCAAAGTGACACAACATTAACCAATTTAAATGTTGCCCACAAAGCTATCAAAATGTGAATAATCATATCCCAAGGAGAAATTCATTTAAATTCATTTTAAAATTCATTAAAAAAAAAAAAAAAAAAAAAAAAAACCTTTAGTTCATTGACAACTGAAACATTTTTGTCTAGTTCATTTTTATTTTTAAACAGTTGGTTTGTCACATATATTTCTTAGTGGTGTGATGATTTGTGCCGGCTATGTTATCAAATGTGTTTACAATTGTACTGTAAAATATTGCTGATTAAAGTAAAAGTTGTTTCTATTCGGGCAATTAAATAATTTTTTTTTTTTTTGAAATACATATAGTTTTGGCAAGAAAGATTCTGTGATCTGTTGAAAGAATAAAATGAACGGCCATTCAGGGTTAGGTTATAAACATCAGACAAAATGCAAACAGAAACAAATTTATTCATTTAATTAAAGTAATTTTTACTGTCAGCATATTGACTACATCTTCAAATGTGTATGTGTGTATATATTTTTTTCTTTTTTTTAAGCATTTTATCCCAAGCAAGGCAGGAGTGCCACTAGCATGCAAGGGGTTACAGAGAGTGAAAATAAGAGTAAAGAGGAGTGTTTGAGGACAGAGATAAAGAGGAGGACAGGGATAAAGAGGAGGACAGGGATAAAGAGAAGGACAGGGATAAAGACAAAGGCATCAGAAGATGTCAATTGACATTAAATTTTTGAAGATTATAGTTATCCGGAAAGCAAGTAAGAGGAAGGGAGTTCCAGTGTCGAGATGTGCGAGAGAAGAAGCTGTTGGAGCAGAAGAGATGGTTACATTTAACCGTTTCGACAGTAAAAGGATGGGACTAAGATGCCATCATAGTAGCATGCTTAAATTCATGCAGTTAAGTGCCAGTGAAAACAGCTTGTCAGAGCAGTTGCCATGAAAATATTTGTAGAAAAGACAGAAGGAAGCCACATCATATCTGTGAGAAAGTGACCAGAGTTGAGATGCCAGGTCAGGATATCCATCTTTGGATTTTGTCAAGAATCTGAACAACGGCGGGCACCAGACTACAGTATTCAGTGCAAGAATGAATGGTAGATTTGAAGGATGAACTCAGACAAGAAAAACTTTCTGGTGCAACACAGAAAACTAACTTTCCTTGTGGTAGATGTAGCTATTGATTCAATGTAGTTGTTCCACCTCAGGTCAGTGGAACATATGAGACCAAGAAGGTGCAGGAGATGCTCTTGTGAAGTTGAGCATCAGCTATGCTGATAAGAGTCAGGGAGGGTTCTCTGTGTTGGGTAAATGATAGCAGTTTAGCTTTGGAGGCATTAAAGTTTACAAGCTGTAGAGTTGATAATAGCAACAGACAGTACTCGACTGTAATTGAAATTGAGTCTGACTGACCAAAGTCAGCTGGGCAAATTGGTAGATGGTTTATATAACAACCTGGGAGATTCCACTGTTATGGGTAAGTCTATTCTGTAAGTTCTGATTGGCCGATGATTCCAGTGTGGATATTGTGCTCAATAAATATCTAACACAATATCCACCCTGTGACTTTATTCAAGAGAGAGACATGTATTGAGTTACAACCCTGCTTATTTTTGTCAGCCAACTGGATGCTAGTTGGAAACCTTCTTGCAAAGGTGAGTCTCACACTCTTGATTGTTCACAAGCCATTTCATGCCCCAGTCAACCACAGATTGGAGATTCTTTTCAAGACCAACAGCCAGATTAATTTTTGTCAGCAATGCCGAATTTAGGAGTAAATGGTAGTGTCATCTGCATAGATGCCTACTTGAGAACTGATGACATCAAGAAGAACATTGATGAAGATCAGAAACAGTGTAGGTCTCAGGATAGAGTCTTGGGGAATACCAGCATACATATGAAAGAAACTGGAGGAGAACCTGTTTAGGATGACATTCATTTTACGGTTTGACAGGAATGATTGGATTAAATTATTGTCCTGTAATACCGTATCCCTGAAGCTTACGTAGAAGGCCGGCATACCTAACCCAATCAAATGCCTTAGTGATATCTAGAGCCACAGCTCACGCCTCACCGTTATTATCAAGAGCTTGGTATACAAATTCAGTTATGGCTGTAAGCATGTCAGCAGTAGACAGGGCAAAGTGGAAGCCATATTGTTTGTCAGAGAGAAGATCGTGGGAGGTAAGATGCATTAAAGCCTTGAAGAGTTTTAGGAGACTGATAGGATGGTAGATGGGTCAGAAGGGTCTCCAGAGTTCTTAAAAACAGTGACAACAGATGAAGACTTCCAACAGGCTGGAAAGTAACAGTGAGCAAAGCAATAGTTATATAGTTTAGAGAGAACGGGAGCCAGCTCAGGAGCACATTTCTTTAGGACTACAGTTGGTATCTTATCACCACTACTTGCTTTATGAGAGTCTACTTTAGAGATAATATCCAATACCATCAATGGGGTCATGCTCATCTCACTCAATAGAGACTCATTTCTAAGGGGAAAAATATGGTGTGGGTACTTCGGACGAGTAGTGTTGAGCATTCAGTCTTATCAACTGTGGAAGTTAAGACTTAGAATTGATTGAATAGAGGAGGGATGGTGGATTTACTGTTGTTCAGCACATTTTTGCACAGCCACCAATAATCTTTAGAACTAAACTTGCAAGATGCATTATGTTATTTCATTCTATCAGCAAATAGTAACTTTGCTTCATTGAGGACATGCTTGCATTCATTACAAGCAGAGACAAAGAAACATCTGTTGCAATCAGACTTGTCGCTATGGTACAGATGGAAGAAGTAATTCCTATGGACTGTAGCAGCTGAGAACCAAAGAGATGAGCATGATTTAACTTTGTATTGTCTTGCTAGGATGAAAGTGTCGATGCCGGCTTTTACCCGGGAGGAGACCTTAAATGCACATTTTTGAACAGGGTGATTAAAAACCACATTCCGAGGGACATCATGGAGGAAATCATGAAATGAGTTCCAGTTTGCACATTGATAACAGTATGGTGTGATCAGAGTTGCCAAGAGGGCAGAGCTACATAGCGTGACAAAAGTCAGGGATGGAAGTAAAACCCAGATTGAGGAGGGAAGTGTTACCATCAGAGTTACTGGGGAAACATGTAAGAAAGTCAACCACTTGCATGAGGGATTGAGTGATTGAAAAGTTAAGGGTTTGGATGCCAGTGAGTTACAGAGTGTTTAAGCCACATGGTATGGTGGGCATCAAAGTTACCGAATACGAATATGTGTGCAAACGGATGTAGAGAGATGGTCTTGCCTATATTATCAGAAATGCTATCAAGTGCACCACAGTCTTGAGAGGAAGGGGAATGATAGAGAAAGAACAGATAGCTTACTGAATTGAGGAGAGATAAATGGAGACACATATATGAATGGTCTGGAGATTCCAAAGAGAGTTCCCTAGTCAGCAGGAGATGATCACTGACATAAACTCCCAGGCCATGCATGTGGATTTTAGAATCCTTTCTAATGAGAGGAATGTAGCTAGGAATCAAGAAATCAGAGGAAGATATTGACAAGTTAAGGTTAGTCTCACAGAGAGCTAGTATATCAGGAGACTTTTCTAAGAGGAACAATTCCACACTGCAGAAGTTGGTACAAATACCATGGATGTTGGAGAAGGAAATGTTAAAGGGTTTAGGTGATTTTTTAGAGTTTTTAGGTTTATATTTTTTGTTGTTTATGGTCATATTAACATTGACTTCCCATTGAAGATGACTCTCCACACCTGCAAGCCAGGAATAAAAATAGTGTTCAATACTTGCATGAGCCAGGAAAAAAAAAAAAAATCAAAGATTTAATATTCAAAGTTTTCAAAAAAAAAGTGGGTAGAATAAATCCACTTCACTTAAAAAAAAATTAGTACCGAGTAAATAAATTGAGTAAAGAATATATATATATATATATACACACACACACACCATTGTGCATTGCTTTCCTCCAGGATGAATGATCTAGAGCTAGGTTTACTCAGTCATTTTGCATGATGTTGACCTGGAGTGTTTTTTTGATGCAATCTTTATACCTCAATATTGCATCTGTGCATGGTCATTTTCATTCACTTAATTCCCTATATTGAAATTGCTAAAGGATCCTCATATCCTTCATCTTTGTATGTCATATCTGACACAAACTGGTTTTATATATATATATATTTTCCATTGAATATGACAGACAAGGAAAATTTGATGAGTTTTTTTATTGAGTTTTTCTAGTATTCTTAAATTTTTCATGTTTGGTAGAGGTAACTACATATAATTTTTGCACTCCCTTACCCCCAACCAAACAGAAAAATTTAAGAATACTAGAAAAAGTCAATAAAAAAAATTAAAATTTTCCTTCTCTGTTATATTCAATGAAATGAATTTGAAAGAAAGGTTGCTATATATAAATATATATATATGATAGAAATTGTAAGGAGAATTTGATAATTATAATTAAGTAATTCATCGAGTCTAGAAGAAATCTCAACAGAAAGCACTGGACTGCCGTTTCGTCCTATATTTGGGACTCATCAGCAGTGCACATCCACTACCGAGAATTGAAACCCTGACAGGTTGTCAAGCAAACACCATACCAACTGTTCCAACGGGCCTCGGTGATGAAGAGATAGCAAATCAGACTCAATATAGCGCCGCTCGCTCACATAATGTGAGTGAGCAGCGCTATATTCTCGGTAGTGGATGCGCACTGCTGATGAGTCCCAAATATAGGACGAAACGGCCGTCCAGTGCTTTCTGCATTCTGTTGAGGTTTCTTTCAGACTCAATGAATTACTTAATTATATATATATATATATATATATATATATATATATATATATACACACACACAGACAAATATTTATAATATACAAGGTAGGGAGGGACATACATAACAAATGCTATTTACAGTTTTACATTCAAAATATTATCAAAAATACTTTTACAAATTTTTAGCAAATGATACAGATATAGAAGCTGCTCTGTACCCTCCATGCAGTACTATGAGATGTATGACATTCTCACGCCACTTGTGGTGTGCTGATACCTGGATCATCTACAATATCTTGTAAAATGTGTTCTTTGTGGTCAGACATACAAGTGGATCTTGGTCTTTCTCAATCCATAGTTTGTGGTGCCATGGATCTTGTCT
>OZ038494.1:51807881-51820381 GCA_964036315.1 Acanthosepion esculentum
AAGACAGAGACTATCACTAAAAAGGTGAAAAAAAAAAAAGGAAATATTAGTTATTAATCTGGGGTACCAGTATTTGTTTTTTTTTTTTTTTAATCAAGCTCAAACCAAGCAAGGCAATAAAGCCACTATGGCACAAGGGGTTACTGGGTGTGGAGGAGTTAGAAACAGAAACATTGCTAAGGTGTGAGAACAAAAGACAAAAGATGAGTAATCAGGAGGACAGTAGATAATGATTGACATTGCATTTAAATTTTTGAACATTAAAGTTGGCTGGAAAGCATGGAGCCCAAAAGGAGTTCTGCAAGCAAGAAGTGTGAAAAAAAGTAACTGATAGCATAGAATTTATGGTTACATTTAGGCAACTCAGCTGTAAATTGATCATCACCAGTCTAGTACTGTGCTTAAATTCAAAGAGTTTTGGCATTAAATATGCATCATACCAATTTGGATTTGTTGACTGAATGACTGAAAAGCAGATGCAGGTATAAAAATAAAAATAATAATGGAATTGTCTGTGTTACATGCATTACTAGGAATGGGTTGGACTGATTGAGACATTTGCCATCATTTTTTGCATTTGCACTAATAAGGATAAAGAGCCCCAATTCTTACCATGTGTACTGCCCACCCAAAGAAAGCTGTAGAATATATTGGCTGAAATATTGTAGTAATAGTAGTAGTGTAGTAATAATGAAGATAAAATAGAAGCAATGAAAGGAATTTGCTCAGTTAGGCAGACAATTTTTGGAATAATGATGATTCTTGCTAAAAGTACAGATGATATCTTTACAATAAATAATGGGTAGCAACATAATATAAATGGCAAGAAATATAAATGAACAAAGAAATTCATTTTTTCTTTTTTTATAATATTGTGTCTATCCTATTATGCTATATCATAACCCTTTTTTGTATGTTTGTTCAGGATAAAAAATTTCTTTTCAACATATTCTTTTGTATTTCTCTTAAATGGTAGACAAGTTATTGCCAACTCAATTTCCGTTTGCAATTTCAGCTAAATATTTATACTTTCTGCTTTTCTTCCTTTTTTTTTCTCCTATCATTTTTCAACTTAGCAAAGTGATTAATAAAACCACTGGAAGCTGACAAGCATTTTTTTTTTAAAGAACCAGAACTGCTCATAATTGTTTTAGAAATGCATATGGAAAAGCCTTTAGTTCCTTCCCTTTTGAAATGGTTGATATTTTCCATTAAAGGTTTGGGCTCTCTATTATAAGAAATTTCTTCTTTTCTTGACTCTTTTATAGTCTTTATGTTAAAGCTATTACCACATATTTTAAACATAAATAATGCTGAAATAAAACATATTGTCAGAACAATGAATTAATAGGTCTATCAGAATAGACCAAGATATACATATTGATGGACAAGCATACAAGATCTGATCAAAAAGTATCAGAACTGTTGATACGGTAACAGAGTAAAGTATGCAGAAGCTGCTTAGCACAGATTGACCTTGGTCTCCGTCACACATACACACTAAATTATAACATTCTCACTCAACTTCTGTTGTTTATAGCAGTGCTTTCAAGGAAGTTGCATAAGGTATGTATTGAGATTTTGTTTGATAGGGCAATAAGTCTTTTTCATGATCTTAATACCATTCTCTTACAATTAGTACAATGTGGCAGGGCACATTCTCCTGCTGACCAGGTAACATGACCATTGTAAAAGACTACTGCCATGAACCTAGTCATCAATGATTATAAGGCTGGTGGTACATGACAATGTACCTTTCCCAAGAATGTATTTCCTTGTAGAATGTTGCCCAAATGCAAAATAATTTCAGAAAAACAAAAAATTCATAAATTAATTAGAAAGTTAGTTAGCAATGAGGATAAATCATGGTCTAAATTAATCAAATACTACCCTAAAATACCCAGAATTTATGGTCTACCCAAGACACAGAAAGCAGACTTTATGGTCTACCCAAGGCACAGAAAGCAGACTTTATGGTCTACCCAAGGCACAGAAAGCAGACTTTATGGTCTACCCAAGGCACAGAAAGCAGACTTTATGGTCTACCCAAGGCACAGAAAGCAGACTTTATGGTCTACCCAAGGCACAGAAAGCAGACTTTATGGTCTACCCAAGGCACAGAAAACAGACTTTATGGTCTACCCAAGGCACAGAAAGCAGACTTTATGGTCTACCAAAGACACAGAAAGCAGACTTTATGGTCTACCAAAGACACAGAAAGCAGACTTTATGGTCTACCAAAGACACAGAAAGCAGACTTTATGGTCTACCAAAGACCCACA
The DNA here is from genome assembly GCA_964036315.1 of Acanthosepion esculentum. Taxonomy (NCBI): domain Eukaryota; kingdom Metazoa; phylum Mollusca; class Cephalopoda; order Sepiida; family Sepiidae; genus Acanthosepion; species Acanthosepion esculentum. The sequence goes on from OZ038494.1 coordinate 51,810,164, forward strand.
ATGCAACCCATTATATCCGGAATAGGAAGTGCTCCCCACACACTGGTGAAAGCCATGACAAAAATGTTAACAATTCTTGGAACAATTAGTCCTTCACATTAAAAATTCAAATAACCTGGTTGAAAAACTAAGGGGAATAAATATGACAGATAAACTCAGAGCTCATTTAAATATCAAATTCCTTTATAACAGCATTCCTCTCAACAAATTCTTGAATATTTTTTTTAAAAAACATCTAGTATAATCAAAAATAAATATCACCCAACCAATAGATGAAATTATAAAAATCTGATCACTTATCACAGAAACAATGGTATTTCTGTCTATGTAATACATGAGAAATGTATTGATAATAAAGTTTGATATGTGTTTGGCTGAAGCACACCCAATTTTCCTTGCTTTAGGAGTCAGTCTTCCAATATTAATATTAGTTTGTCCAAATAAAGATCAGTGAATATTCAACTGTTTTATGACACATTTTTTCCGTCTCTTTTCTCCACATATTTTCAGGGCAATATTGTTCTAATGAGCTTTCTCCTTAATGTGTTGACTGCATGAATTTAATCATGCCACTAGTTTGGCAAATAGGTTTCACACTTTTACTGTTGAACTAGCTTGATGCAACTTTATTCTGTTGTAATATTTTCTTTTCTCACAGTTCCTGCCTGTAGAATTCCCTTCTGGTTTCTTCCTTCATTGCTACTTACAATTTTCAAAAATTCAAACGTAATGCCAATCACCATTTTCTATCTTCATGAAACCTTTTATTTTATTGTCCTTTCTCGTCACTAAAAACTTCAGATTCTTTTTCACTCCCAATAAACTCTTGCATCCTAGTGGCATTATTGCCTTGCTTGGGGTGAAACGATTAAAAAATACCAAAAAATAAAAAGAAGAAAATTACAACTTATTTAGTGTTATTAATGCTATGATTTGTTTAATTTTTTTTTTTTTTGAAGGTTGACTTAATTTAAAATTTAGTTTGAACAAGAGTCAAAATTTTTCATGATGTATCTCTTTTTCATGACAAGTCCTCTCCTTCAACATTCTGAGGGGTAATGAACTATACACGCCAAGGAACATCAACTCCCAAGGTACATGATATACCAGAGTTTTATGACAAGAAATAATGAAATGGAAATCATTCTGGCATATAAATTAAAACTTTCCAATTTACATCAAATAATTCTGTTATCATTTTTTTTTTTATTTGGTAAAATTCAGCTGATCATTTATTCCTAAGAGAAAAAATAGCATGCCCTAACTTTTTATGCTTCATTAGATCTATAAAGAAATCTGTCTTCATGTTGAGAACTGTACTAATCTGGATAGCAGAAATGACATGACATGTCTTACCAGAAGAAGGCAATGAATTTTGACAGTAGCACTTCTCATCCTTTCTACCCTTTCTTGAGAGGTATTTTTTTATTTCCTCTAAGACGATGCTGAACATTTGGAAATGTTATACATAACAAAAAAAGATAAATTGGCATTAATCTCACTTTGATATGTTCACAGGCGAAACATTTGAAACGGACATTAAACATTTGGCCAAAGTTGTGCTGTCTGAAGTGACATTTGGCTTTCTTTTTTTGTGGGGGGGGGGGAGCAAAGGAATGCAGCTAAATTAATGTTAATAGATAGAGTTTCCTTTCATAAAGTTACAGAAAGTATTTTAGGTTTGGGAATTCAGTTCCCTTGAGCTCATAGATCTTTGGTTAGTCACAGGGCAGTTTTTAGCAAAACTTTAAAAATGAGAAAAGATAAAAAAAGAAAAAAAGAAAATGTTTTCCTATATTTTCTGCTCTTTTCATTTCTATTCTTTTCCCCCTCTTCCATTATTGTGGCAGTCCTCTTACCTTTTCAGTATGCATTCTTTTTTTTCTGTCACCCACTCTCTCTTTTTGTTCTTTATTTCTGTTTATTCTTTTTTTCTCTTTTATATTCCTTTTTTGGTTCTTTTTCGTCTCATGTTTCTTCCGCCAGATTCGTTCAGCTCTCTAACAGTAAAACATCAACTCAGATCAATATGATAGCACTACACATAAAAATTTACTGCTTACCATATATATATATATATATATATATATATATATATATATATACATATACATACATACACACATATAAGCAAACTTCATGTATAGTGTGACCCTGAATTATTTTTGCATTAATTTTAACCTCACCAGAAAACCTGTGTATGGTGCAACCTGTCAATGCATGATTTTTAACCTATTTAAAAAAATTACCTGTGTATAGTTCAAAGTAAGTCTGATCTCAAGAATGACCTATGGTCTGCTGTTAACTGGGGCAAGGAATGGCTTGTTAATTTTAACGCCTCCAAAATGAAGCTTCTATCAATCACCTGCAAGACCCCTTTCCGTCTCCCATCAGCATGGCTGTTGCTAACCTCCAGTAAAGTGACTCTTTGCACCTTCTTGACCTAATGTTTTCTGCTATTAAGTGGAAATATTATATGGGGTGATATGATAAAAACAAACAAACAAAAACTATTTTTGTATAAAAAAAAATTGATAATAAAAACTCACACCATATTTGAGTATATTTACTATTTCTTTTTAAATAAAACAAACATTAACATAACAAGATTTGTTTCTTATTTCTTAATCCAATGTTGGTTATTTATTACTACGGTTCAAAAGCTGTCTTCATATTTTTCTTTTGTATTGGCAGAAAAATATCGATATTATAATTCTGCTTGTCCCCTCCCTTCATGCGTTAATGGACTATTCTGTTTTGACTATCATGAAAATACAGAACTGACATATCAGTGACACTATTTGGTTTCAATGATTCACTTTATCCAATCGTTCCTAACAAATCTTGTAATGAATGTCATGTTGAACAAGCTCACATCCAGATATTTTCATACGAGGTATGTACCTATGCTGCTTCTGATTTTCATCAATGATCTCCCCAATGACATCAGTTCCCAACTAGGTATTTATACAGATGACACAACCATTTACTTCTGTTTTAGTGGCAAAACTGGCAGCTGCTCTCAAAAAAGACCTCCAATCAGTGTTTAGCTGGGGCAAGAAATAGCATGTAAATTTTAACGCCTCCAAAATAAAACTGCTTTCATTTAATCACCACAGAGAAACTTTTCTGCCTGCCATCAGTGTAGCTGATGCTAAAAACCAGAAGAGGAACACTATGCCTTCTTGGCCTCACATTTTCCATTGACAAAAATGGAGCAACTATATTGAATCAATTGCTACGTCTACTGTAAGGAAAGTTGCTTCACTGTGTTGTGGCAGAAAATTTTTCTTGTCAGAATCCATCTTGCACATTTATAAACCTACCATTCATGCATGCATTGAATATTGCTGCTATATATGGTCTGGTACATCTAAAGATTCTTGACAAAATTCAAAGAAAGGTCTGTAATTTAATTGATCCTGACAAGGCATCTCGACCTCAGTCACTTACTCACTGACATAATGTGGCTACCTTCTATTTTTTCTACAAATATTTTCATAGCAACTGTTCTGAATAGCTTTTTTTTCCCTGGTGCCCTGAAAGCATGAATTTAAGTGTACTACTAGATTGGCAATTAGGTCTCACCATTTTACTTGAAGTAGCTAAATGCAAATGCTACATCTACTCAAACAGTTTATTTTCTTAAATTTTCCACCTGTGGAACTCCCTTCCAATTTCTTGCTTTCTTGATAACTTCAATCGTCAAAAATTTAAGTGCATCATCAGTTGCCATCTTCTGTTTTTTGAACACTGTTCCTTTTTTGTCCTTTCCTCCATCCTTCCCATTCTCAGTCTTCTCATTCTCTTTCATTCCTTGTTACCCCATCAGTTCCAGTAACATTATCACCTTGTTTAAGGTGAAACAATTTTTTTTTAAATTAAAAAAAAAAAAAAGGAAAAGTTGTCAATTTCAAATCTTTTTATTTGTACACCCTAAATTAAATTTATTAATAAAAATGTTTGGGAGACAGGTTTTTTAGCTTGTTAACTTTAATTCTGGTTTGATTAAGATTCAACTCCATCTCACATGTTTTATTCTTCTGTAAAGTTTAAGTTCATAAGGATATTGAGTAAAGGATATTAGTCAGTGTGTGACGGGTAATATTCATTTACCTACCTTTTACTTATTACAATATATTACTCTGTTATACATACAGACACCTGTCCGTTTCTATCTGTGCGTTTTTGCTGGCTTTCCTCGTAACAACCAATACATCTTACGTCTCTGCTGATTTACCTGTCAAAGTTACTGTCCTTGTTGAATCAAAGTATTCTAGTCAGAATCAATTCTTGTGCTTCTAAACCATTGTTGTAACTCTATATTCTAAAATAAGTGTCACTTATTCTCTAAAAGCTGCTGAGTTTTTCATGTATGTTCTGACTTTCCACTCAAACATCCTCTTTCTTTGAAGTTCCAGACAAAAACCAATATTTAATCATAACTTGACACATTGTTGACTAGAAGAGTCAAGATGTTCCTGGAATAATTCCATGCATACTTTGAGTTGTCATATTATGGTCTTCTTAATTTATAGCATATCAACAAGTACATGGGTCATGTTGTACTATACATCTTGCTTATTTTCCATTGGAAATTGTGTATGTTACACAAATTTGCATGCCATGCTTATATATATATATATATATATATATATATATATATATGAAGTATGCATATACACATGCACACTAGCTAAAATATAGTCAGTAAAAATTCTAAACCTTATTACTATTGTAGCTTCACCTGAAGATCATCAAGCAGTAATAGATAGGATTTGTTTTTCTCTCCCTTTGCGCTAACATGCTAACATATATACTGTTAGTGACTTTTTATTCACATAATTGTTTCTTTTGAAATGACATTTGTTTTATTATATATGGTGTTTATACAAGTTTTTTTTGTTAAGTTTTGTTTTTGTTTTTCTCTATGTTTTTGGCCATTTTCCTACCTTCCAGGAAATATTTAAAGAATTCAAAGACAATATTTGAAAATGATGAAACCAACATAGCATAAAAAGTCTTTGATAATGGCTTATGAAAGCCAAAAGTATTCAGACATTGAACAATTTATATTTAAATATGTACTGGAAGCCAAGAATATGATCTGAAATATAGAAATGTTTTTTAACCAAACATTGGCAATACCCAATTTTTTTTTTTTTTTTGGTGGGTGGGGTTAATAATTATAGTAGATGAGCATTGATTTGGCCTTCTTCATGACGCAACATTTGTCAGAATTTAAAAAATATTCATTTTTATCATTTTAGAAGAGAGGGTCCTGTCCTTATTATAAATACAATGTCAAATTAATACCTGACATCTTCAAGAGTTATCTGTACTTTTTAGTTTTAGTTACAAATGTCTAGTTTGAAATTGTTCTTACATCATTGATTACACAGTAAGTAGTTTCAAACTCGACACTCATAAATAAAAACAAAGTACAGTATTTACATTAGTCGGACTATTGTCCTCATCTTTGTCGCCATATTTGTCACAACGTTTCGGCAACGTTTTCGTTGTGACAAATATGGTGACAAAGATGAGGACAATAGTCCGAATAATGTAAATACTGTACATAATACCTCATCTCAGAAATATAGACAAAAACAAAGTACAGATAAGTCTTTATAATTTCAGGGATCAATTTGAGATTGTCTTTATATTATGAACAGAACCCACTTCTAAAATGATTAAAAAAAAACGGAGCTATTTTATAAATTTTAACAGATGTTTTAATTGTAACATGATTAGCCATGTTACAAGAAGGATTATATTTTAATTAAAAATATACTTATAAAATATGAACAAATTTTTCAAAGATAAATGTTTTGAACAAAAAATTGAAAACATCTGACATTGTAATAAAGTGATACAGGCAACATCAGGGCTGGCGCTTACTATCCATGAACCACACGAGAAGGGTAAACAGTGCTTTACAACTCTCATTATCCTATCAACATTTACTTTTTTTTCTACCTATATTTATATACATTATAAATTAGACTAAGCACAAGTGATTATTAAAAGATGAAAATTTTTTGCAGATTTTTACATCATTTTGGGTTATTTTTATTCTTTTTGTCCATGAATTTGTTTTGCTCAAATTAAATGTCAAAAAAAAGGAAAAGTCTATTAAGTTGCAGGGAGAAAGATTTTTTAAATAAATAAATAAGGATGTTTTAAAAATTAAAAAAATATATTACCTGCATATGATATGAAGAATCTATTCATTTAATCACTGTGAATGCAACAATCATGATACACACTCTCACTCAATGACATCTCACTGACAACCAAGTAACACCATAAGAGAGTGTCTGTTCATGTATACACCAGACAGTTCCATGAATGGTTGCAAAGTTACAAGCAAACACGACCTGTTCTCAAGACCAGGTTCAACACATACTAGCCCAGAACCACCTGACAGTGGGGACCTTGGGCAGTGCTTTATGGCCTTTGCTATCTTATCAACATTTGCTTTTTTCTACCTACATTTATATATGTTACAAATTAAAGTAAGTATTAAAGGAGGAAAAAGTTTTGCAAAGTTTAACGTCATTCTAGGCGTCGGGGTCCAAATCCATCAATTTCTTTTGCTCATGCTAAGTCTTGAAAAAATACTAGGTAAAATTCATTATTTTTTTAACCATGTTGAATGTGTTAAAATTCTTCAAGAAAAATCTCATGTTGATGTTAAAAATTGCTGCATTAGTTGATTTAGTTAAGATGGAATGATCTGTTATTAAAAAGTTGAATAATTTGTCTTTAGATACATTGTATTTTTTCTATTTTTCTAGTTGAATTGTTCACCTATATTACATTTGATCCATTATTGCACATAAGGTTACAATAAAATTTGTATTTCATATGAATACTACCTTATTAAAATTGAGATAGAGTAGGGAGGTGTATCATAGATTCAGAGTGGTACCATGAGACCTTTGCACTGGCCCTGCTGATGAAGGCTTATCTTTAATTTGCCCTTCATTGTAAAGAGCCTCTTTCATTCTGGGACATGATATTATGGTTTGATAAGAGTAAAATCATACACATTGGTGGAAGCAGTTTGTGACAAGTCTAAAGAAAAGATATAACATATAAATCCTCAAAATGCTATTCTAATAATAGAGGGTTGATTTGGGGTTGTTTTTTTTTCTCCAGTTGTATGTATAATTGAAAGAACACATGATAATTCTACTTAAGGGCATTTGCGTGAAATGAGCAAAACAGAATCAACCAGAATTTGAAATTTGTCTCATTGATTTCACTTTCTGCAACAATATATATTTCACTATCTATGCATCCATCTTTAAGTAAGACCACTTTAAATCTAGCAAAAACTTCAATATGATCAACTGTCTATATCTATAATTCTCAAAAGTGTGTGTGTGTGTGTGTGATTGGATGTTGTTTATGTGTTTCCACAGTTTTCATCCAATTTCAATGAAGTTTTTTCTTGTTTGATAGATTTAACCCCCCACCCCCACCCAATTTGTGGACGTGCCTCAGTTGCACCCACTTATTGTTACTAATATTGATTTTCTGGTGGTCTGACTTTAAACTTAAACTGCTCCTATTGAAGAGCAAAAATTCCCAGTAATGAATAACCTGGTTGAAGATGGATTATACTGCTAGTTACATTAATAAATACACCCACCAATAAAAACTAGATCATTATAAGAGACATTCTAATTGTAACTCAGATTACAAAAATGTGACACCAAATCCAAATACACATTGCATTACTAAAAGATGTCTTCCAATGTCAGTCCTCATATATGGTAGCGAATGTGACACTTTCGTCATAGATAAAGACTTGAGGCAACAGTGATGTGGTTCTACAGAAGGATGCTGAGAATACTATGGATGGAGAATGTGAGAAACCAACAAGTTTTAAAGAAAGAGGGAATAATAAGGACATAAGGATGAAAAAGAGTTGAAATTTCTGATACATAACAATGAAAGAAGACTTTGAAAATTTGATACTCACAAGGCATGTTGAAGGCAAGAGAGACATCGGGAAAGAGCAAGTAACCTATTCCACAAGCTTGTGTAAATGAATATCAGAACAGGGTGTGGGAGAGATAGTAAAAACGGCAAACACAACTCAGAGCTACAAAGATCCTGTGTATGACGATAAACTACATCCAGCAGCAAGGCATCTGATCAGGTTTCAAGGACCATAGAACCACCTCTTAATTGCTGTGTGGTAGCACCTATTAGGGTCCCAGCTACAGACAAATAGTGAACCCCCCCCCCCACAAAAAAACAAAAAAATGACCAACAATATCTACTTATAACAAAATGATCAAAAATACATTTTATCTGTAATTGAATTTAGTTAAAAAATATATTTAGTTGAAAGCATACAACTATGTTCAGAATATATTTAGTTAAGGGTATACAGCTGCATTCAAGCTATATTTAGTTGAAGGCATACAATTGCATTCAAGCTTCATTTGGTTGAAGGCATACAATTGCATTTAAAATATTTAGATTTCAGCATTAAATAACCAGTAGAGGTTCATATGCCACTAACTAAAAATCAACCAAAAAAATATAGGAAGTTGTGGTGAGCCATGACCTGAAGAGACATGTCACACTGAAGAAGAATGCAAAAATGAAAATAATGATCACAAGCATACAGCAGTGAAAACAAGAAAGTCGTTCCAAACCCCACCAAAAAAAAAAAAACAAGAAAATAGTTCCAACCAAAAAATACAAGAAACTAGTCTCCCTCACCACAAAAAATAGTAATGTTTATCTAACTGGAATCCAAGAGAAAATCTGTTAAAGGAGCTTAAACTCATTTCTGAGAAATTCCCCAAAATTGAGCAATCTTAAGTTGATTTGTCAACAGGAATTGGATAAAGTTGGTCTTAATTTATATAAGAAGCTTACCTCAAATTTTTCCAAACATTTGACAGCCATCCTATCAAATAATGGCTATACCATTAAATATTGAACACTGCTTATTGATATGTATCCAAAACTTGTGAGACTTTATTGTATTTGTCAAATTTATATGAAAGCAAACATTTCTCTTTCCACATGGTATATACAAAGTATTTATTATATCCAGCTGAAGATTTCAGTTAGTAGCAATCAGAAATTACTTTCTTACAAAACAGAAAACAAAAATAAAAAAAATACCTTGGTCTACTGTAATGTTTTTTCACTGGTACTATGAAATAGCAAGTTCCTTTTTTAAATACAACACCATTATGTTATATATACACACACATAAGAAGACTGCTGAAAAGTTCTTGGCTCGATAAAGACTCAAAAAGAAGAATTACTATGTCTGGTCATTTTGCCAGTTCTGCGAAGTGAGCCAGGTTGAACGATTTTTGTTGTGCTCTTGTATTAAATTCCTCAAAATTTTAATTTCTACTCAGTTTTGTATTCAAGTGTAAACAAAGTAATTTTCTAAGGTAAGGGATTTTTATTTACCAATCCAACAGATTTTTATCACTTTAAACGTTGTTTTTAACGGATAGTCATATTTGAGTAGATGCTCCATTTATTTATTAAAAACTCATTGCCTTAGAAAATTACTATTTTTTATGCTTGAATACAAAATTGTGCTAATATGAAAATTTCAAGGAATTTAATACAAGAAATATTTTGCTTAAAGGCACATTTCAGACTTTGCTTGATCAGCATAGCTGCTTCATGGCCGAGTTGGTTAAGGCACGTTGAATCTAACAATGGGTTTTCCTCTGCTCATAAGTTTGAATCCTGTTGGGAAACGTATATTTTCTTTAATAAAATTTCTAGTGGTTAGATGGAAATAAATAAATATACTGTTTAATATATAAATGGAGTGTCTACTCAAATATGAGTATCCACTAAAAATAAAGTTTAAAGTGATAAAAATATATTTAATGGATTTTTTAGCATTATTTATTATTACTATGAACATTATTCTTTGTAGGTACATGTGTTTGAGTTACAAACCCTGATTTTTTAAAATTATATTTTCTTAAACAGTGAAATTAAGAATTTGTCAGTCAAGGTTTGTTGTTATTAATTTCCCTGGATGAGATAATAAATAAATAAAAAAATAAAAAAAAAACAGAGATAGCAACTCAAAAACCTGTACACACTAAAAAAATGTTCATAGTAATAAGATATATAATTGTGGAACTCCCTCCCATTTACTTACTTCCCTGATAATTACAATCTTCAAAAATTTAAATGCAACATCAATCA
>OZ038494.1:51827881-51845381 GCA_964036315.1 Acanthosepion esculentum
GAAGTTACAAAAGTCAGTATTTTTTTCTATACTGTTTATTTTTAGGTAAATTAGTACATTTCATGATTTTACGAAATTGATAAATAAAATATAAGTATTTTACGATATGGCAACCATTAGAATAACCACCATTAATTTCTGTCTTTACATATTGCTATATTTCATTCAAAACTATTTTAAAATAGAAACTGAAAATTATGAAACCTTATTAAATTACTGAACAATTTAAATATCTGGGAAGTGTTTTAACAAAGGATGGAAAATGTGACACTTAGCAAAAGATGCCTTCCAAAAGCTAAGAAAAGTATTAAGAAACAGGCAAATTTTGTTAGAAACAAAGAGAAGAGTAGTAAACTGTTATTATGCCATATCAGTCTTCCGATATGGCAGTAAATACTGGACACACAGATGAAGAGACTTAATGCAACAGAAATGTGGTTCTACAGAAGGATGCTGAGAATACAATGGACTGAACATGTGAGCAACAACAAAGTTTTAGAGAAAATGGGAAAAAAAAGGACACATACTTATCAGGAGGAGATAGTTGAAATTTCTAAGGCACAATGAAGAAAAGATTAGAAAATCTGATACTCACAAGATAGATTGAAGGCAAGAGATAGAGAGGAAAACAATGCATAACCCATGTAGCAAGCTTTAGTCAATGGATGGCAGAACAGAGTTTAGGACAGAACAAAAAGACAAAATTTATTAAGAGCTATAAAGGATAGGAAATTGTTTATTTTTAATTGATTTTTTTTTTTTTATGGTTTAGCAGGTTATTTAAAGCTAGAAATGACTTTTTTTAGATTGTAAGAATGTTTTGGAGATAATAATCATTTTACTGATACAAGTCACACTAATTAACCCATAGGTGGGGGAAATGGTGGATTCATATCTTTCCCAAGGACATTTGCACATAAGTGAATTTAACGAACATGTCTGTAACCCGGATCTCTGATTTCAAATTCTGAGCTGTTATCAATTACACCACCTGCATGTCTACAGGATTTACAGAACCTAGTATTCCCAAGTGGTCACCCATCTAAATACTGACCAAGTTCAACATTGCTTAACTTTAGTGATTGTACAAGAACGAGTGTTTCAACATGATATAATATGTAAGCCTGGTACTTTGTCAGTTACTGCCAACCAGAATGTTGCTGTGTCGGCATGGGGTATTGACCCATATCCAAAATGTAGACCATACATTTTCAACTGCAATGTCTGAGAGAGACTCACCTCTCTCTGCTGGTGTGCATGTTCGTATATCTGTCTCTGTTATCTTTCTTATTCCCATGCCTGCAAGCCAAGTGCAGCTGTGAGGTGACATGACTCTGTACACAGCAACCAGGTCACCTCAAGTCCGGTCTGTCTGTGCCTGGATCCATTTATCTGGTGTGATCAGTATCCTCATAGAACATTCTCCACCTACAGCAGAATGTGCACTCACAAGATCCAACTCACTCCAGGGGTCATGGTCCTGGCTAGCTCAGTTTAAGGATCCAAGGTAAAGTTGTGTCCATTTGATTATGTTGTCATACCACCTTCTTGACTGGGCCCCCATTTCTTTTTCCAGCAATAATTCATTCACTGCATGTTTTTGATAATTCTTTTTTTGTTTCATTTGATATGACCATATAACTTAATGGTTTTACTCTTTTATTAAGGAGATGATTGAAGTCAGACAAATTGTTTCCAAAAGGGTTTTGATCCTTATACGATAGTTGGTCATGAATCACATTATGTGATTCTGGAATGTTTCCAATTTCTTAGTCTAAACTAGTCTAGTTTACACAATCCAGGCTGTAAAGCAGTACAGAAGGAATATATGTATTATAGATCTTAGCTTTGATCTGGTGTAATATTAAGTACAAATTCCATTCTGGCAGGATCTACATAACTATCTTGATTATTAAATGTCACCAAATAATTTTTTAAAAAACTTTTTAGTTCATTTAAAAGGGATCTGGCTACTCTTTAGTTCTTTCCTTGTCAAAGAATATAAAGTTTAACAAACAGTTAATTCACCCCATTGTAGAGGATTGCTTAAAATCTATTTCAGCAATTCTCCCCTTTGTTCTCTTTACAAATTGTTATCTTCACAGCCACTGGGCACTTGTTCTGTATACTTTTAAAGAACAATTCAAAATAAGACAACTACAGTTTGTTGTTCTGATGTTTGCAATCTAAAGACAGACCTGCAATTACACTGACATCCCTAGAGATACTAAAGTTAAAACTTTTGATTATATCTGATTGTCCAGTCATTACCAAAAACCTACTGTTCAGTTTGATACTCAAAACCCAACATTTCTCTTTACACACATGGAATTGTTTGAATTTCCAGACTGACAAATTTGAGTGATACACTGATGCAGTTGCGATATTTCTGAGGATGCTGATAAATGATAACTTTTGGGAGTCTAAGTTTTTGTTAAAGGCCTCTTTAAATATACTTTCTCTGGCATTTGTGATCAGAACTTCATGAGAGAGCATAGTGTTATGGCAAAATATTAGTTTGTCTGTTCCTGATGCAAACCTTGGTTGATGGTATGATTTTGTAGAACTTGATTGATGGTATGATTCTGTACATTCACTCACTAATTCTACAAAACTCACCCAATGTCTACCTATACTGATGATAACATATGAAAGTCAAAAGCTTGAACCATATTTTTTGTACTTTTCTTTCAAAATGAACTTTGAACAAATTTTGATGGAATTTTCTCCTTGTCTGAAAAAGTTTATTCATAATTTGAAAAGTCAATCCTGAACACAAAATGTCTGTCATTTTTATTACCGGCAAACACACACACAATACACACATATATATATATATATATATATATATATATATATATATATATTTATTATACACAACAAAAACCAAAATTACCTCATATTATATACCAACAAATTTATTACCTGTACTATATATATATATATATATATATATATATATATATATATATATATATATTATTACTATCTCCCACAAAGTCTAAATATCAACTCTAACTTTGCTAATAGAATTTTTTGATAATACAATGTGTGTAGATTCTTTTACTTTCAATAAGAAAGATGAAAGTAACTGTCCAAAATGTTGGGGGGCGGGGGGGTAGAACACACTAGAAACAAAAATACTAATGATTAACGAATCATCTCAAAATTTTAAACAAAAACTATAACATCAATATAATAATAGTTTGAGAAAATTATTTTTTTTAATTTCACTTCTCCCTTTACACCATTGTGCTATTATCACACACAAATACAATACATGGTTAAATCAGGCTGAAGGCACCAATTCTGGTTCAATCACTGAACTTAAGTGGTCAGTACTTAGATGGAGGATTGCTTGGCAACACCCGGTACTGTATGCAATGGCAGAGGTTATAATATTGTCATATGATTTGGACATTAACAGTCTTGCTATCAGACGATTCAAAATTCATGTGGCAGAGACAGTTTCCAATTATCTTGACTAGTTTCTTGTCATTGGATCAAGGCTGTCTGATGCTGAGAGTTTACATAATGTTGACTATAAACAATTCGCAATGGTTCTGTAAGGTTTCTGTAGGTTGGAGTGAGGAGAGCCACTGCATTTGATGTGGCCTATTTGGTGGCTAGCCTCATGCAGCAAGTGGGAAACCATTACACACACCCACGCACATGAGACTGAGAGAGATACTTTTCAATTCAATTCCAAAAGCAAATCACTGAGTTAAATTGTGTAAGGTAAGTACATACAAAGATAATGAAATAGTGTCTCTCTCTCATATATATATATATATATATATATATATATATAATAAAATATGTGATGGATAAATTGTCTAAATTACGCAAAAATGAAAACACTGACATCTCATTTTAATAGATATATTTACCAAAATTGCACAAAAATATCTTGAAATACTAAAGAGTAAATTTATTCAATAACATCACCATTAGCTTCAACCACGGCCTCCAGACAACTTCAGAATATCCTGTAACTTTTCTGGACAGTCTCCTTGTTTAAGTTGGTGAATGCTGCCATAATCCTTGCCTTCAGTTTATCTTTGGGGTTGCACCTCACACATAATAATCAAGGGGGTTGCAGTTTAAGCTGTTAGGTGGCCAGATGTAAGAGGTGATGTGGTTACAGAAATTGCCTGACAACCATGACAGGGTTCTTCCAGCAGTCACCCTCTTGACCCAGGGCAACACCACCTTCTCAAAGCATTTGATGTAGGCCTTCCATGTTATGTCTGAGGCCCTCACTAACAAATTCAGGAGTTCTTTTCTTATCAGAATAATCAGAGTGAGTTTTCTGAGCTGCCATACCTTTGTAATCACCATTAGAGTCACCCAACTGAATCCTCTGCACTCTCCTCAGATTGACACCGAAACACTCTGAAATGTTTGTTTTGGAGCTTCTGGGGTGAATGCCAAATTTCTGGCAGAGTGAATTGCATCATGGTGCTCTTTTTCTCACAGACAGTGCCCAACTATACTGAGCAGTTGAAAAAATCAAAAACAATGTGCATGCACAAAATCAAAAATATAAAATGACAATTTATCCATTGCACTATATATATGTGTGTGTGTGTGATACGATATATAATTTTTTATATATCAAGAATAATAAAATGGAAAAAGGGTACTTGTGGGTTATCTGTCGAAACTATTTAAATTTTCAAACTTTTTCACAAATACAGATGTGTAAAAATATACTATCCCAAAGATTCATTTAGCAGTTTGAAAAAAGAAAAAAGAACTGAAAAACATTTTAAATACCTCATCCAACTTTATAAAAGATCACCAATATGTAAATTAAAACAAATGTATTTTAAAAAGTGGCAACAAATAACCTACAAGTATCAACATTTTTTGTGTGATACATTTTGTCCTTGAGGACTTCATTGAACTAAATTTGTTAAAATTCCCAGCACCCTTCTTTCGTGCATATGTGTAGTTACACCAACATAACAAATTTAGTCCAATGAAGTCCTAAAGGACAAAATGCGTCACACAAAAACCTTTTCCCACTTTGTTCTACGTGTGTGTGTGTGTGTGTGTGTGCGTGATCGGATGTTGTTTATGCGTTTCCACAGTTTTCATCCGACTTCGATGAATTTTTTTTTTTTGTTTGATACATAATTCTTCAGTGCTGGTGTATAAACACTTTTTTTTAATTCCACTGACAACAATTGTCTACTTCTAGTTGCAGTTTTTGCATTCACTTTTGCACAAATACCCTCATGGAAGGCATGAATCCACCACTTCTTTACCCCAGTAGTTTATTGATATCGCTTGACAACCAGTCTATGGGGAAGAAATCTCTAATTTAAAGAGGAGAGCTGTTTGGTGAATTTGTGGCACACTATGCGAACCAGTTGTCTATATTCATTCCAAAAATGGTGGATAGTTCTGCACAAGCCTTTGCCACTATAATCAAATCATATGTGAAACATAGTCTAGCAGTTTATTTCTAAGAGCTGAACTCTTGAACACATGTGTGTGTGTGTGTGTATATATATATATATATATATAAACAAGTTTTATTAAATTATGCCTGCAAGGTCTGTCTGTCCAAATTCTTATTATCGTTCCAGTTGAATTTGTTGCATTCATTTTCATGAAAATAACCTTGATATATGGACACACGCATTATGCCATTAAAAAATGACAGCTGAAGTTTTTTCCATTAGTATATGCACTTCAGTCTTCCTCATCCGAATTATCATAAAGTCATTTGTTTTACTTACTGACATCAAGGAAAACATTCCTCAATATCTTGTTTAACTAAAAGTATTACAATACTTATGTCCTAACATACTCTTATGAGTAACTATATTAATGGAAATAATCTTCGATCACACTGATCTGTTGACCATTGTGAATCCATTCAGTGCTCCATGGATCAAAATACAGAAAAGAATATTAATAAGAAGTTTTATTGTGTTCATCTTCAAAATCTCACTAATTACAAATTAATAAATGCTTTTTGTATTCAGGTAATTTGTTGACAGTGTGTCTTTTGTGTATTGGACTTGGCTGTTGAATAAAAAAAATCATATATATATATGTGTGTGTGTGTGTGTGTGTGTGTGTGTGTGTGTTTTAAAGTAAGTTTAAATATAGAAGTGGATATTGAGGTCAACACCCAGTGGTAACAGTCTGTTTCATGTTTAAAGGCAATCTTCAGGTCTGAAAATTGTGTTTAAACATGAAACAAACTGTCGCCACTGGGTGTTGACCACAATGTCAATTTTTTTATAGAGATTTATATATATATATATATATATATATATATATATATATATATAGATATATATATATTTTGATAGAGAGAGAGAGAGAGAGAGAGATTGATAGGTGTTGCAGTATTTATCAGATTAACTGATTTATTTTTATTTAAAATCAAAACAAAGTTGATTTTGCTTTTATTAGCTGTTGTGACCAAGAAGCCAAGATTCAATTTTCTTGAAATGATTTTTCATGAAGTAAGAGGATTTATGGAAAAAAAATCAATATTAGAGAAGGAAATAATGCTAAGTGATAGTCTGAAGGTGACAGCTTGAAGACATATGCTGTATGCAGAAGAACTTCCCATCCCAGCTCCATGATCATTTGCTTTCCAATATGAGGATGGGTGCTGTCATTCCGACAAAACATTTATCTAGCTCTTTATACAGAAAAGGATATTTTCTCTTCCAATGCAAATAATCCAATTGCTCATTTTAACATTTAGCTTCCAGGTTCCAGAAATTCATAATTTTTTTAAAATCATTTCACCCCAATCAAGGCAAAAAATGCCAGTGTATTGTGCTAGAAAATTTTCTCACCTGAATCTATCTAACATATTTATATGTCTACCACTCATTCATGCTTAGACTATTGCTGTTCACATATAATCTGGTGCCCCTGCTATATATTTAGAGATCTGTGATAAAATCCAAAAAAGAATCTGCAATATCATTGTTTCTGACCTGGCATCTTGGCTTCAATCACTTTCCCACCACCGTAGTGTAGCATCCCTGTGCTTTTGCTATAAATATTTTCATGGTAATTGTTCTGATGACCTATCCTTGATGATACTTATACTTTATGAATTTAAATGCAGTACGAGATTGGTGACAAGATCTCATTTTACAGTGAAAATGGTTAGACATAACCATAAGTTCTATGCTAACAGTTTCTTTTCTCACATTTCTTACTTGTGAAATTCATCTGGCTTCTTACTTTCCAGTCAAATTTAATTTTCAAAAAGTTAAATGCAATGTCAATTGTTATCTTCTGTCTCCTTAATTTCTGTTTTTTTTATTGTTCTCGCTCCTTTATGTTTTCTTTTTCTTATATTATTTCACTCAGTAACCCTGTGTCTCAGTGGCTTTGTTGCCTTACTTGGGTGAAATGATTAAGATGCAAGGGGTTATTGAGAGTGAAAGAATCTGAGAAAAACTTTGAAGATAAAGGACAAAAAGGAGGACAGGATTCAAGAAGACAGAAGATGATGACTGACATTTAATTTTTTTCCAAAAGATATTTTTTTCTGTGAATTATAACAGAAAATCTTTTTTACTCAGTAAATTCAGTTGAAGTTGTCATGATGAAAACTGTTTTAAACCTATCCACAATTTCTTTCATTTTACATTCTTGTAATAAATTGTTGCTAATGGACTCTCTCATCCAAAAGGAACTTTTTTCCTTATTAAACCAGAAGGAAAAAAAAATCTCTCAACTGTGATCGATATTCATTTCTAAATCCATACAGATTCATTTTTCATGCTTCTGAATTTTCTATAAGGATTACATTTAACTTACTGGAGCTGATCTGTTCTCATGTTTTTTTTTTTTGCTGCATCTTTCTTTGAAAAGGGTCTCCAATTCATTAGTTCCAATATTCTGAAGTTTTCCAAGGTGTACTTGAACTCAAAATCTCAATTTTTTTAAGTAATTCATTCCTTCAGCATAAAGAGTTAGCAATGCCAAATGTTCCCTTTATGTTTAACCATTATCAAAATAAAGTAAGATGATAACTTTTCTGCAAACGATAAAAAAAAGCTGAGCGAAATGTCAATGACACTAAGATTTTGCAATTAATGGATCTGGAGATTTTTTAGCAACCTTATATATTAAACTGTAATATCTGATAACAATCACATTATCAATAGAATTTTTAATAATTGCATTAAAACATGGATAATTTTAAGTATTGTTTGGTTAGTTCAAGCTAAATTTCTTGTGGCTCTCATTTTTCCAGTACTTGAGTGTATTGTGTTCTGGAATATTATTGAATATTCATCTGAGAGATCTGATATATCCACACTAACACATGTCATGTCTGATACTTGTATTTGTGTGCTGCTGGAATCATTTTCTTGTGACCTCTCAGTGATCTTTCCATGCAATCCCAATTCCATTGTTTGTTTCATGATTAATGGTTCCCACAAACTACTAATAATTTATGCTTGGTCTGTGATTATGTTATCTGAACAGATTATGTGGTATGATTCTTTCTACATTCTTATTTTCTAATGCTGTTGTCTTGAGCTCATTCTATAAACACTTGTATTCTCCATCTCCTCCCATTTATGCTCCAAGCTAATCAGATTTTGAAAGGTTTATACTTAAAATTGCCAATTTCATTTTAGAATAAATATTGCTTCAACATTTTTTCATTTAAAATCAAGAAAAAATAACTGTTACAGTAAAAATAAAGGCATTATTCAGACTACTAACAATGTGATCAAGTAAAAATTAAATCATTGCAAAAAAAATCAAACGATCTTCATATTCTTTGAAAAAAGTTATAGTAAAGTAAGTGGCCATGGTTAAATGTAAATGGTAGAACTGTCCAACAAACAGAACTGACAAAGTTTGCAATAAACAATAACAAGGAAAAGAAAAGAACAGGCAAAAAAATAATATAAAGCAAACAAACAATATATGTAAGGCAAAGTAACAGTAATAAAGCAAAAATTCACAAACTAAGAATTGGTGTTGACACATGAGAATGGACTTGGATAAACAAATCTAGCATTTTGGCTTCAAGACCAGACAGACCCGGTCTGAGTCATTTGAGACCAAGAATTGGCCTATCTTATTGGCTAGGAAGAAATCCCAGCATGCATTTGTTTGATTTTGCCTATAAATTGGGGAGTGGGGAGTACTTTGCAGACTTTTCTATACAAGATTGAAACCAAGTCATTTTATGTTTTGATTACATGTCTAAAAAGTTTTTTTTTAAATCCTAGCATACGCAAATAATTCAATTGAAAATTTTAACCCGTAGAGAAATTTTTTTTGTCTCATTAACTTTCCATTAAAATAAGTTTTTTTTTTTTTTTTTTTTTTTACAAGCAATTTAGAATTTTGAACAGTAATTAATTTTGCATAATTTTTGTACAAGAATTACTCTCCAAGTTGTTTAAATGGCCACTTACATGTTTTACATTTAGGTTTAATAAATAGAAATGAAAAACAACTGCTTTAATATTTTTCCAATCATCTTACACACGTCTTGGTGACTGTGAAGAGTAAGAGCTGCGCTTCATATGCTCCATAATTTTTATAAAATAATACTTTCCAATTTTTATTTCTTTGAACGTTCAAATTTAATTTCTAAATTGTTACTTTACTTGAACCTGGGTTCCTATTAAGTCATAGAATTCTTGAATGCAGAATAAAATCAAGTATTTAGTAACTATTTAGTCAATGCTAGGTATTTACTCAA
Source organism: Acanthosepion esculentum (assembly GCA_964036315.1). Taxonomy (NCBI): domain Eukaryota; kingdom Metazoa; phylum Mollusca; class Cephalopoda; order Sepiida; family Sepiidae; genus Acanthosepion; species Acanthosepion esculentum. The sequence continues at coordinate 51,837,603 of OZ038494.1, forward strand.
TTTACATTGTTTGGACTATTGTCCTCATTTTTATTGTCATATTCACATTTCCCAGGCCCCATGGATAAAAGTGTTAGTTTTCCTTTATTTCTGTTCTTTTTTTTCTTTCCCCCAAAAGTCTTGCCTATCACACAGACACCGCACTGGCTCTTGAAAGTGACTGAGACAATTAAAAGTACTTAAAACAATAGCCCAATCATCATAACATTCAGGTAGTTTATCCACAATTTTGATCCCAATACACAATATCTTGTTCAAAAATCAGAAAATGCAAATGTCAGGTTTATTTAATCAAACATGTGTGGATGAATACTTGCTGCCTAAATATACAATCTATTTTTTTAATCAATTATCCCAAGCAAGGTGATAATGCTACTAAGATGCAAGGGGTTACTGAGAGTGAAAGAGAATGAGCAATAAAAGAAAAGAATTCAGAAAGACAGAAGATGGTGAATTTTAGATGGCAGGGAAACAAGAAGTCAAAAGATAGTTCCAGATGTCAGAAGTATGATGAAAGAAATTATTACAATAGAATTTATGGATACATCTAGCTAGTTCAACAATAAAATGGGGAGACATAGTTGACAATCTCGTCGTATGTTTAAATTCATGCAGTGGAAGTACTGAGGAGGAAAGTTCATTAGAACAATTACCATGAAAATATTTATTAGAAAAGATATAGGAAAACCATATCATGGCAGTTGGAAAGTGACTAAAGTCAAGATGCTAAGTTAGGACTGATTACATTGCAGACCTGTTATTGGATATTGTCAAGAATTCTGAGATATACAGCAGTAGCACCAGCCCAGATATGGCCAGCAATATTCACTGCCTGGGCAATTGGTAGAATTATAAATGGGCAAAATAGATTATGATGAGAAAAATTGTCTGGCACAACAAAGTAAACAAACTTTCCTAGCAGTAGAACTAGCAATTGTCTGCCTATATTTCTCAGATGAGGTATTGTAACTATTTACATTGTTCGGACTTGTCCTCATCTTTATTGTCATATTCACAACATTTTGGCCATTGTATGCTCCAGCCTTCTTCAGATGATATAGATTGGAATTTTGAACTGACCCTTCATTAAGTCCACTGGAGTAGATTGTTCTTGTTCCATGGGTCAGGCCTTTTTCTGGATATCTCAGCTTCAGTTATCTCCCTTTAGTAACTCAACTCTCCAAGTTTTTGTTCACCTCTGTCAGGCCCAGGTATCGAAATCATAACTACTTTGGTCAAGTTACTCGATTACTTCAACTAATGCTTTTATTCACTGAGCCTGGGAAATGTCATGAATATATGACAATAAAAATGAGGACAATAGTCCGAACAATATAAACAGTGTAAATACCTAGCAATTGATTCAATATGATCTTTCCATTTCATGTTGGTGGAAAATGTGAGCTTAAGAAGGCACAAAGAGTTGATCTTCTAGAGGTTAGCATAAACCGTACTTAAGCCGTTAATTTTGTTTGTTTGTGCCACTCTTTTTCTTCTTCCATGTACTATGTCCTTTCAAGATGTGGACAATTATGGCTCTCCACAACTTCTTTTCTTTTGTAGATCAGGGTAAGGTTAGTCTTTCTGCTATCTCTTCTAATGCTAATCATTTACTGAAGCTTTATGGGTAGGTCTTGTTTTGTTTCCATTTTTCTTAAAACTTTATTGTTGTTCACATGTTCAGTCCCTGGCATTCTCAGTATCCTTCTGTAAAAACCACATTTCTGTTACTTGAAATCTCTTCTTCATCTGTGAGGATATTGTTCAGAATTCACTGCCATATAGGCAAACATAACAGTTCAGAACACTTTTCTAGCAAAATTTTCCTATTTCTTAGTACTTAGCTTTTGGAAGGCAGCTTTCACTATTGTAATGTGACAGATTTCTGTCACATTTTCCATTGTATTAATCTTGCTTGATTCATAGTTTACATCTTTTGCTGACAAACATACATTCTATCTTCTTACAATCGATGTCTATTCCTGTAGGAGATTCTTCAGTTCCATTGCTATGCCTGCTAACAATACTGTCATCTGTGCATTTTATATTGTTGAGACTATATCAGTTCTGGACTATTCTAATATCTTTCCCAAATAAATCAAACTTACCAAGCAGTTCAAACAGTTCTTTATATTGTAGTTTATCAAATGCTTTTGAATAATCTTGATTTTGTTATCCCCAATTTGTAATTTGCATATGGGACTGTTCCTTTTGCCAGTAACCATACATTGTCTTTTGAAATTGATGTTTATCCATTTCTTCTTGATTTCTTTCTGACCTTCTGTAGGAGTTCCTGTAGTTCCCTTTCTATGTCTGCTATCATTACTGTGTCAACTGCATATCTTACATTAAGATTGTGGTTGCCAAGTGCAGATTAATTTAAACTGTTAGTTTTCAAACCTGCACAAAGCGTAACGTAATAAAAATGCTTGTTACTATGAGAATCTCTGAACTAAATCATTTCTCCACAAAAAATAAATCTGTTAGCTAGTTTTAAGATATTTTTGTCCAGATTTAAATGAGACATAATTTAAAATGGTTACGTCTGTGTCTAGTTTTTCTTGCTTCACTGAAAAAAAAAAAAGAAGAAAGTTAGATCCCCTCAGGTGATTACACTACTTACATTACTTGACAACATTACATTACTAGTAAGTTCAAATCAATTGAAAAGTTTATGCTAGTCAGTCTAGACTCAGAGATAGACAAATACAAATATTGATTTTTCTATGTACACACACACACACACAAACACGGGTCGCTCTGAAAGTAATGCCTCGTGTTTTATTATATTGATGGCATGACAGGAGAGGTTGAATGTTCACACTAATAACCCATAATTTCTTTTCTTGTCTCGTTACAGGGAGCTAATGAGTCTTACAAAAATGGCATCTGTGATGAAAATTATGTATGAAACTGGGGCGTATCATAAAATTCTTCCATGTGGAAAAAATTGTACATATTGTCAATACTTTATGAATGTTTACAGAGACTAAATAGTGGATGTGAGCAAACTTAGGCAGTTGTTAGTGCATTTCAACATTGGTAAAAGTGGCGTGTATGTGTGATCTTATTTTCCAGACAGACCTTCATAGACTCTTGTCATTATCTGTTGATATTTCTAGAAACGTTGTGAATATGACGACAAAGATGAGAACAACAGTCTGAACAATATAAATGGTGTAAATACTCTTGGTCATTGTTGGCATAGGTCATGGTAAAGACTGTGGAAAAAATAGTATTTTGTAGCTAAGAATTGTCTCTCTCCAATGGTATATTTATGCTCCCTTTATCTGTTGTAGCTCTTGTGGAAATAGGAGGCATTATCTTTGGAGCATTCCTTGTGCGGAGATCAGTTGATGCGGGTTTATCATCAGTCAATGGCCTAACGATGAAGAGAGCATTTATTGTACACATATGTTTAAACAATCTCCTTCCTTGTCCGTGCATTTGGTGATGGAATGGAATTGATTCTTATAATGTCAATGTCTGCAGCTTGACACATAGGCCTTCTCTTGTGTGCTAAGTCATTGGCACATAAAAGCCAAAGGGGGAACATTGGGTATAGAGTTCGATCTCTGTGGAGGGACATGGAAAGCCAAATCAAAACATTCTATCAGATTCTGATCAAAAAGCTGTGTTTCCTTTTTTGTCAATTATACAAAATGTTTCTTTTCCTGTTTATCTGGTTTGTGTAAGTTGCACACTTAATAATTAATGAATTTTTTTTTTTTTTTTTAATCTATGGTGGGGCAGAAATATTGGCTTTATGACAAATGGTTATTCTGTTATAGACAGATATCAGAGCATTATTTCCACTTCAGTTTTAATATATCTTCCAAGTCTGCAGTTGATACCAAAAGAGATAGGCTTTAAGATTAGGGTAGGTACTGTATCTACTTGCACTCCTACAATGTGACTGAGAATCAACAATAGCTGATGATATTACAAGGTATTGCTGAGACAACATAGGTAATTTTTTTTTTAGTCATTTCACTGTAAACAAGGCAATAAAGCCATAAAGTTGCAAGGGATTACTGAGTGTGAGAGAATATGTTAGAAAAACACAATTTTAAGGAGAGAGAGCAAAAAAAAAAGGACAGGAATCAAGACAGAAAATAACAATTGACATTGCTTTTAAATTTTTGAAGATCAGAGTTGGCTGGAAACTAAAAAGTTTGAATAATGTTCCACAAGTAAGAAGTGCAATAGAAGAAACTGTTAGCATAGAACTTATGGTAACATCTAGCCATTTCAGCTGTAAAATGATGGGATCTTGCCACTGATAGATATAAATATATTGTTAAAAATAATAGATATTTTAGATCTATTAATTGTTAATGCTTGTTTTTTTAATGATCAACTATCCTTTTATAAATGTGTTTGTTATGTGTGGATATACTGGCCAAAATTCATTTTGTGTTGTTTGAAGCTTTCAACTCACATAAGTCATTGTCAGGGTTGGGGAGTGAGAAAAGAAAATTAAGTGTGTTTTAAGAAGTTTTTTTATTTTTTTAATCATTTCACCCCAAGCAAGGCAATAAAGACACTAAGATGCAAGGGATTACTCAGTGTTAGAGAATATGAGAAAAAAACACTATTAAGGAGAGCGAACAATAAAAGGACAAGAATTAAGAAGACAGAAGATAAGTTGATTGGGAAGCAAGAAGCCAGAAGAGAGTTCCACAAGTGAGAAGTGTGAGAGAAGAAACTGTTAGCATAGAACTTACGGTTACATCTAGCTATTCAACTGTAAAGTGAAAATGACAAAACCTTGCCAACAATGTGCTTAAATTCACAAAGTTAAGCTACCATAGAAGAAAGTTCATCAGAACAATTGCCGTGAAAATATTTATAGAAAAGGCAGAGGGAAACCAGATGACAGTTAGAAAGTGACTGAAGGTGGGGTGTCAGGTCAGGAGCAATAATATTGCACAATCTCTAAATACATAGCAGAATCACCAAACCAGACGTGGCAAGGAATGGAAGAATGGTAGATTTATAAATATCTAAGATAGTTTCTGCAAGAAAAATTGCCTACCACAACACAGTGAACATACTTTCGTAGCAGAAGTCCTAGCAATTGATTCAATATAATCTTTCCACTTCATGTCAGTGGAAAATGTTAGCTTTAGAAGGCGCAATGAGTAACACTCTTGGCAGTCAGCAACATCCATGCTGATGGAAGTCAAAAAAAAGTTCTCTCAGATGATTAAATGAGAGCAATTTAATTTCGGAGGCGTCAAAATTAACAAGTCATTCCTTGCTTCAGTTAAAAACAGATAGTTGGTAATTTTTGAGATCAGCTGCCAATTTGACCTTATTGAACCAATCAAATGTAATCAAATTAAGACAGGAGTAAGTAATTGTGTCAACAACATAGATACAGTGTTGTGAACTGATGACATCAAAAAGGCTGTTGATGAAAAATAATAAGTCCAAGGATAGAGCCTTGGGTGTTACCTGCATTGATGCAAAAAGATCTAGAAGAGTAGCCATTCAAGACAACTTTCATTTCATAATTTGATAAGAACGCTTGAATGCGTTCAAAAACCTGTCCAGAAACATCCATAACCTTTCAACTTGTAAAGACCAGATTGTCAAGCACTACTGAATGCTTTTGAGATGTTCACAGTTAAAGCCTTATCTTCACCATTTTTATTTAAAGCTTGATAGATTCTTTCAGCAATATTCTATATCTATAAAACAGAAGATATCTGTCTGTGTGCATGTGTATGCTATTTATGCATGACCACATTTCTTGACAGATTTTGATGAAATTGTACGAACATGTTGCAAATTTACCAAATAAGGTCAAGACCGACTTTTCAATCTCCAGGCCTACAGGTTTGGCAGAAAAATCGACAAAACTGAAGGTACATATGACTTTTTGCAAAAACCAAGGCAAAGTTACACGCGAACAAGATTTTTACTGAATGATGGTTTTTGCACTTAATGCAAGGACAAACCGTAAAAAACATGAAGGCAGAAGAGTAGCTCAGTATACCAACGGATGATGCATGAAAGTTTACAGAGTTTAGAGAGAACAAGAGCCAGTTCAGAAGCATATTTCTTTAAAACTTTTGCATGGTTACTATCATGTCCAAATGCTTTGTGAATATCCAGTTTAGAGATGATAGCAGAAACCATGGATCGAATTATATGCCTATCACTCAATAGAGACTTGGTACTAAGTGGAAAGTCAGACGACGATACTCCAGATGAGTCAAAGTAAAATTTGGAGAGAATTTACAAGCAAAATATTCTGTTTTATCAACAGAAGATGTTAATACTTCAAATTCAGTGAAGAGAGATGAGTGATAGAAGATTTACCCTTACTTAACACATTATTGCTGTAGTTGAGAGAACAAAACTTGTTAGAAGCTATACGGTGCCCCATTCTATCAGCAAACAAAGACTTAGTGCCTTTGAGAACATGTTAACAATTAATATGAATAGGCACGAATAGGCATCGGTTGCGATCGGAACTAGCATTCTGGTTCAGCCAGTAAAAGTGATTCCTGTGGGCTATAGCAGCTAAAGAGGCTGATATGAACCAAGGAGAAGATTATGGTTTCACTGGTATTTCAAAGAAGATACAAAAGCAACAATGCCAGCTTTAATTGAGGGAGAAACCTCTGTGGCACAATTCTCAGTAGGAAGGTTAAGAATATCAATCCAAGGGGTGTCTTGAAGAAAGTCACAAAACGCATCCCAATCATTATTTTGCTGTAACCACAAAACCATGCCTGATGAACGTTTTGTGTGAGGTACTAGAGCTATTATTACAGCAGTCATTGTATGAATTTATATACTGTATATTTCCACATATAAGGCAACCTTTAAATCTTAAAAATTACCCCCAAAAATAGGGGGTCATCTAATACAACAGTTACAAAATGCTAACCTTAAATACTGTGGTGTATCAGGACTGGTCAGAAGGTTAGTATGTTTGTGCCATGGTATGGTAATTACTGATGTAAATATTTCTTGTTGAAACAATTCACATTATAATACTGTATTACAGTTATTGTTGAAACAATTCGCATTATAATACTGTAATACAGTTATAAATGTAATAAAACTACTTTTACTTCTTGAATTAGCATTAAAATGATATATTCAAAAGATGATTACGATTTGTAAAAGTTTCGCTGAGCAACACGTACAAGTAACAAGTAATGTGAACAAATCTTTTGTTCTTGATTTGTTCACACCAACCCTTATTTCTCATAGTAGTGTTAAATAACAACATTTAGGATCTAGATTTCTAATTAAAATTCATTATCATTGTATGATAAAGTGACATGCGAAAAAAAAAATTAATTTAAAATTTTAAGGTCTCTTTCATTTGTGTGCATGTGTAATTACATCAACATAAACACAATCTTTGTCATAAATATATATATATATATATATATATATATATATATATATATATACACACACACACACACACACACACACACACACACACACACACACACACACAAAAAAAAAAAAAATTCAAAAGTACCAGATTTTTTTGCTGTATAAAATATATGCCCTGTTATAATAAATACATTCTGCGGATCAGTTTTAATATCTGACATTACTAGGATCCATCTGGATTATATACCAATGGTATAATGCCTTTTTGAAAAATTAATTTCGGTTGAGCCCTCTGGTTTGGGGTGTGAATTTGTAAACAGTGACTATTTATGCTAATACTGCACGACTCTTTGACAGAATTGAGTCACTCTCAGTCACTGTGTGTTTATCCGAATCTAAAAATAAACACGC
>OZ038494.1:51850381-51975381 GCA_964036315.1 Acanthosepion esculentum
TAGAATCAGAAAGAGACAACTGAAATTTCTAGGGCACATAATGAGGAAATAAGGCTTAGAAAATTTAACACTAACAGGACATGCTGAAGGCAAAAAGGATAGAAGAATGCAGAGAATAACCTACCTAAAAAAAACTTGTGTAAATGGTTGGCAGAACAGGGACTAGAAGAGAAAGCAAAAGGGCAAATACTGCTTAGAGCTACAAAAACACAGGAAGTTGTGGAGAGCCATGATCACCCACCTGAGGGTATACAGCACATAGAAGAAGTGTGTGGGTGTATTTCGCTGTTCATTAGATATTATCATGAAGCATTTTAATGAATTAATTCAATATTTACAAATTTAAAAAATCCTTGGTTCACTATTTTCAAAATGATTTTGAACTTATATTTTAAAGAAATTATTCATTTTCGATGAAAAACTATTTTTCACCATGCTTTCCTGATTACTACAATCTTAACCTGTTCAGGGTTAGGGTTAACTCTTACCTTCCTAAAATCAATGGTGAAAAAATGCCTTTGGGCAAGTAAAGCCTGAGAATATAGGCAAAGATCTTACTTCTTTGTACATTGTGAACTGGCGCTATAGAATCGAAACAAAGAACTGCATCAAATAACAGAAACCCTATCACTTGAAGACTACCAACAACAGCAACAACTAAAATGGATCGCACATGCAACTTGAGAACATAATGATACAACCAAGATGTTCATATTTCACACTACTTCAAATAAAAGGTTAGGAAGGAAACCCTCATCAATACTGGAAAAAATGATAACAGCTACTGAACTTGAGAAAGTGATTCTCCTGAAAAATTGTTTTACAAGATTTTATAGATTTCAGCTAAAAGTAGTATTGGCAGCTTAGTTAATGAATGCCACATGTTTCCTTGGAGGGAAACCGCTAATATTACCATATACCCTCATAAATGGCGCCTCTTACTTTTTACTCTTACAACACACACAACTCCTTCAGTAAGCCTCTACTTTGGATTGATCTTGGGCCTTGGATAGGGTGAACATGTGTAAGAACAAAATCTATGGTGTGTTCAAGAAAATATTACACACACAAGAAGAAAAAAAAAGGGTGAATCAATAAGTTTGCAGTATGTAATTATTAGTTGAATATTGATCTGAAATGTTCACTGTATAACATTCAATGTATATGATTAGGCTTCAGCTCAGTCACTTAATGATTCTTTCTAAACTTAACTGAAAGTTCAGGTTTTTTCTCTTGCATTTCCTGCCAGTGGAGCTCTCTTTCAGCTGCTTGCTTTCTTGTCAACTATAAAAATTTAAAATCAATGTCAATGTCTTCTGTCTTCTTTTTATTTCCCTTTCTCCTCAGTAACATTTTCTAAGCTTCCTTCACTCTACTGTCTTTCATTTTCAGTAACCCTTTGTGCTTTAGCAAAGACGTTTTATTTGGGGTCAAATTCACTACTAAATAATTTGAAAAAGGAAAAAAGATTATGGTGAAAAATAAATGCTGCAAATTTACTGATAGACCTATACACATATACTACCTGAGAGAAAGGAGTCGTTAATTTTAAATAGGCATTGTCCCATGACTGTGTCCTTTAGCAAGTCAATGATAAACTAGATTAGGAAATATTGCCCCCACCCACACACTTATCTATGCATATGTGTTCTCTTGGAAAGTTTTCAGATCAGTTTTGTTAATAAAACAATACCCTATCTAGAGAAATTGCACCTTAGACTCCTCCAAAGTAGTCTCCTTTGCAATCTCATAAACTCATCTCAGAGTTTCTTCTACTTTTAAAAAACAGTCTGAATTGGACTCTTATGGGATTACCATCAGCTGCTTCATTCCAGTTTCAATGGAGAGTTTAGCTTTAGGAAAAGTCTATTAAGTTGCAAGGAGAAAGATTTTTTAAATAAATAAATAAGAATGTTTTAAAAATTAAAAAAATATATTACCTGCATATGATATGAAGAATCTATTCATTTAATCACTGTGAATGCAACAATCATGATACACACTCTCACTCAATGACATCTCACTGCCAACCAAGTAACACCATAGTAGAGAGTCTGTTCATGTATACACCAGACAGTTCCATGAATGGTTGCAAAGTTACAAGCAAACACTACCTGTTCTCAAGACCAGGTTCAACACATACTAGCCCAGAACCACCTGACAGTGGGGACCTTGGGCAGTGCTTTATGACCTTTGCTATCTTATCAACATTTGCTTTTTTCTACCTACATTTATATATGTTACAAATTAAAGTAAGTATTAAAGGAGGAAAAAGTTTTGAAAAGTTTAACGTCATTCTAGGCGTCGGGGTCCAAATCCATGAATTTCTTTTGCTCATGCTAAGTCTTGAAAAAAATACTAGGTAAAATTCATTATTTTTTTAACCATGTTGAATGTGTTAAAATTCTTCAACAAGAAAAATCTCATGTTGATGTTAAAAATTGTTGCAAAATATTGATTTATTATTGATGGAATGATCTATTATTACATGTCTCTAATTTGTATTTAAATACATTGTATTTATTTCCAATTTTTCTAGTCAAAATGTTTACCTATATTGTATATGATCCATTATTGTACATAATTAGGTTACAATAAAATTTGTATTTTATATGAAAATTGAGATCTCATAGAATGGGGACTGATATGATAGGTATGATAAATGTATCATATGGGGTGGGTGGGCATGAGACCTTTGCACCAGCCCTGCTTAAGGCATTCAAAATACCTGTAACAAACCTTATATCTCACAGTCAAATACTATATACACCCTGTCTGAAGTTAAGAAAATCATAGAAACTTAAATAATTCAAATTTGGTTTGAAAAGAAACTATCAAATTTTAAACAATCAATTTGGACAAAATTTTAACTTTACAAATTGACAACAAAGCCAAAGTTAAAATTTTAGGCAGTATCAATGTTATTTGATGTATTCTAAAAAGCTCCAGTCTGAAGTTATTAGGCAAAATCAAATAATCAAATTTTACTTCAATAGAAAGGTAATAAAATCATGAAAAATTGATCAACACCTATAACAGAACAAACAACAAATACATATAAGTTTTTGAACCCTTTACATTTTAATATAGTGACCCTTCTTCTCAATAACACCAATTACTCTTTTATTCATTAATTTTGTTAAGTTTTTACTTCAGCAGGTTCAATTTATGATATGGTAGTATCAAGTGCTTCCCATGGGTCTGCTTTGCTGTTATATTGTTTGCCACCTTTATATAATTTCATCTTCACAATTGACCATAGGTTTTTGATCATATTCAGATCAGGACTTGATGGTGGCCATTTGCCACCTTTATATAATTTCATCTTCACAATTGACCATAGGTTTTTGATCATATTCAGATCAGGACTTGATGGTGGCCATTCCATTATTTTCTCTCCTGTAAATCTTTTATGCTTAAAGAATTCATGAGTAAGCTTAGATATACAGGAGAAGGAGCATTGTCGTGCCTAAATACACACTTCACTTTGAAAGTGAGAAACTGGGACTTGTACCATGCAAAAAAAAGTCTTGTTTATAAAATCACAATAGTTAGCACCCTTCCATCAAATTTGAATGGTCCAATAATAGTTTGGTCAACAATTCCAGCCCATATCATATTACTACCACCTCTTTGTTGCCTTGTTTTAGCCAAAACATGACTGTATTGAATAAAATCCATCCTTTGGCCCATCAATCAGGTCCATTAAATGTCACTCAAGATTTATCCATGAAAATTACTTTAGGAAAGTCAATTTTCATGTATTTCTTGGCCCAATTTTGACGATTTAAAATATTTACTTTAGTGAGAGGAGGTTGCCTAGGAGATTTTTTTTTTTTTTTTTACAGATCTCTATTCACAAAATATTCTACTCCTTTTGTTCTTCTTAATGCCCTCAATTCCAGCCTTTTCAAAGATCTCAGTGCTGGTCAAAAGCAGTTGTTTCACTATAACTTGCTTTAGTTTACATTCATCTCGAGGAAGTAAGTTCTTAAAGACTTTTCCTTTGTTTTGAGTTCTCAACTTTGTTATATTTTCAACAGCCTTCTTTATCATTCAATGATCTCTGCAAAGCTTCTTTTGCTATTTTCTGTTCTTCAGCAGTTGCTAGATGTTTCCCTTTACCCATGTTTCAACATACATTATGGACAAAAAGAAAAAATAGTTTTTATTAAATTTCATAGGTTTTAAGCTAATACAGTTTAATCTGCATACTAATTTCAGTGAATCCATTTTTGTAAATTCCAAATATCTCAAAATATAACCATTAAAAATGGCAGAAAAATTAGTTAAATATTTTACTAAGGGTGGAAATGGACGAGTTTATATTTAACAAATATTGGTTCAGAAATTTTTGAGTTATTGATGTTTATTTTATTCGCATAATAATTTCAGACAAGCAAGGGAAGAGAAAAATAAAATCATTATACAAGATTCAATCATCAAATTAATAAATATATAGATGAGTGTAAAAATCAAATGTAAAACTGTTTTTAATTATAAACTTTCATCTTTTAAAATGCTGTTATGAAATCTTCCACTAGTCCTCCTCACCATGTGCTCTGTATCCGAAATGTTTCTATTTCATGTCTCTTGAACAAAGAGATGTTTCCCTTGCTAGACCTTTTGGCAATCTTTAAGCATCCTAAATATATTCCATAATCCTCTCTCTGAATTGGTTAATGTTTTTCTTTGGCTTACTGGGCTGGTTGCATTGGGCAGATGTCAGATGTGCTGGTTTATCTTCCTTCATAGGGGAGACATTACAGTGGCCGTAACTGCAAGAGCCTATGTTTGAATAAACATGTCAGGAGGTAGCTAGATTCTTTACAATGGAAAGAAAGAGATTGGCAGAGAAGAAAGGAGTTTGTCCCAAAACCTGAAGGCATAAACTGAAGAGCTGTTTACTTATGTGGAAACTTTGTTTGTAATCTAGTCTTGCTTGATATTCTGATGATCATCAAAAGCTTATTACTTCAGTTGTAAACCAATCTTCTTCAGAGATTTTAAAACTTATCTCTCAATTAGAGAAGCATCCTCAAGTCTTCAATGTTTTAATCCCAAGCTTTTGGCTTGTTTGCCATAAATATTTTTTTTTAACTTTGCTTTTTACTTTATCTACTTTATCTACATTTTCTTACAGGTTTCTCTACATTTTCTTACAATGATTTCTCTAACTCCAAATTTAAAAGAAATTTTTTTTCACGATTTCCAAATAGAACATACACGTAAGAAAGGGCCAACAACCAGCCAAAATGTTTTAAACAAAGATGCTGGTCTGGATAAATTGCCAAATAATGACAACATTCATTTTTTTAAAGATATTATCAATTGCAAAAACACAGAATGCATGGTGGTTAGCAAAGGAACAGCCTAACATTATTTACAGATTGGAGATGCTAAAATCAAACAAGTACAACAATTTAAATATCTGGGAAGTATTTTAACAGATGACAGAAAGTGTGACACTGAAATCCAAAGGCACATTGAAACAGTGAAAGATGCTTTCAAAAGCTAAGCAAAGTATTAAGAAATTTTTAAAAAATTCATTAGAAACAAAGAAAAGAGTACACAACAAAATTTTTAGAGAAAATGGAAACAAAAAGGGACACTTATATTTAACATCAGGAGGAGATGTTTAAAATTTCTAGGGCACATAATAAGGAAAGAGGGTTCGGAAAATTTGATACTCATAGGACAGATTGAAGGCGAGAGGAAAACAACGCATAACCTATCTATCAAGCTTGAGTAAATGAATGGTGAAACAACGCTTAGGGGATTTGGCAAAAAGACAAAATTTATTAAGAGCTGCAAAGGACAGGAAATTGAGGAGAGCCATGTTTGCCAACATCCGATTGCATAACTTATTTATTTTACATTCTTAGTCTCCTGTTTTAGTTTTGTCTGTTGCAATTTAACTTGGGAAACCCTACCTAATTAGAGAAAAAAGATGAACTTTTTTCTGAAATAAAGATTTTTACTTAGTATCCTGCAAGTGAAATATTTACAAAAGCCTAATTTGTCGTCCTTTTAAGCATTCAAGGAGTTTCCCTCAAATAAAAGGATTAAATAACCGAACTGTGTTCTCTTACCAAAAGGCAATGTAACCTAATCTGTGCATATCCATTTATTTACACTATTTTTTTCTTTATATGATGACAAGTGGGATGTTTCTAAGAATATATAACCTCCACCCTGCCCCCCACACCTAAGTCTCCAATGTCCCTCCTGAAAGTTGTGCACATTTTACAAAATCCATGCTCCAGTATAAACTAAAAAATTTTCTTACAACTGATAAAAAGTATTTATTGCTATTTAAATATGAAAAAAATTCAGGTTACCTATCATAGATGGACTTAAGTTTTGCTCAATAGGGTCCAGACAAGAAATGTATTTATTATTAGCAGAATATATATAAAATCACTTATTATACATGTTAAATAAAATTTCAAATTTTCTACTTTGACAACTGTTAATCCTATGACTTTGTTGCAACCTAAATATTCAATATAATATGATAAAATATAATTTTAATGTATGCTATATTTATGCCAAGTTCGGATTCCAGTCAAATCCATTATATTCACTTATGTGCTAATTCCCTTGGGAAAGGTATGAATCCTCTCCTTCTCCCCCTCCATCTATAGGTAAATAGCAGGTCAAAGTGGGTTCTATAGCATTGGATGACAACTGGTCTACCGCAGTAAGAAATGGCAACCTGCTGCAGGAAAAATCTGCCTTCTCAGTCATGTATCGAAAGATACATGATTGCCCAAGCGTGTATCACGCATGGCACATAACTGACTTATACTTATTGGGCAAAAGTGAACAATAACCAGGATAGAGCATGTGGTAAATGTAAGAAGTGAGGACTATTTCATGCTTGAATACACTCTTTAGGTCTGAAGATTGCATTCAAGCCTGGAACAGACTGTCGTCACTCATTTGACATCCATGTCCACACACACACACACATATATATATATATATATATATATAAATTAATGTATATTTGGGCAGCAATCTTTCTTTTAAACATCTTTCATTAAATATGACAGACAAAGAAGATTGAATTAATTTTTTATTTAGCTTTTCCAGTGTTCTTAGGTTTTTCAATTTGATGGGAGTAAGGAAGTCCCAAAATTTTCCATAATGTCCATTGTCCCAATGCTTTTGGCCACTTCTTTAGCCATTTTCAAGGGGGGGGGGGGTTAGGGGTTGATTATATATATATATATATATATATAAATAAAATGTACATTTAAGCAGCAACCTTTCTTTCAAACATGTTTCATTGAATATGACAGACAAGGGATATATATATATATATATATATATATATATATATATATATATATATATATATATATACCCACAAACACAGGTTACACCAGAAATACCTCCCATATAATGATAAGACATTAGTGACAATGGTATCTTCATCTAGTTAATGTCCACCATGATGTAAGAGATATTTCTGCTGCACACATACTGTGAATACAGGGTGCGATGAATAAATTGTCATCTAAATTACACAAAAAAATGCAAAAAACAGATATATTCACCAAAATTACACAAAAATATCTTGAAATACTAAAGATTAAACTTATTCAATAAAATCAATATTGGCTTCGAACACAGCCTCCAGACAACTTTGGAATCCCCTGCATCTCTTCTGGATGGTCCCCTTGTTTAAGTTGGTGAATGCTGCCATAATTCAGGCGTTCAGTTCAAGGATTTTTGGTGGTCTCTCGCTCAACTGCACCTCCCACATAATAATCAAGGGGGTTGCAGTTTGGGCTGTTAGGTGGCCAGAAGTGCAGAGTCCTGTTGCCAGATATAGGATCTTCCAGCAGTCACCCTCTTAACCCAGGGCAGCATTACCTCTTCTAGACACTTGATATAGGCCTCTGTGTTGAGTTTAAGGCCCTCAACAACAAATTTGGGAATTCTTTTCTTGTCAGAATGATCAGAGTGAGTTTTCTGAGTTGCTGTACCATCATAATCACCATTGGACTCATCCAACTCCTGAATCATCTGCACTGTCATGAGATTGACACCCAAACACCCTGAAATGTTCGTTTTGGATCTTCTGGAGCAAATGCCATAGAAGTACAGCATGCCATTTCAAAATTTCTGGCAGAGTGAATTGTGTCAGGATACTCTTTTTCTCACAGATGGTGCCCAACTGTGCATTTGACAAAATCAAAAGCAAACTATGTGCATGCATGAAATTAAAAAGATATAAAATGGTGACAATTTACAATTCGCACCCTATATATATATATATATATATATATATATATATATATATATATATATAATCTTCAACACTAAACATGCAAAAAAAATGCTCAAAATTTAAACTAACGAAGATAGACTCACTATTTGTTATGCTTATTTAAAAAATTATCATAATATATAAAGATTTTTTATTACTTTGAAATTTTTATATATATATATATATATATATATATATATATATATATATATATATAAAGACATTTTTATGTTTAACATTTTTTTTATAGATACAAGTATTTAAGTAAATGCTATGTTTATAATAAACAGTATTAAATAACATTTACCGGCCTGAATGTCTGAGAAATTTTCATAGTAAATATTCGTCCTCGACAGGATTTGAACCTGTATCCTATACGGAACTGTCATATAGCCTGACGTACCTTAACCGTTTCAGCCACTAAGGATCTTTCGGTTGGCAAGGTCGAATTATATATATATACACACACACATAAACACACACACACATGTATATCTCAGTAGACACTAAACAAATAGGTATTTTGGGCATGAGAGCCGATATGTAAAGCTTTTTTTTGTTTCCTTACCAACACAAAATTTGTAAACTTTTTATTCTTATTGTAGACAATGGTAAATCTGTCTTATCAGCCAGGGTTTATAAGATTGGTTTAATCCCTTTGTGAAATGCAATTTTAAAAATCTACCATGACAGACAATGTATAATGTCACAGAGTTATTAAACCTGTCCTTGTGGTTTACACCAAGCAAAAGACATTTTAAAATTTATAACATTACATCCTAATAAAAAATGCATCAATTTAAAGAAGATCGAAGACACTGCTTCTGTGACAACACATGATAAACAGTATATGTTGATTTGTTGTAGGTGGCCCAAGTATAGACAAGTTTATGATCAATGTGTTTGTTATTACAGACGACTGGCTTTGGTTCTGTTGATTGCTGTCCAACATCAATATGAAATTCATGGCCAGGTCAAAAAAAAAAAAAGGAAAGAAAAAAAATCAATGCTGGATAATATTCTGATTCATAAATCTGTCCGCCCAAAATGTGCAGACCAAGATGAGGTCTTATTGAAGTCTTCTTAATAATGAAGAGGTTAGTAAGTATAAGGCCATAACAACTGTATCTTCTTGACATCACTGTACATAACCCAACATGGATGGTGAACATTTCTTTCTGTCTGCCAATTTACTAAGATAAAAAGAAATGTTACTTTATTGCAATGTCTTTCTACAATGTATTTTATATATATATATATATATATGATAAAAGCAATTTTAAAGTATGCTATATTTACTGGTAAAAATGCTGAATATCAGAGATAGAGCATATGTAGATATAATAATATAAAAGTGGATACTGAAGTGAGTGGTGACAGTATGTTTCATGCTTAAACGCAATCTTCAGATAGTGTGTTGTGTTTTGATTCAACTATTTATATATAAAAGTCAATGGTACATTATGGGTAGCAAAGTCTATTGTAATATAATGGTTATTGGGTAGGTTGTAATTGTTATGTTTCAAATTATTCTAGAGGCTATTGCATAGAAATAATTTTGAATCTAAATGTAATTATTTGTAGCTATTTTATAGTGTTATTTGTTAATTTTTTATTGATTATTATTATTACATTTATTTGTGCTTATGAGTGCATTTATAGTTAATGTGTTTATTATTTTAATTTTTTGTTAATTTTTCAGGGTTGGTTATCTTATTTGTTTAGTTTAAAGTGCTGACTTTGTCTAAAGTTTGTTATATTATCTGCAGTGTATATAGTGTATATATTTGCATATTTTATGGCAGTATCTTGCAAGTTTTCAATTTTTAAATAAAGTTGTAAAAATATAATTATTAATATATCTGCATTTTGAGATAAGTTCTGATTCTTTATTTCATAATTTTGGGGGGTTGGGGATATATATATATATATATATATATATATATATATATATATATATATATATATTTAAGCAGCATATCTTCATTCAAACATGTGTCATTGAATAATATAGTCATATTATGTCTATTTATTTTTCTAATAATCCTTTCTTGTTCTCTAATCAGTTTCTTGATGTTAAGATGAAATTCATCAATGAAAATGCCATAGTTTTTTCTTACCCATGTATTTTCAATCACCTCCAAGATCATTCTCAGGGCTGAATTACAAAGATGAACTTATTGTAACTGTAATAATATGTCTATATTATTTAATGAAAAATGTTGGAATGAATATATATATATATATATATATATATATATATATATATATGAGTGTGTGTGTGTATTGAAGGCATAAAAAGAAATTTCAAATTATACTGGATGAAACAGATTATTGAACACGACATACATGAGGAAGTTCACAGTATGCACCAGCTAAAATGTAATGAACGAAACAGAGTTGTCAGCTAAATAAGTTACAGAAGAATGCTGTCTTATCTATGAATTTGAGATATTTAAAAAAATTAAGAGAAAAAACATTTCACATTATGAAGTTACAAGGATTTAATTGAAATGTTTTTGTTCCTTTTTTTTTTTATTGTATAGCTGAATGTCTGTAAAGAAAAATTATTCATAAGTTTTCAGTAGATTCTTATTTTGTTTTTCGTCATTTTTTTTAGACAGACAAATGTTTCACTGAAAAAACTTAAAATTAATAATTTTTTTTAGTCATTGTCTACAATTGTATGAAGAGTTATCATTCTCAGAATTGTTCTAATAATTAAACTCAAAATTGGTTCCACTTATAGTGTTACCATATTTCAGCTGATCTATTTTCCAGCCTCCTTCTGCTCCAACCTGAAGAAAAGCAAACAGCTCCATGTGATTTTCAACCCTTTTTACAGAAAGAGTGGCTCTCATATTATACTTATGAAAATCAGAGCAAATGATCACATTTCAGATTTGATTCTTGGAAGAGATTCTTGGTCAAGATGAGAATTTTTCAACACACTCACATACCATGTGTAATTATTCCAAGAGCTGCTTGGAGTACTGGACTCATTTACACTGTATTTGTCTGCTACAATATTCAATCTATCCATTCTACTGCCTTCTCAATGTAAAAAAAAACTTTAAATTGATTGATTTATTTTCTTTTTTAAGCTTATCAACCATTTGTGGGTCATTCAAAGAGAAAACATATTTTGGATTGTAAGAATTATTATTCATTTTTTGCAAGTAAAAATTGTATTTCTTTTGAGATAATGATTTTTCCAGATCGAACCCTATTTTTTAACCCATAACAAGAGATGGATTTATAACTTTCCCAAAGGGTATTTGCATATAAGTGAATGTAACAAGCTTGACTGGAATTTGAAGTAGGATATCCAATTTCTCAATTAGAGCCACTTCCATTAAACTCCTCATACATTTTATAAAATAAGACAACTATGTAGCAAATAGTATCAACTGAGCCATTGGTATATTAGCTACCATTATTTATTTGTCATCTTGTTTAAAAAAATAAATAAAAATAAATTTCCTCATAGATTGAAAAGGTTCTTTGATTGATTTGTTTTCTACAGCTTATCAACCCTTTGCAGGTTATTTAAAACCAGAAAATATTTTTACACTGTAAGAATTTTTTTAGGGGGTGGTGATAATAATGATTTTCATGATACAAGTCTTACTAATTAATCTATAGCTTGGGGAGAAGTGGTGGGTTCACACCTTTCCCAAGGGTATTTGTGCATAAGTCAATATAACAAACACAAATTAAATTGGAATTCGACTCTCCAATTAACAATTCCAAGCCATTATCCATTACCTCACTCTTATATCCAATTTTAGAGCACCAGGTTTTCCCAAGTGGTCAACCATTTAGCTACTGACCAGGTTCGATGCTGCTTAACTTTGGTGATTGTATGGGAACCAGTGTTTCAATGTGATATGGCCATAAGTCTGAAAAAGGTTGTAAAAATGGATCAGCTGAAAACAACATAAGCAAAGAACATGTTCATAGACTTTTATTCCCTGAAGTTTTGTTTCAATGCAAGATTCAGTCACTGACAAATCAGAACTGAATGCAGATTTGAAGGTTTCATGCATAAGCAGAAAAATCTTAGAATAATCAAAATAAGCATCTAATTTCATGAACTCAATCTTTAGTGGTGTGTTCAAAGCCTTAAACCAATTAGCAACCATAGAAGTTGAGCCTTGTATTGACCTGAGCCACTCTCTTGCTCAGAGTATTTTGTTTCTCTTCAATTTCATGCTTCAATTGAATGCATGCACTTTGTAAGCCCAGTGACCATAACAAAGATAGATTTCAGTAGGTCCAGTTAATTAGTTTAATGAATGAACAGCACAAAATCATTTTGTCTTCATTCTCAATCTTGACATTACAAAAATTGCAATTTTCTGGTACTTCACACTTTCTTGTACAAAGAGAATGAGGAACAGATTTAATAAGCCTCAATTCCATAATCTCAGAAACAGTCTTGTCCATTTCAAGTGGAATTCTCATTATTAATTTGTATCTCAGAGTTTTAGAACTCTGGGAGAATTACCAAAATCTTCCTTACAATCAAGATATATTTCATTATATTTACTGGCTGCAATCTGTCTGCAATTTGTCTGCAATTTGTGCAATGAATATACTCAGGAATTTCTCATTCCCTCTGGCTTACTTTTTGCAGTATCCTGGCATTAGCTAGATCAGTTTTAACCCTTGTATATGCGACAAAATTTGGCAGTCATTGACCCCAAGTTAAATCGCAATAAGAGGGTTCAGATTCAGACAATCTTAATAGTCAACCAGATCTTTTTCAACAGATAGCACAAAGAACACAAATTTTTTTCTCAAGTAAGACATTTCTTCTTCACCTCCACACTCCCCTTGATCACACAGGTGACAACCTGGAGTGGGCCTCTTTAGTCTTGTGCTGCTTCTTAGTGGGACAATCATAGTCTCTTCTCTTAACAAATCATCCCTCAAGGAGTTGTCAGGCCCTGAGGTGTCTGCAAAGTTTAGTGATTAATTTTTCACTGTTTATGGATGCTCTCTTCTCTCAAATGCAGCAGGAGGACTTGTCCAATTTTAGTAACCTCACAGAGTTCACAGACAATTTCCACATGTTTGATCCGCTCAACCACAGGTTGACCAGTTTTTCATTATGAAATTCAGGAATCAACCATATGCTGAATATTTTATCTGCCATCTTGTGAAATTTCTAGCAAAATAGCTTGATTTAATTAGTAATAGAGAGGTTCAGATAAAAAAAAAAACATAGGTTCAAGGTTCTACTAAAGTCAACCTGATTTTGACTCAGATTTTTTTTTTTTTGACATATCACAAGGAACAAATTCTTGGTTTTTCTCCTTCACCACCACCAGACCCTTTATCCAATTGTTTTCAAAATTTAAATCAATTCCCCCACCCCTTCCTGATTATGGCAACAACTGATGAGATCTGGTTAAATAAGTAGTTTCTGCTATTTTTTTTTTTTGTATAAGAGTCTTCTCAAACATGGGTATTTGCTAAAATAGATTAGTAAGAGATAAAGTCAGATCAAAAATGGGATTCATTAGTTCCTTAGATAATATCAGTCACTTAAGTATCATATGCAATCCATACTTGGGCAATCATGTCTCTTTCGATTCGTGACTGACTACGTAGATTTTCCTGCAGTATGTTGCTGTTTCTTTCTGCAGTAGACTGGTTGCCAACCAAGGCTACAGGACCCAGTCTGTCCTGCTATTCAACCTATAGCAAGGGGAAGAAGAGATGGATTCATATCTCTCCCATGGGTATTTGCATGTAAGTGAATGTAACAAACCCAACTTGAACCAAACTCTTCAATTTCCCATTCTAAGTTGTTATCTCTTACACTATGACATGCACATCAAAGCTTACAGCACCTGGTATTCCCAGGTGATCCCTATATCATGATAATATACTATATCTAAAACTTAGTCACCAGGAAATCAACACTGTTTTAAAAAGGTAATTAAAATTCTAATGTTTTCTGACTAAACACATTGATGTCAATTGGTACACATTTTCTGTTCATGTCTGCAATCCACAAATTTAGAGGAAGGGAAAAGTTCAATAAAGCTATCATCTGATAATTCGGACTTTAATGGCTTTCAAGACATTTGAAGTGATTCATTTTTTTTTTTTTTAAATAATATTTTTATTAAAGATATGTGTCTGATTTAAATTTTTTTTCTCTCCTTTGAAATATATATTGCAAAGTAATTTTAGTTTAATGAAAGTTTTGCTGATTGGGCCAACTGCAGATAATATAACTACAGATAGCAATCAACACAAGCAGAGGTTGTTTTGGTTAACAACCCACATATGGATGGTGAGATTGCACTGCATATTTCTGGCAACATCTAATGCAAAGTAAATTGTTTTAGTCCAAATATACGTCAATAAATGTTGTCTAATATTCAAGAAGCGTTAAGCACAAGAAAATGCAGGGCACCATAAAATTCAATATTACAATTACTTTTTGACAGTATAGGTAATCCTACCAGAATTAATTATCGGGGGTGTAATCTTAACAATATGAGATACACATATGATAGTGTTGATGTCAGATGCAGAAAGAAAAGTACCAGACCTCCTAGACAAGGTAGTAAAGGAAAGTGAAAAAGAAAACAAAAAACTAGCCAACAACTGTAAGATAGAAAGAGAAAAAGCCCAAGATGCAAGTTACAAATTGGAGATATAAACATCAAGCAGGTGCACAAGTTTAAATATATGGGAAGTGATTTAACAGGGGATGGAAAATGTGACACCAAAATACAAACACACATTGAATTAGTGAAAATGCAATCCAAAAGCTAAACAATATACTAAAAAACAAAGATTTTGTTACAAATAATTTGCAGAATTGCTATGTGATATCAATTCTCTTGTAATGGCAGTGAATTCTGGACAATCTTATCACAGATGAAGAGGAAACTGGAAGCAACAGAAATGTGATTCTACAGAAGCATACTGAGAATTCTATGGATAGAGTAAGCAAGCAATAAGGAAATCTTAAAGAAAATGTTAACAAAATGAACACTTAAATTTCATGGATGGAATGAGTAAGCAACAAAGAAATCTTAAAGAAAATGGCAACAGAAAGCACACATACTCAGAATCAGGAAGCGGAAGCTGAAATTCCTTAGACATATAACAAGAGGACTTAGAAAACCTAATCCTTACAGTGCATATTGAGACCAAAGAGAGATGGGGAAGGCAGTGAGCTAAATAACTGACAAGGTTGTGTAAATGCATGGCAGAACAGGGGATAAAGGGCTTAGGAAATGGAATAAAACTCCTAAGAGCCACACAAGATAAGAAGTTGTGGAGAGCCATAAACACCTATGTCCTGAAGGAACATAGCACATAGAAGATACTCAAAATCAGAAAGAGATAGCTGAAAACATAACCCTCACAGCACATACCAAAGGCAAGAAAAATAGGGGAAGTCAGCAGGCCACCTACCTGACAAGAGTGTGAATTGATGACAGAACAGGGTGTAGGACTTGGCAAGAGAGAAACACAACTGAAGGCCACAAGGGATAGGAAGTTCTAGAGAGCCTTCATTGTTCATGTCCTGAAGGGACACAGCATATAAAAGATAGATAAGCTAGTATTATTATATTTCCTTGTTTTCTTGATAAAACAAAAAAAAATCAATCAACTCATGACAAACTCAGCTATACATTAAAGTTCATTTGAATAGGTTTTTACCATATTCCCCAAAAAGCATTGTTCTTCTATAAACATTTTCCTCCACTCCCTTTGTGCCAATGTCCTCGAGATTTCCCCTGGTCCGAGGTTAGCTTACTTCAGCCTCCAACAAATTTATCCTTAACCTCAAGTTTTACCCCTAAACCTGTATGAAATCTTGGTTTTGGTTTAGAAACTAGCCACATAGAAGTTTTCCAGATTATATTCTATTTGATATGACTATTTAATTTCCAAAGAGATAATTTATTATCCAAATATTTGGAGTATCATTCATCACCCTTTTTTAGTTCATGACCCATATAGATTTTGGTGTAACAAAATCTCTTAACTGTATCTCAGTCATAGTTGAATCACGGTATTAGTAATTGACATTTTTCTTATTTACTTAACACAAACACATTATACAAAAAATTTATGAATCACATGTAATATTTTTTGAGCTTAGTAAATCATGGCCCATTAATATTTCAGTGTACCAGAAACATATATATATTTAACTATTTTAATATTTTAACATTTTTATAGTCATGTATGTTGGCTTGATAAGGAAGTATTTCTTTCATGAAATTTGAAAAATATCTTGGGTGCAGATTTATAATTTGGTAAGATTCAATAGTGACACTCTCAAGAATTTTCCATCAAAGAGAAAGTAACTTTCTCTTTTAATAAGTGTGGCATTCTTTAGATCAAAGTTGTGGTTGAATCTGTTTCTATATAAAGCATTTGATAAATTGTTGTGTATAAGCTCTTTTTTTTGTATTCATAGATAAGTTTTTTTTAATTTTTGCAAGTTTATTCAATGTATTACAGGGAACAGGCGTGACAGTTTATTTTATACCTGCTTCTGAGTTATTATTCTTATGGATATTTTTGGTTCTGATCAGATCCATGATAGTTTTGGATGTGGTTGTAATTATTTTGATATTGTCAAGATTTTAAATTTCTAAAAGACTAATGACATTTTACTTTTGTTTATAAATACTTGTTGCAAAATAAAATCTTTACATTTCAACCAAAAGTCAAGATAAGAAAGAACAAAGATGTGAGAGATGACACTGAGAATTGTCCATTTTTATTGGATATGAAGAAATCCCAGCTTGTATCTATAGGATTTGGGTAGAAGAGGATCCTAGCAGTCATTCCCAGGTGGTTGTAACCAGTAACAAGAAACCTTGAAGATCCATGTGTTAGCGATGTCCAAAATGTTTTTACTAAGAAAGTTGTAATGCTTTCTAGCATAAAATTTATTTTCTATACCTGTCTCCTATTTTCACTATACACTTGTCATGCACCATGGTTGCAACTTTAGTTATTTGAAGTGAAATGACTCCAATAGCCAGCATTTCTCTTTCATTATTACATCAGGAATAATATATTTGTTTTTATTGTAGATTTTTGTAACTTTTGCATAAGTTTTTCTTTCCTTGTTTAATAAAGAATGTTTAATGTTATTCTTAAAGGAAACACTTTACAGCTTTATGGCATATGAGAATTGTCTGAACCATTCTGATGCCATTAATAATAACGTATGTTATTAGGTTTAAATTTAGGTAAACACTAGCACTGTTAACCAATATTTCAGTGAGTAACATTTTACTATACATCATAACCCCCATATGATGACAGAAAACTAAGAAATATATTAGACTTATATACCAAACAAACTGTAAACATAAAATGAATTAAACATTCCAGAAGTCAATAAAACCATTTTTTGTTTTGTCTTTAATCTGAACTTTTTCTCTTGGGATTTGATCTCAAACTGTGAAATATTCTGAACATTTAAATTGAGTAATTTTTTGGTATTCAAAATACTATTATATCCTTTTGGTGTCATACATTGACATAGTAAATGGAAATTCTGTTCTTGAGGTACAGCATGGTGTCAACAAGGTAAATTATAAAAATACTGGGGGGGGGAACGTTAACTATGAGAATAAAGATAGAAGAATGCTTTAGAATTTTATAAGGATTTTAGGTGAATGATATTCAGTCTAAAAAGGATTATATGTTAATATCTGATGCTAATAAAAAATGGGAAGAATGTAAATTTAGTGTCTTAATAATAATTACAATTTATCCTTGAAACTTGAGATTATTGAAAGGAAATCTTTCTCTTGATTTTCATATAAGTGATGATAATACACAATAGACAAAACAGACAAGTATAAAAATCGATGTTCACCTAAGAGCATCAGACACTAGAATATAAAGGGTAACAACAACATGATTCATTATTGAAGCAGCAAGAACTCACTTGAGGGTTTTGCTTGTTTAAAAGATAATGACAAGCAACAACAAAAAAAAAAAGAAAAAAACTGGAAAATATTCAAATTACTAAACTGTAGAAAATAAGTTTGTTAAGAAAAATGCAACAGTGTTGAAGATGTTTGGTGACATTTGGTCTTTTGTAAAGAGTGTCCAAACTCTGGTATGAAAAGATGAACACATAAGAGCAACAATATAGTAATGGTGTCATCATAAAAAAAAAGTAGTGGTAATGATAAAAATTATTAGCCCAGAAGGATGACAATATGTACTTTCATATTTTTGTTACAGTTGAACATACCAACAAAAGCTTATCAACCACAATTCTAAGTCTCCCACTTCCTATGCCTACACCATTGGCAAGACCTAAAATTAATCCAGAAAGAATTACAAGATGAGGTGCAACTTGGTAAGAAATATTATCTAATGGGAACCATGCAGTGACTGCATTTTAACAAATGGCATGTGGAAACCAAAACCAAAACAAGGCTGTCTTAGAAACCAAGAAAACATAAGAACTCAAAAATGAAAAAATTAAAATGATATGGTCAGAGAGAGAAAACCTTAAGTAAGAAATGGAGTTGCTCTTAATAGTGGCCCAAAACAATGCCACAATAGGTACCTCCACCCAGTTTCAATAGCTAAGGTTTAAAATGAAAAAGTGTTCTTGATGCTTTCATTTTAGCTTTAATTGAAAACTAAATGATTAAATTTACTATTTCCAGTAAGCAAAATATTTTGGCATATTTCAAATAGAAATCATATTGATTGGAATATCAACTTTTTGGTTGCTTTCAGAAAATCAATAAATTTCAGCCATTTTGAGATATTTGTAAACAAAAGTTAATTCTTGGTTTTAAAAATCTTCCAAAAATAAAATATACTTTACTGAAACTTTATTTGAGGAATATTATCTGATTTAAAATATAATCTGATTTGAAAAACAAAAAAACAATAATGGATTTTTAGAATAAATGGTAGGAGTGATTACGTGCTTATTACTTGTAGATCACTTAACAAGTGATGATAAAATCTGTCAACACCTTTACTATTGTTTTACAGAGACTTTATCTGTTAAAATATAATTTAAGAAAATGATGTGTGAGCACCTTTCTTATATGATTCAAATACTCAGTAATCTTAAAAATGTTGGAAAATATTCTTTGTAATCTAATTTTAGGAATGGGGAATTTAAATTTACTATAGTCATCGCTCTTATTTTCTGATTATGTTGTGTATGGTCGACCATACATTCAAACAGGCATGTTATGTAATATTTTATATACATAACAAAATTAATTTAAAAAAAAATATTGGGTGTTAATAACCTTTATTGAGCTTTTCAGTTTTGATTTGTAAATATAGTTTTCACTTAATAACAATATCACCTATTGATTGAAGAAAGGCACTAAAACATTAATTGTAAATATTGCATTGACAGTTGACGTAAAAAAACAAGACTTTTAACCAAAATTTCAAACATACTACAAAGGATTAAAAATTTAATAAAATAATAAAAAAAATACTTTAGTCTTTCCTCGTAATTAAAACGGACATTTTAATGATAAAACTCTGTTTTTATTAAGTTTGAGGCCTTTTTCATCCTGCTATGCTGTTTTTTCAGTGAACAAGTGGAGGTACCTACGTAAGAACCATTTCTATAAAAGCCAAATTTAAAAAAAAAAAATAATTACAAGAGGGGTGATTGGGTGGGAATGCCACTGATAATCTCTACAGCAGAATTCCTCAACCTTTTTACCTTTGTGCCACTCTCAAAATAGTTTTAGGTCTCAAGGAACACCTGCATAACTCTTTGATATTTTTTATTGTAGTTTATGTGGTAAGCATAATACATTTTTTTTTTCAGATAACTGGTTTAAGGAAAAAATGACCCCCTTTTTTGGGAAATTTATTGGAAAGGCAAAAAAAATTAAAAAATCATATTGCTCACTTATGAAACCTCACACCAAGGTTTTCATTCATAAAAAAAAAAATAATTCTGTAAACACACCCAAAAAATAAACAAGACTTTTCCAACAAAATGTCATACATATATACTAAAATTACAAATATAAAATTAAACAAAAATTATTCCAAAATGCATTAGCCTATTTATCATGGTTTCTTGAGGAACACTGGTTGAGAAACACTGTTCTAGAGAATGAAACAAAGCCTTTACTTTAGCAAGACCTAAATGTTAACAACTGCCTGTATTCGCTGTTCAGTTCTGACAGTCATCTCATATATTTAAGGCATACAAATTAGTCAGCTATTCAAATGCATTAATAATAGCACCTGTGATAATCAGTCATGGTTTTCCCAAATGCCCAATTCATCAAGAGGATTGAACACATCTAGAGGGAAGTACCACTCAGGACCAGGGGAAAAGAAAAAAAAATTCACACCCACCACATCAGATGCACCCTATCTCTTGTCTTGCTGGCTCATTTGTCTTCTATGTTTGAGATTCAGATGGATTGCATGCAGTCCAGAAGACCAGACCATAAATAATAAACAAGAAAATACACCATAGTAACAATAAATATAGTAACAGTTTCATAGTATAAAAATAATAGTAGTAATAATAATTAAATCAGATACCATCCAAATGACAGTAATAATAATTAAACCAGAAAGAAGATGATTTGGTGACAGACCATAAAGTAAATCTAAATGAAAAGCTGGATAAATATGTCAATCTTGCCAGAGAGCCGAGAAAATTGTGGAACATGAAGGTGATGGTCACATCATTTATTATTGGAGCATTGGGAACAGTTGGGGGGGAGGGGAAACACTGTAGCAATAAGGAATCAGAAATCTGGTATCAGATACCATCCAAATGACAGCACTAAAATTAGCTCAAATACTGAGTAGAGTGTGAAGTATAATGGACACCTACTGCCACCTGGTCTCAAGTAAATAAACAAATCCAGTGGATAAATAATAAATTATGAGATGACAAAAATATTCCTTTTGCAAAATCATAGATCAAACAAAATGAATTTCTTTGGAGTTGATGTGTTTTCCACCTGTGCAAAAACTGGTATTTGCTTTTGGCAGGTTTGTCAAAAGAAGGCATTTACTGTGATGATAGATTTCTGTTTCTAAAATTGCATGATTACTTCCTCGAAGACAAGAATTAGATTCTATCTAACAAGAAAAAAAAAATAAGTCTTGTCTTTTGAACTCTAAAATGCCCAAAGACCTTTTGAAAAGGTTGCCAAACTATAAAGGGGAACTAAATATTTGTCAATGTGTCTACTTGTTTTTTTCTCTCCAATTCAATCAGAAGAGGAGCTCAGTGTAGCTAAGTCACATGTATGTCTGTATTGTGTTTTATTTTAGAGTAACTTTTTGAAAATCCTCTTTTGTAATTTACTGCAGCAATTTTTTTGTCATTATCCTGGTGTCGAAAGGAGAATTAATTTCACATAAGGGCTTAAAGATTTGGGCAATGGTTAGTGATTAAATACTTCAAAGTATATCAGTAAGATTCACTTTTCCTCTTAATTGTCCATTCATAACACCATCCCCAAACAGAGTAGAAATCATACGTGTGTGTGTGTGTGTGTGTGTGTGTATATATATATATATATATATATATATATATAAAGAAAGGGATGGATTTTTTATTTATTAATCTGACAGATTTTATTACTTAGATGTTATTTTCCATGGCCGAGAGATCCAAATCATGTCAGATCTATTGACAGTTTCCTTGAGGGGGAATGCAGGTTCAAATCCTACTGGAGAGCACATACTTTTCTCTAATAAGATTTCCTGAATATTCAAGCTGGTAGACTAAAATAAATAGACTGTTTAATAAATAAATGGAGCACCTACTCAAATATGAGTATCCACTAAAAATAATGTCTAAGTAATAGAATCTGCTCGATTAATAAATAAAAAATCCATCTTTTTCTTTAGAAATTACTTTGTTTACATTAGGATACAAAACTGAGTAGAGATGTCTATTTCGAGAGTCAGAGAAAAATCTGTGTTTAAAGGCACCATTCACTTTGCCTGATCATCAACATATTCCGTGGCTGAGAGATCCAAAGAACGTTAGAACACGGGTTCAAATCCTGCCGAAGACCACAATTTTTTTTTTCTAAGATTTCTTGAATATTCAGAACAGTAGACAAAAATAAATATACTGTTTAAGAAATAAATGGCATGTCTAGTCAAAAGTCTGAGGAGGAGTGTGATCCAGACAAGTGAGCATATCTTCTTTTGAGAAGAAAAAAGGAATAATGAGTTCAGGCAGACATATTAGAAGTATAAAGATGGGGGAGGAGTGTAAACCAGACACTAGGTAAATCTATCTACTCTTATTGAGGAAAAAAAGCAAAAGTAAAGAATTTAAAAAGAACAGAGTTTAGGTGGAGATGTTGCATATACGAAAACATGGATAAAAAATAAAATTAAAAACGATGAGAGAGTGGTAGGGTTCCAGGTGTGTGATTGACAAATATATGTATTTTGTTGGAACTGACAGTATGGTATTATCTATGAAGTTTTAGAATAAAACTGAGTAAAGGATTGACATTATTTGAATTTTTTTCTTGTGTAAAAAGACATTGTACAAGAAAGTGAGATATATTGTACAAATAAGTCTAAATTTTGATCAGACCGCTTAGGCTAGCAAAAGAGGATTAGAAGCCAAATTATACACTTACACATTCAAAAATGAATACACTTTAAATAAAATCAAGATGTAAATAAACTGATCAGAATATACTATAGACAGAACATGTGAGTAACAATGAAGTTTTTAGATTAAGAACTAGATGGAAACTGGTGCTAATAATCATAAAGACAGATGAAATGTCTATAACACATGAAGAAAGAAGGCTTGGATAATTTAACACTCACAAGAGATAATGAAGACAAGAGAAACAAGTGGGACAACAATGAACAGCCTAATTGACAAATTTAAGTAAATGACTGGCAGAACAAGGACCAAAAGAGGTAAAAGAAAAAAGAAAGACATAAGAGTTACTTAGAGTAACAAAAAAAGGAGCAGGCAATTGTGGCAGTCCATGATTGCTCATGACATATAAAATTAGAAATAGGTATTTGTTTTTAATCATCTCACCCCAGGCGAGGTGGGAGTGCCACTAGTACACAAGGGGTTACAGAGAGTGAAGGTAAGAGAAAAATCTGGGTATGGGGGTGGAAAGGATAAAAAGAATGGGGATCAAGGCATTAGAAGATGACGATTGACATTACATTTAAATTTATGAAGATTGTAGTTATCAGGGAAGCAAGTAAGAGGAAAGGAATCCCACTGCCAGGGAGTGCAAGAGAAAAAAACCTGTTGGAGTAGAAGAGGCAGTTACATTTAACTGTTTCAACAGTAAAAGGGTGGGACCAAGATGCCAACCTAATAGCACGCTTAAATTCATACAATCAGGGAACCAGGGAGAATAGCTCGTCAGAGCAATCGCCATGAAAATATCTGTAGAAAAGACAGCATTCTAGATAAACTAAATGTAAGATGAGAAAAACAGAAAATCTTAGCAACACATTTCATTCAAATAGATAAGGAACTTCTTCAGACTTATATAGAAAAAGGGACGGAAAAAATAAATAATAAGATGCCTTAAGTGATCATAAAGTTTACTATACTAGAACCTTTTTAAAAGTTATCTCTAAAATAGAAACAACAGTAACTATCAAGTAGAATTTAATTGGATAATGGACTTTTGAAAAAATATTTTCCGGCTAGCTATCTATCTATACATATATAAAGGGCAGTTGTCTGTATGTGCGTGTGTCCCTGGATCCAACCAAAAAAACTACAATAATTAACAATATATATATATATATATATATATATATATATTATATATATATATATATATATATACATACATACATACAGACTCAGTATCACCCAACCTACCTTTTAGTAAAAAAATTATTATTATATGATTTTTATTTGCGAAGATATTTTAAAATAAAAAATATGCAGTAATTGAATTACCATGCATTTGAAATTCTCAGAATTAAAAAGTAAAAACAAACAGAAACAATTCTTATTCCATTTGTTTTTACTTTTTCATTCTACTGATAATTTTGAAACGCTATATGTATTTTTTAAATTTCTATTTTCTTGAATTTATTTTCATATCTATAGTGAACAAAAGCATAAATTTAAAAACATGAATATTAAAACAACAAAGTAAATTTAAAAGAAGAAATTTAATTTTGTTAATGTTTTCAGTCATCTTATGGAAAATAATTTTTTTTATTCCATCTTTGTTTTTTGGTTTGTAACTAACACAAAAAAGTAAAAAATTTTAAATCAAGTTTTATTAAAGCAAAAAACTACAGCGAGCCTTATTTTTTCAAAAATTAATTTAAATAGAGTTAAATTCATAAAACAAATATGCAACACGACTAATGCTGACTGAAACTCATGTTTGTCTCTCATAATTTTTATTTAACTAAAGTTTTTCTTTTTCTTTTCGAATATGAATATAACTTGAAATTTAAGCAATTGATTTTCAAAAGTAAATTCTCAATGTATCTTACTACTAATCTCTTTCAAAATAGTAATTAAATTCATTTATGGAGAAATGTTTGTGTCTTTCATTTTCTTTAAAAAGAAAATAATCACTATGTTTAAAACTTTATTTATTTAAAAAAAAAAAAATAGTAAATAATTATTTTTTTTGAAGAAGTAAGACTCACTATAGTTTTTGCTTGAAAAAATGATTAAATTAAATGTTTAAATATATCTTAATTTAAGTTTATTTACATTATTTTAATAATAATTTGAAAAAGGTTAATAAACTTAGATAAATTGATTTGATTTGTATGAAAACAACATTTACAGAGTATTTATTTAGTATTTAATTTGAAAAATAAAATGTCTTTTTGAACAAAAATATGGGGATGCTCAGACCCTAAGAAAGTGGTATTGGTAATGTGGTATTTTCATAAATTTAGTTTTGTAACAAGCCAAAAAACAATGAAGTTTATTTTTTAAAGATTAAATAAAAAAATTATTTTACATAAGATGGCTGAAAAATATCAATAAATTGTCAATAATAAACTATTATTCACAGATCTGCCAAGCAACATCGGGTATCCCTGCTGGGTTTTATATGAGAGAAACCACAACACTTGAGGACTTTCAACAGCAGCAAAAAGTGAAATGGATATAATGCCAATTGCTATCTGCAGTCCTCCTGATTACTCTTCCTATGTTCTCGCTCCTTAGCATTTTTCCTGTTTCTAACTCTTCCACACCCAGTAACCCCTCGTGTCTTAGTAGCTTTACTGCCTTGCTTGGTGGGGTTTCAGATTAAAATTTAAAAAACATGTAAGTTAAAAAGAAAGTAATGAAAATCAAGTTGATGGCATTCCACCCTACTTCAAATAAAAGGTTAGGAAGGAAACCTCCATCAATACTGGAAAGAGCGATAACAGCTACAGGACTTAAGAATACTATTTTTCTGAAAAGTTATTTCAACAGAACAATTTTATAAATTTGAACTGAAAGTAGCATTGGCAGCTTAGTCAATGAACGACAAATGTTTCCTTATACGGAAACAGCTAATATTATCATTACCATTGTAAAACCATATATACTGTTTATTTTATGCATGTAGATTTAATTGTAAATGCATGCAAATTTCTATATGTATGTTTATATATACACAATTTTGTGATTTATTCATAAAGATATACATATAGATACAGCATTATATATATATATATATATATATATATATATATATATATATGAGAGAGACAGCTAATTAAGGAAGCTTTTCATGCAGATACTCAGTTTTTTATTTTTTCATGTTGAGAATGTCTTACAGTTTCATATCCTTGCTACCAAGTTGTATGTTTAAAGGAATGTTTTTCTTTATTCTCATCATGCTTAATTTAGTTTTTCATTTTTACATTGTATCTGCTAATCTCCAACTTGTACATTACATGAGACTTCACAATTGGTCGAACTTTTAGATAACACTGTCAGCTTATTTCTATGTCATGAATGTGTAGACAAGATATGTAAATTGATAGCACAAATTGTCAACATATTTTACAAACTTCTGCACATAGCTGAAAAAGAAAAGACATCCCTACAAGTTCATTAAGTGATAAAATGATAACCTTTTTCAAAAGAAAAGTAATAATAGCTTGCAGGTTCTATTATTTTATTTTCTAAGAAAAGAAGCTTCACCTGTACAAGAGGGAATAATGATTAACATTTTATAACCAATACAAAGTTACTTTCTTTTTTTATTTAGCTTTAATATTTTTATTTTATGTAAGGCAATGTGTTAGTCCCAGCCCTATTTCTACCATATGATTTTGAATTGTTTCATACCATTCTGTGCTTTTTCTTTCATATTACATATTTTAGGAAAATCTATAGCAAAATAGGAAATTTTGTTTTTTTGTTTGAGACATTTCATTCTTTAGGCCTTCATCAAACTAAATTGATGTTTATGCTGATAGGATTACACATACACATTAATGAGAGAATATACTGAAATTTTTCATCACTTTTGTTATTAAATATCCCACATTGTGATAAAAGAAGATCTGCCAAGAAAATGAATGTATTCTTTTGTACAAGATCCCTTTTGGGTTCATATAATCATTTATTTAAATTCCTCAAGGTTTCTCCTATGTATTCTGTGCAGCAATTATTGAGTGATAGAGGAAATCTCTCCTCAAGTTTTAGCTTATTGTTATTTAGTTTTATATTAAGTCTTTTCTGTTTTAGAAGTAGTTGTAGCAAATTTTACATTAAGCTTAGATAAATTATCTTCAATTGTAGTGATGAAGTTGGTAAGTAAAAAAACATTTTTTATTTTCCACATTGCCATAGATTTTCTTAAAATTGTTCTTCATACCATACAATCGCACCATAATCCTTTATTCCATACCATTCAATCGCACCATAATCCTTTATTCCATACCATTCAATCGCACCATAATCCTTTATTCCATACCATTCAATCGCACCATAATCCTTTATTCCATACCATTCAATCGCACCATAATCCTTTATTCCATACCATTCAATCGCACCATAATCCTTTATTCCATACCATTCAATCGCACCATAATCCTTTATTCCATACCATTCAATCGCACCATAATCCTTTATTCCATACCATTCAATCGCACCATAATCCTTTATTCCATACCATTCAATCGCACCATAATCCTTTATTCCATACCATTCAATCGCACCATAATCCTTTATTCCATACCATTCAATCGCACCATAATCCTTTATTCCATACCATTCAATCGCACCATAATCCTTTATTCCATACCATTCAATCGCACCATAATCCTTTATTCCATACCATTCAATCGCACCATAATCCTTTATTCCATACCATTTTATTCTGAAGATACAGTTTGGGCTCAAATTATAGTGGCACAATATATGAAATGACTGATCTCCAATCAAATTCGTATATTTTTGCAAATTACCTTGACAATGGTATGAATCCATTCCTCCCCCTACACCCCAGCTATGGGTAAATAGCAGAACAGACTGGATCCTATAGCCTTGGAGAAGAACAAATCTGAATTCAAAACCTGATGGGGGGGGGTCGTTTTGAGACATTGCGGCACAACATGTGCACCAGTTCTCTGTATTCAGCCCTCCTAAAAGAAAGTGCACTTGGTTTTACACAAACCTTCACCACTATAATCAAATTATGTGTGTAGGTAGTCTGGCTGCTCAATTCTAAGAACAGCTGCTAAACACTCATATGTCAAAAAACAATGGAAAAGTCCTCTCTCTCATTTTTATTTATATATATATATATATATATATATATATATATATATAAAAACACTGTATATTACATATGAAATCTTAATAAAGAAAATGTTTTCTCTGGTAGGGATCATCCCTGCTGGAGAACATATTCTTATTAAGAAATAAGTTATTTTTGTATCTATGGGGACATCCAATTTTGTAGTTGAACAGATTTGCGTTATTTTTTGTTGCAAAGTGGTAAATTTATAGATGTTGGTGTCAACTAAGGCATCAAGGAGAGGGATTTTATTATTAATACAGATTTTGTAAGAGCAGGATGGAGTCATTCCTAAAGGTTTCTTTAAGGCCTTATCCTAATATGAAGACGTTGATATAACAGACAAACATGTGGTACTTAGTGGGTTATTATCATACAAAATATAAAGCTCACATTAAATAGTCACCACAGGAAACAGTATTCTGAAATATATTTTCTGCAAAATTTCTCAGACATTCAGGCTGGTAAATGTCATTAATACTGTTTATTATAAACACAGCATTTACTTAAATAATTGTATCTATAAAAATAAAGTATAAACAGAAAATATATTAAAATAAGTCGGACTTAATTGATCTGATAATTTTATATATATATATATATATATATATGCCCATACATACATAAATACACAATAAATAAAAATAGATTTTTTTTAAAAAATCTGTACAGGATATAGACAAAGGAATTTTGTTTGTCAGACAGGCACCACACTGGATTTTGAAAATGACCAAGATGGCTGAAAATAAATGAACAAAACAAAAAGACAACATGAACTTCAGACAGTTTATCTACAATTTTGATCACAATACAAAACACTTTATTTGAAAATCAGAAACATACAATAAAAATATTCAACAGACAGACCTAGTTGGATCTTTATAAATCAAATGTTTTTGCAGATTTTTATATATATATATATATATATATATATATATATATAGAGAGAGAGAGAGAGAGAGAGAGAGAGAGAGAGAAATAACTATAACAAAGTGGTAAGTATTTTTGTGTTGCATGTTCCATCCTTTAGAAATTCAGATGTTTACATTGATGTGACTACACATGCACACAAAGAAGAGGGGATGCTGAGAATTTTAAATTTGATTTTTTCTTTTTTTTATATTTTGGGTCCATAGTCTAGCCAGTTTCGTTTAGTTTCTTTTTCTTTGTTTTTCTTAATTTTGTTATTAAATATTCCACATGGTGATAATGGAAGATCTACCACGATTGTTCATGATATATAAAAATATATATATATATATATATATATATATATATATAGAGAGAGAGAGAGAGAGAGAGAGAGAGAGAGAGATACATGGTGTGGTAGAAATACTTCACACATTTTAAACATGAGAGATATTTCTGCTGTAGCATGTGTGTATACAGGATGCAATGGATAAATTGTCAGCGAAATTACACAAAAATGAAAATAACACTGATATCTCACTTAACAGATATTACACAAAAATATCTTGAAATAGTAAAGTAAATTTATTCAATAAAATCCCCATTGGCTTCAATCATGGCCTCCAGATGAGTTTGGAATCTCCTGCAGCACTTCTGGATGGTCTCCTTGTTCAAGTTGGTAAATGCCTGCCATAATCCTTGCCTTCAGTTCATCTTTGATGTTTACAAACAAGGAGTTTTGTTGGTCTCTTGCTCAACTGCAACCAACAGATAATAATCAAGGGGGTTACAGTCTGGAGAGTTAGTTGGCCAGATATAAGGGGTCGCAGACATTGTCTGACAACCATGACTGGGTTCTACTGCTTGTGTGGTATGGTGCAGAGTCCTGTTGCCATACATAGGATCTTCTAGCAGCTACCCTTGAACCAGGGCAGCACTACCTCCTCAAGGCACTTGATGTAGGTCTCCATGTTGAGTCTGAGGCCCTGTGGGAAGATGAATGGAGGCATAACGTCGCCATCACTAGTGATCACTCGAAACACCTACGTAATCACCATTAGACTTATTCAACTCTTTCCAAATCCACTGCATTATCCTCAGATTTACACCCAAACACTCGGAAATGTTTGTATTGGAGTTTCTGGTATGAATGCCAAGCTGTACAGCATGCTGTTTCCAAATTTCTGGCAGAGTGAATTGCGTCATGGTGCTCTTTGTCTCATGGACTGTACCCAACTGACCCTACTATACTGTGCAGTTGACAAAATCAAAAACAAACAACACACATGCATGAAATTAAAAATATGAAATGGTGACAATTTACTCATCATACTGTGTGTGTGTGTATATATATATATATATATATATATATATATATAAATATATTACAGTTTCTAATATTTTCATCTAATTAAACCTACAGATAGGTGGCAAAATTTGTTTTCATTAACAATGTCATCAATATAATCCTCAACAAATCTTGACAGGCCTTTTATCATTTCTCTACACCATTATATATAAATTTCAACCAAAAACAGCACTGGCTGCTCAGTTAATGAATGCCAAATGTTTCCTTATAGGGAAATGTCTAATATTACCATTACCATTCACTGTTTAATGTCATATAACACCTACCCACCTTGTTCAACTTCTAACATTATAATTATTTTTTTAATTTCTCTTTCATTTCATTGGAAATTGCAAGTTGTGCCAACCATTTCTCGGTGAAACAGCTCTTGTACTTTCAGCAAAAATAAAAACAAAACACTGATAGGTCAGCAGACAGAACTAAGTGTAGAGAAGAGTTGATGCTCCATAACAAAGTCAGAGAGAAAAATCTCTCCAGTAGAAAAAGAAGCATTGATCTACTTGGCAGGTGACTTAGTTGAGAAGATAGATGAACTAGTTTCAGAACTTCAAATAATACAGAAAATCCAGTGGAATCACAAATGTTGAATCACAGAGGGGGAAAAATATCTTATTTAGTCAAAGACAAACAAAGTATCTTTTATATAACAAACAACTGACAGTCACACTTCCTGGTGCAGAGAATTATGGGTATTACAAGATGTATCTAATGAAAGATTCATGACCACAGTTCTGTTTCTTGTAATGTAACTAGTTACCCAAAATAAAACCAAGCAAAATGTGAAATTCATAGCTGAAGATGTGTAACAAAATTGTTTTTAAAGAATCCTGGGATAGGAAGTTATTCAGGCATTGTAGAGGTAAATTATTCAGATTATATTCTCATCCCAAGGTAGTTTTAGGATGTATTTTCAGGCTGCCTTCAAAAGGCTGTGTAGCATGAACAGAGAGAGAAGTGATAAAATATACATTCTCACTCACCAGAGACCAAAAGCAAGAATATTTTTAGAGATGGTTGAAATTGTTCAAGCATTTAATATTCTATAGTTTAGCATGTTTAGAGTGTGAATAGAAAAAGTTGGTTGCAATTTTCAAAATGAAATTACTGAACCAAGTCAACAACCTCAGTAAACTCAGGAATCCAGATCTATCTACACTGTCCCTTTGTCAATAATCTCTTTGTTGAAAACAACAAAATCAACATTTTTTTTTTTTTTTTTTTACAATGATGTTCCCCCTGTACTTGAGGTAGAGTGCTACAGTCTACGCAGCACAGTTTATGGGGAAGACAATAGTTAACCCTAGACTTGAACAGGTTATGATTGTAGTGATTGGGGAAGCATCCTCTTGGGAGTTGGTTTCACAAAGCAGCAGTTCGTGGGAAGAAACTGCATGAGTGGAACTTACATCTAACCAATGAACAGAATGAGGACGATTTGCTACAATGTTCAGGGTGGATCTTAGCCATGAAGGTTAGAACTGGTGGAACTAAGGAATGTAATTCATCTGAACACTTTTGAAGGAAACAGTGATAGAGCAGCAAGAGACTTGTGACATTTCGTCTGTGAGAAAGGGATTGCAGAGTGGAAAATAATTTGTCACCCAGAAGCAGGTGGGGACACTTTTGGACTATAGTGAAACTGGATAGTGAAGACTGGACAGCTCCTGCCCATGTATGGCTGCAGGACTTCAGTGGTACAGGGAACTGACCATTTTTCATGCATCTTTATAAACAGATCATATGTACAAGTTCCACTTGCGGTCTGGGTTGATTAATAGGTGCTCAAGGCATGGGTCCTCACTGAGGGAACATCTGTTCATTATGATCAGTGACAGTTCTGTGTCTGCTTGGTGATGACGGAATGTCACTAGTTTGGTCTTCGAGGTACTGAATGTGAAAAGCCAGTTTGTTCCCCACTCAGCTGTTAGACATGCAAAAATAAGATTGATTCATTGATTGCTTTTTAAAGTGGATTATTTAAAGCCAAAATATATTTCAGATTACAGGAGGTTGCTTACAGTACCCTGCATTCCCAAATGGTCCCTCTTCTAAGTACTGACCAAGCACAACATTTCTTAAATTTGGTGATCTTCAAAGTAGCCACCCATTTGACCAAAAGTGAATAAAATAGATAAATAAATTAAAATCTTTTGAGAACAAGCTGCAATGAATTGGACACTGAAAATTTCTGTTTGCAGGCTTTTATAAACAGTCACAATTAAGATAGTTCTGGACCATCAATTTGCAAGAATAAGTTGTCCATTGAGGTAGTTCCAAACTGTCCATTAATAGGTGCACACTGTTCATCAAAAAAAATTTCCACACACTGTAATATAGAGATGAGCAGTGGGTCAGTATATGAGAGAGAGTTCTTGTTGGTTTAAGGGAAAGCTGATCTACTAGTCTGGCATAGTAGTATTAGTAGTAGTAGACATTATCCAAAGTGTCACCTACCCCTATCCACCCACCCTGATCATATAAGTGAATCCCTGAATAAGCAGCCAAATATGTCAGATACAGGGTTCAAGTTTTCATTTCTCACTGTGGCATTTGTTTTCATGTGAACACACAATGGACCTTTTCCAGTTTTTGAGCACATCGATATGAACAAGAAGCGAGGCACAACATGAAGTTATGTGTCCAGTCAGTAAAAAACTGAGTGAGGTTTACGTCACAGGTTTACAATAAGAACTAAATAGAATCGGACAAGTTGGACCTACAATAGTGTAGATAATGCAAAATGTAAAAAAAAGAAAATTTAACAATACTTTTAAAAATTACCTGTACTAAGAAAATGGTCTTGCATATATTTGCACCCACTTCCATAATTTTTGTCCTTGAAATATTTATCCATGCTTAACTTCCAATCCACTCTGTTTTTACAACAGTTTGACCATTTATTTTACCTGCTGCATACTTTCAATTAATAAAATTTACTTGTGAGAAAAGAACAGGAAAAAAAATTAAATCAAAAATAGTATTTTTTTCTTTTTAAAATTGAATGCAGTAAATATTAAAAAATGTGTCCATGCTTTGGATTTACTTTTGAGTACAGTAAAAAAAGCAGTAAAAAAAAAAAAACTCAACTCCCAGCAAAATTGTTGAAAGAACCAAAACAAAAACTGTTCAAAATGTTGTGGGCAATTCACTTGAAACTGAAAGAGCTGCAGACTTTAATGAGTTAGGTTAGAGTAAACACAAACACAATTTCCAGAGCATAAAACTGGATTGTAAAGCAGTCTAAGTTAAAAAGAACCTGATGCTTAAAAAGGAACATATTAAAGCAAGACAGGCTTTTACAAAATGGAGAAACAAATCACTGACACTGAAAGCAAATAGAAGGTATTAAAATCAGGAGAAATTAAAGTAGAATTATCTGACTAAAATTCAAAATACTATATGTAGCAGAAAACTGGCATATCACGCCATACACCTAACAAAAAAAAAGTTCATTCTCAAGTATAGGGAGCGGGATGTGTGATAATTTGGAGGAAGGTCTCTTCATCTGAGCCAGGAGAGTGTCACCATTAAGAGAAAAGTAGAAAGTTGCATGTATTGCCAAATTCTTTAGAATCTTTTGGAAATCTGCCACTTGGATTGCAGTTTCTTCTTTCAATGGGACAATAGCCCAAAACATACAGCCAAAGTTGTTTATGAATGATTGTGATTAAAACAAAAAATGTCAAAATTTTGGACTGGCTTATGCAAAAGCCAGAATTGAACCTTATAAAAACTCAATATGGTGATGCAATGTAGACCTCCATCAAATTTTGTGGAACAGAAGCAATGTTGTCATAAAGAATGATATGAAATACCCACTGTTTGATCAAAAAAACTTTTAATTGATTGTATATTGAGACATATGGAGTAATTAGCAAAAATGCTCAAGAAACAGAATTGATAAAGTTTCCAATAAACAAAAAGAACGGGAAGAAAAATAACCAGGCAAAATAATACTAGCAAACAATATGTATGCAAAGCAACAATAATAAAGCAAAAAGTTCACAAAGTAAGAATTGTGTTAAGACACAAATGTCGGTACAGCTAAGTCATTGTAGCATCCTGACTTCAAGACAAGAAAGAACAGATGAGACCAAGAAATGGCTCATTTTTATTGGTTAGAAAGAAATCCCAACATGATTTGTGTATAAATTTGAGGAGGAGGTAGTTGTTAGCAATAATTCCAAATACATTGGATCCAACAAGACAAACAGAGCTTCCATTATAGATACCAAATATTGTGTGTGTGTCCCAGAACCCATTAGAGTCATAGAGGCACATTTACTACAGCCATAACAACAGTGGTGTATTTAGGGCAAGATGGCCAAATCCTCATCAGGCTGGTTTTGAATTCAGAATTTTCCTTCTAGGCAGGTTGCCACCACAAGGCAAGAGAATCCAGTCTACTATAGCTGGAGGAAGATGGATTCATACTTTTTCCAAGAGTATTAGTGTGAAGTGAATCAATAAGAAATGTGAGAAATTAATTCGGCACTGTTAATTCCCTATCCACACCTACAGTAAATACATACATAATTCTAAATAAAAGATGAATTTGGAGTGAGGATCTCAAATATGTATAGAATTAAATAAGAAATTGGGAGGCATAACTTGACTCGATTTTTTCTTTAAACAAACAACAGATTTCTTGTGTTGATTTTTATTTCTTCTTCATTTTGCTTCTCCCTGACCAATCACAAAATTGGTAAAAGCTTAAATGATATTGGGTCTTATGATTTTATAGCAGGAACAATCAAAATCTAGGTTTATGGTCATAACATGTTGAAACATTAGTTTCGGTATGATTGCTGAAGTTAAGCAACATTGCACCTTTTCAGTATCTAGATGGTTGACCACT
The DNA here is from genome assembly GCA_964036315.1 of Acanthosepion esculentum. Lineage (NCBI taxonomy): Eukaryota > Metazoa > Mollusca > Cephalopoda > Sepiida > Sepiidae > Acanthosepion > Acanthosepion esculentum. The sequence goes on from OZ038494.1 coordinate 51,885,568, forward strand.
TGGGAGTAAGCTTGGATGTACGGTTGGTGTAATGGATAATGTCTCAGAATTGTTAATTGGAGTGCCGAGTTCCAATTTCAGTTGGTCAAATTCTCCAAGCCCTCTTTCCTCATTATGTGCCATAGAAATTTCAACTCTTTCTGATTCTAAGTATAAATGTCCTTTTGTTTTCCTAAAACTTTCTTGTTGCTCACATGCTCAATCCATGGTATTCTCAGCATCATTCTGTAGAACCATATTTCTGTTGCCTCGTCTCTTCATCTGTGAGGAAATTGTCCCGCATTCACTGTCATATATGACTACTGATATTATGTAACAGTTCAGTACTCTTTTCTTTGTTTCTAATGAAATTTTCCTATTTCTTAATATTTTGCTTAGCTTTTGGAAGACATCTTTTGTTACCCCAACGTGTCTTTGGATTTTGGTGTCACATTTTCTGTCCTCTATTTAAACGCTTCTTAATATTTAAATTTTTGTACTTGTTTGAATTTGGTTTCTCTAAATCATAGTTTGCACCTTTGTCTGTTCCTTTTGCTGACAACTATCTTATAACAATTGAGTTTAGTCCTTTCTTCTTAGTTTCCTTTACTACCTTCTGTGGGATTTCCTGTAATTTCCTTTCCATATCTACTATCAATACTGTGTCATCTGCAAATCTAATATTGTTAAGATTGTGGGCACCAATAATGAATCCTGCTAGGACTTCTAATTCGCTTGGGATTTCTTTCCTGTAAAAGTTGAATAAGTCAGGTGAGAAGACAAATCCTTGTATTATGTCATTTTCTATTTGTATGTATTTACTGAATTTTCTATCCATATGCAGACGGTTTTCTCCCACAAGACACTTCCATATTGAGAAATTATCAACCAGGTAAAAGATTGTCTAACAATTACATTTCCAATGAGGTTGCATAAATTATTTTGAAATCTCTGCACAGAAAAGGATCTACAAACTCACAAAGTAGTTTGTCTAAGTTTATCAAGTAATATAAGATGAGTAGGTATCTTTAAATTTATGACTAAACAATTTTAGTATAGCAAACACAGAATTACCTCCCACTTAAAAAGCAAAAGATGAGCTGCATATTCTGATCCTGTCTTCGTATCTGGAAAGGCATGCATCAGAAATAACAAATTAAAAACAATGTTCAAAATGCAATATATGAAATTTAATCTCTACAAAGAAAAAATACACATATTTATCAATTTATATACAAAGACATTTTTGGCCAGTAAGCTCACTGGAGTAGGAAAAAATGTCCATGTTTTGATTTCTCAGTATATGTTTTCCTTCCATATGCATTTCTTCATACTGTATGGAAATATAGCTTGGCCTGTTTCATTGTATTTTTTTTCTTTTCTGCACTGTTTTCCCAGGATTCTACATTTTGAGTGGGTATATTTGCATGTGTTTCCACAAAATTTTTTTGTCCTTAATAAGCTGGTAGTCCAAATCTATAGGAATTAAATCCTATATATATATATTTTTTTTTCAACCAATAAAATCCCATCAGAAGGTTTGCTTGATAAACAATAATTACTAGGGCAAATACCAATCAAAATACTTAGCAGACAAAGTTGCAAACTTACCATGTGTTATTTTTAGACCATTTAGAAAATAATAAAAACAACTCCCTTCACCATGAGAAAAAGATTTTCAAGAGCCAGCATGAAATTATTTTCTAACTTATAAGAACTTTGCATTCACAAAAGATCACACCTCTATGTGAAATCAGATTTTGGATCCATTTTATGGATATAAAAATAGAAGCATACTGCTTCTCAGGGTTAAAAACAATTTTGAAGGCCAGTTCGATCTACACGTGCATAAACACACACCCACATATACAACAGAATATGACAGCCAGCAATCGCCGACTATGGCCTTGTCTAGGAACTCAGCAATACATTAGGCTGGCTGTTATAAAGTAAGTATGCCCACACATCTAACACCGAAGTATGAACTGTTAACTATTTGATAAAACAAACTTCACTGCAAAGAAAATTAAATATTTTGTTGTTATTGTATATTTCTGAAAAGAAGATATAAATGTTATTTCAACTGATGTTCTGCATCTACTTTTCCTTCAGAGAATAACCTTTTTTATGATTCAGTTGGTGTTGTTAAATGTTTGGAATCCTGACACTCGGATAAAAACAAGCCTGTGTAGACAGATCTTGACAAATCCAAAGGAGGGTTCAAAATATGAAGATAGTTTGAAAAAAAAAAAAAAAGCAATGTAGTAAAGCTTTTGTTGCACCTAAATTGCTTAGAATAGTTAGGTTAACAAGATGATCTACTGATACAAACACACCTTACCTTAGTCATTGAAATGGTAAAAACTCTCTTCTTGGAACTTTGTTGGTGCCAAAATAATATCCATAGTTTCCTGGTTTTCATGTTGACCAAACTCTGGTTGGTTCTTTTACTGAAATGTTAGAGAATAATAATTTTTTACTACAATAACAAAAAGATTAATTAAAAAGAAAGAAAAAGAACCTAATAAACATCTTGAAAATAGATGATCAGTAGAAAGTGAGAAAGTGCAAGATTTCATATAAAGTATGGAAAATTTCTGTATTTGCTATCTACCAAACTAAGCATGAATACAAAAGTACAATGAATTATTATAGAAGAAAAAACTCTTTGTTAACCAAAATATGAAATTCAAAGTTTGCTGCCTATTACGGCTTTTTTTCATGAACAAAGATTTAAGAGAATACTAGATTAGGCCCAAGTTATTGCAGTTTTATAATGAGTGTGTGTGTGTATATATATATATATATATATATATATATAGTGTGTGTATTTAGGCAACATATCTTCATTCAAACATATTTCATAAATATTGTTTTTATTATAAGAGATTATAACAGGATTAAAATCACTACACAAAAGCTTTCATATTTCAATATTTTAAGGAAAAGGTAAGTACAATCAAAGTATTGAAACATGAAAGTTTTTGTGTAGCAATTTCAACATGTTTTTATTATAATCTCTAATTATAATAATAATATATATATATTGATATATTGAGAGAGAGGCAGATAGAAAGATAAAGACACACACACACACACATATATATATATATGAGAGAGAAAGATAAAGATAAAAAGAGAAAGACAGATGGGAGAATATGATATACAAATATCTATATCAGAACAATGTTATATAATGAATATAATGTTATAATTGTGGAAAATATTTGATGTAACAGGTTTCATCCTCAGACAATACACATTACATAGAATTTTTCCACTTTGTCACTGAATTTCCTAATATATATATATATATATATATATATATATATGTATGTATGTATGTGTGTGTGTCTGTCTGTCTTTATCTTTCTAGCTGCCTTTCTCTCAATATATATATATATATATATATATATATATATATATATCTATCAGAAGCAGCAAGAATCTCTTCAAATAAGTTTTATTAAACGGGATGCTGAAAATTACCAGCAGAACTAACTTCACATAATAAAAAAACATCAGAATTTGGTGATAAGGAGTAGCTATATATGTCTCTCTCTCTCTCTCTATATATATATATATATATATATATATATATATATATATATATATATATATATATAAAGAGAGAGAGAGTGTTTACTTATGTGGTTAAATATGACAGCATATTTTGTTCAATCCTTCCATATTTGAATGAGTAACAATATGCATAAGTCACTAAGGCAAGGTAGGTTACACTAGTATTCACTATGAAAAAAATGCGCTTAACATAATAAAATAATTAAATAGGTAACAGTTTTTAACAGGTATTTATGAGAGTTGTTTGCTCTCACACCCAGTCAAACTCTTCTCTATGAACTATTGTGACATGTTAGTGACAAGATATTTTGTCAAGAAATCTGACAGTAGAACATAATACAAGAATCTGCTGCATTCTGTATTCATGTCTTTCTACTGGCACTGAAGTAAGACGGGAGAGCTTAGGAAGCTTTATTTTGATTAGAATAGTCTGTGACAAGAATGGATATTATTTATAACGGTTTGGCCTAGACGAGTTCTTCTGTCAAGGGAGATAATCTCAATAAGACTGATAACTATGTAGTGACATACATATAGGGTATTAATGCAAAGTAAACACAAGCTGCTAAAACTTGTTTCGACAATTTCCTTTTTCCTGCCAATATATATAAAGAGTGTGATGTATAAATCGTCATCTAATTTATGTAAAAATGAAAATAACACTGACATCTCATTTTATCAGATATATTTACCAAAATTACACAAAAATATCTTGAAATACTAAAGTAGAGTGGCAAGTCCTCAATGATACAGAAAACAGAAAAAAAACCCCAAAAAAACAAGGAAATAAAGTAGAACACGGAAAACAGGATTTTGCTTCTTAAAAAATAAATTATTCCAACAGTAGAATGTAAAATTCCTGAGCTGGAACTTGACAGAATGATTATTTTGCATAAATTTGCAATACACGGCAAAGTCAGTCACTTATGCGCAAGTGCTATGACCTATATTGCTGCAACATGTCATTCTATAAATAACATGGGGTATTTTTCAGTACTGACCAAACCAGTCACTGCTGGTCAAGGCAAATACGCATGAACAATATTAGCATATGATTAGGGTGGTGTGTGCCATCAAAGGCAGTAAAAAGAAAAATTGTTGTTTGCTTAGTAATTAAATATGATTTATAAATGCCGGTTTGAATATCTTTCAAGATGAGTAAAAAAAAATAGCTAGCAAATTTGGTTGGTGCACACTTTCAGCAAAATACAGAGCTAAAGAGCCAGCTTTCCGTGATGATTTTTATCATGATCGCAATAAATTATTTTGCAGTTTTTGTAAACACACCATAGATTGGACTCAGAAGACACACTCGTGCATCATCAGATATCACTGAAGAACAAAAAAAGAATAAAAGATGCCTATTTAAGTAGGTTATATATTTGTATATTTTACTGTTTACATAGAAGTCTCAGTTTTTCACGATTTTTGAAACAAAAACGGAAAACTGAAATTTACCATCATGGAAGAATGTAGAATTTGACATTTTAGAACATGGAGAACTTGCCACTAAAGAGCAAATTTATTCAATAAAATCACCACTGGATTCAACCAAGGCCTCCAGATGACAGCGGAATCTCTTGCAACTCTTCTGGATGGTCTCCTTGTTTAAGTTGGTGAATGCTGTCAAGATCCTTGCCTTCAGTTCATCTTTGGGGATACAAAGAGTTTTGTTGGTCTTTCACTCAACTGCACCCCACACATAATATAATAATCAAGGGGGTTGCAGTCTGGGGAGTTAGGTGGCCAGATGCAAGGAGTGATGTGGTCACAGAAATTGTCTGACTGACATGACTGGGTTCTCCTGCTGGTGTGGCATGGTGCAGAGTCTTGTTGCCAAAGATAGGATCTTCCAGTAGCCACCCTCTTGACCCAGGGCTGCACTACCTCCTCAAGACACTTGATATAGGCCTTCGTGTTGAGTCTGGGGCCCTGTGGGGAGATGAATGGGGGCATAACATCACCATCACTAGTGATCACTGCAAACATCTCCATAATCACTATTCCAACTCTTTCCGAATCCTCTGCACTGTCTTCAGATTGACACCTCTTAAATTTTTTGTATCATAATTTCTGGTGCAAATGCCAAGCAGTACAGCATGCCACTTCCAAATTTCTGGCAGAGTGAATTACATCATGGCGCTCTTTTTCTCACAGACGGTGCCCAACTAACCCTACTATACTGTACAGCCGAAAAAAAAACAAAACAAACAACATGAATGCACAAAATTAAAAATATAAAATGGCGACAATTTACCCATCGCAGCCTGTATATCAAAATATATATGTAAACTAAAAATGAAAGCAAAAAGAAAACCATTAGTAGAATGGTATATAATAAAGAGAAACCTGAAAAAATTGCAATCTATGTCTAGAGGTGAAACTGAAAATCATAGAATTCAAGAACATGAATAGTTTAATAAAAGGAATAAAATTATTTTTAACTATTGACATGCTGATGCATTCCTTGTGAAATATAGATAGAGCTCAGGGATATCCATGATAAACAAACACCGTTTGAAAATTGCTATACATGGAACAAGCTGTAAATAAAAAAAATGTTATTTTTGTATATTAAAAAGCTCTTTTAAAAGTATTTAAAACTGAGCATTCTTATATATGCAAGGAAAGGAATAATAATTTTATATATCTATATATACAATTTTTTAATGTATATTTGTGCAGCAACCAATTTTTAAATATCTTTCGTTAAATATGGCAGATAAGGAAAATTTAATTCATTTTTTTTTATTTAGTCTTTCCAGCGTTCTTACATTTTCCATAATGTTCTTTGTCCCCAAGTGCCTTCAGCCACTTCTTTAGCCATTTTCAAAAGGTTTTTGTTTTGGATGTTGTTAGGTTTTCTTCCTGGTTTGACTGTTTAAGTTGTATATTATTTTTGTGTTGTTTTGAAAAAAGAATGTTTATTCTGAGCCTTCACATATTGAGTGCAACTGGAATTCAAGTGAGCATCTTTCTATTTTTAACACTCCATTCTCACTGTTGCGAGATTGATAGCAGGTGAGAGATGTTTAATATACAGGGCCTCTCATAGTGAAATGTTTCTGGAAAAAACTTAAGGATGCTTGACAAATTAAATAATTATATATATATATATATATATATATATATATAGAGAGAGAGAGAGAGAGACACACATACAATTTCTGATATTTATTTTGCAAGAATTCAATACTTGTAGTGTAAATACCACTAAACCTTTTTTGCCGATATGTATGGAAATCAAAAGCTTGAAATGAAGTGACACCAACTTTGAGGCATTTTTATATCTTTAACCTTTGATTTATCAACACTTCTTTGCTATTTTCTTTAGACATTCAAATATCAATCTTTTTAACGCTTTTCTTCTTGGTCTGTGTTTTATTTTTTGGCGGGGAGGGGAGTCAGAATTTGCTATCTTTGCCTATATTTGATGATCCAGCTTAAAGTGTATTTAATGTCAATGATGCAATTTTTCTATATTAGTTTTTGTTCTGGATTCACGTAAATAACCCTTTCAAAATTACTGATAATAATATCAATAAAAAATACTTTCATAAAGTTTAAATATTTTATTATAAGTTAAAACTTTGAGAAAGAAAAAATTGAATTGATTTAGTAAAAAGCTGAAGACTTTCATGATTTTATTTAGAGTTTTCTTGGCTCAATGCAGGAAATATAGTTAAATAACTGTCCAAATTCAAAATCCCTTTCCTCTAGCCAAATGTCTCACATAATTTTATTCTTTCATTCTTAATGTTTGCATACAAGCCGTTTCAAAACTAATTTACTACTTTACAATATATATGTGTGTGTGTGTGTGTGTGTGTCTGTGTAAATTGCAAAATTCAGTTTATAATTCATTTATATGTAGATACAGTCATTCATGTGTTTAACTTTCATGACTTCAGCTATCTTCAAAACCATCTGGAAAAAAAAGATAATTAAATAATATGGTGAAACTCTAAGAAATGCATCTGATGCTTATGGCAACATTGTCACAGTATCAAAAAAGAACGGTGCTGCAAAGGAAAAGAAGCCATTTAATTTACATACAGTTGGAGCATAAACAAACGAATAACAGAAAAAATTTAATTTAAAAAAAAGAATCAATAAATAAATAAGAAAAGTAGATTTTGTTATCACCATCTTAAATTATCTTTGATACTAATTCTTGTCAGCACTCTTCACATCTGCCTGGTATAGATACTTTTTCTGTTTAGCTTAATCTGATAAAAGGACAAACTGGGGAAAAAGGTGGATTGTATATACTCATTGTGGATCTTTTTAATTTGTTGCCCCCCCCCCACTCCACATAGAACGATTTGTACAAATGGGGACTATTTAGGATTTTCATTGAGACAATGAGGTATTATGGTGGATGTAGTAAGAAAGGTTAGAAAGAATGTGTTGTTTTGGTGTTAGGAATATTGTTTGTATGCTTGGGTCAGTGCTTGTGGCTAGCTAAGTTTAAAATTAAGACAGATGAAGACCGTCCTTTTCCCCATCCCCTTTTTTAGGCCTTGCGCCACATCTTTTGTATATTTCACAGAAATAAATATTGTATGATCAATGCTGCATCCTTCTTCTGACAAACATGGATCATCATGCCCACAATAAGACACAGTGTCAAAAGGACAGTTTTTTGACCCCCATGACACTCTGCTTTTTTTAACTACCTTCACACTTCAGTAATGTTTGTTTTAAAAAGGGGTGAATAGAACTGTAATAGAACCTAAATATATGACAGAGAATTTATACATTTTCTTTGTTCTTGAGAACTGACAACAAAATTAATAAACACTATTCATCATTTATACTATTTACATTTAGAGAGTTGAGTTACTAAAAGGAAACAACTAAAACAGAGATATCCAGAAAAGGCATGGCACGTAGGACTAGATCAATCTACCCTGGTGGACAAAATAAAAGGTTTGGTTCGAAATTCCAACATATCACCTGAAGAAGTCTGGAGCATACAACAAATGAAACATTGTGAATATAGCAATAAAATAAGGACAACAGTCCAAACAAAGTAAATAGTTACAATACCACATCTCAGAAATATAGACAGAGATTTATTCATTTTATTATTTAATGGAGTGGTTGGCAAAATATCGGCTAACTGCCAATTGATTCAAACTTTATAAAAATGGTAAATAAGGATTTCCTTAGTTGGTTCACTTATTTTAATCATTTTGTAAGTGTTTATGAAGTTATGAATAAAAAAAATTTCATATTTTTTTTTATAAATTGGTAAATGATAAATATTGCATTGCATTAGTTTTAATTGTATTAGTTTTTACAATGTTATAAATATGGAATTATTCTTATAAATAAACAATTTAATAGTGTTTAATATTTTTGTTATGTACAAAAAAATGTACAAATTCACTTTCATCATATGTTTACTTAGGTTTTATTACAATTCTAATAATAGCTTTTTTAAAACAACAAAAACTGCTGAGGTGTGAAGGTAGTTATAAAAAAAGCAGTGTTAAGAGAAAAACTGTCCTTTTGATATGACACCTTATTGCGAGCACAAAGGAACATGTCTATCATTCTCCTAATTGGAGAGGGCCTAAAGATCTTATAATTCTGCATTCAAAATGGTTATTTTAGCACCAACTACAAATACTGGTGAGAAACAGGTAATTATCTCAACCTTCAATTCAAAGAGCCTTGCCTTTGTATAGTTCATTGGTAATAACTTACTTGGGTATCAATTATAACCTAATTGCAAGTATATGTATTAATTCCTAAATACTCAGTCAGTTACGTAACATGCACGATACACACGTCGGCGATCATATATCTTTCGATACATGACTGACAAAGCAGATTTTTTCCCCGCAGTAGGTTGTGATTTCTTTCTGCGGTAGACCAGCTACCATCAAAGGCTATAGAACCCAGTCCTGTTGCCAGACATAGGGTCATCTAGCAACCACCCTCTTGAACCAGGGCAGCACTACTTTGCCTCAGACCCTCACAGATGGTGCCCAATTGACCCTACTATATTATGCAGTAGACAAAATCAAAAACAAACAACACGCATACACAAAATTAAAAATATAAAATGGCAAAAATTTAACCATTGCTCCCTGTACATCAATATACATACATATATATCAAAATGTAAAAGAAAAAAAGAGTATGATTTCAGCATTCAAAACATCAAATTAAAACAGGGCTCAATACAAAAGTAGAGCAATAAATATTTATTTATTATGTACTGTTACATTAGAACATGTACATACCCACTACAAAACTGTACGTCTTGTTTCAACCTTAAAAAATTAATATTTCTTCAGATGGGAAATCACGATGCTACTAAATATATATATATATAATATCATATATATATATATATATATATATAATATTATATATATATATATATAATATTATATATAATATAATATTATATATATATATATATATATATAATATTATATATATATATATATAATATTATATATAATATAATATTATATATATATATATATATATATATATATATATATATATATATATATATATATATTATATATATAATATATATATATATATATATATAATATATATATATATATATATATATATATATATATATATTATATATATAATATATATATATATATATATATAATATATATATATATATATATATAATATATATATATATATATATATAATATATATATATATGACACTTTTATCAATACACACATTTAAATATTCTTCAAGTTTCATTTTCTTCATGATACAATTTTTGTTCCTGTTATGAATTGAATTTATCAGCATATGATTGAAGTTCATTGCTTTAATCTCCGATGCCTTTGCTGCACAGGACATATGGAAATGGGCAATTTTTGCCTCTACCCATACATATCTATATACACATTTGGATCTGCACACTGAAGCTGAATTGTGTCACATTTGCCCTTGTGAGGAAGTGAATAAAATGCCCTTTTTCTTTTTTTGAGTTCTATATTGCTCTGGACTTCAAAAGCCAAAGGTTTCAGGTTATAATACAGACATTTTGGTGCCTAATACTGTGTATTATTGTAAGATTTAGCAAGTTTTTTTTATTTCCAAAATTTCTGATAAGCAGAAAAGGTTATCAGTCCCCCCACCCATCAAGAATTTTTTCAGAGATGTATATCTGATACATAACTTTGAGAAAAAAAAAAAAACAAAAAAAAAACAAATAAATATAATTAATCAAAAAGAAAAAATAGGAACAAATAGCACCATGCTAATTCTGATTGATTTGAAAATTTATATAAAATAATCTGAATGAAAATTACTTAAATTTGATTATGTTTACATACACATGAAGATGAGAGAGAAGTAAAAAAAAAAAAAAACAAGGAAAAAATGAAAAATTTAAAGTTAATTTTTCTCCAAAATACAACTTTGCAAAAAGTAAAAATAGTTTGTTTATATATATATATATATATATATATATATATATTTTTAAAAAATATGTTTCCTTCGCTACATAAGAGTTCACATGTTTCAAAAGCGAGAGCCGAGACCCTCAATATAATTTTTGAAATTAAGTTGAATTAAGGTGTCTGGTCTCGTTTCCTCGTCAAGCGAGAATTTGGTAATAAGCTATCTTGTGGTTTGCGCGTGTTTATAAGTATGGTCTCTTGCAACATTAGTTACTATGGAAACAGCTAGGGTTGGCCATATTGGTTAGGTGGTCGAAGAGTTAAGAATTAATTTTTATCTACAGACCAGTCCCCTTCAGAAAGTTTATGTCAGGTTATGTTGGGGTCCCTATTTCAAGTCTGATAGTAGCGGTCGCCGTCTAGTTGGTCTAAAGAGGCATTTTATGGCCTTGCGGCAGGTCATTAAGTGTCGAGAGGAGTCTGTTTCATTATTATCTGTCTATTAATCTCTTTATTTATTTGTTTATTCGAATGGCTATTTTCTTTTACAAACGTGTTGAAATGGATTAGAATTTGTTTTCTTTGCGACTCCACAAAGGGTTTTTCTATTTAATGATTGGGCTGAGCTTTTAAGACTTTTATTAAACTATAGAATTTATTTGTTTATATGTTGTTGTTTTTTTGTTAATTATTTAATGCAAAAATTTGTTGATGTCGGCAAAAAACCGTTAACTCCTATCTATGGTTTAATAACTTTTCATTATTTAGAAACTTAACGATGTGTAGTTTTTCATGTAGTCATAAAGGGCATGGTTCGTCCCAGGTTTTACAAGTTCTTGTTCTATTTATTATTTTTCATTTTACTTTTGGTGTTTTATTCGTTTCTTTCAAATGCCAGAAATATTGGGATAGAGATGTCTGATTTCTATTTTGGATATTGTTGAAGGAGCTCTTGTGTTGTCTCCATCTAATTTTAAATTTATTCTTCGTTGACCCAATGTATATCCTGTCAGTGTTAGGACTCTCAATGGATGAGATGGTGCATTGGTATACCACGGATTTAGTGAGGCATTTGTTTTCTAACGGGAAGTCATTAGGGTTTCTACAATCACATAATTTTTCATTATTTTTGTTTAATTGGAATTTAGGAGTTTTATTGACACTGTTTTGGCATGTGTGTTTTTCCAGGATTTTATTATGTTTTTTTATGATTCTTTCTAGATTTTCGGTGCAGCTGTAACTTAATTTTAAGGTGTTCTTATTAAAGATCTCACTAAGTTTTCTATTTGTGGGAAAGTGTTTTCCAATTAAAGCTAGGAACTTATGCCCAAGTTTAGTACTGACCATTTGGTTGAACGGTGGGGTATAATAGGGACCCCAACATAACCTGACATAAACTTTCTGAAGGGGACTGGTCTGTAGATAAAAATTAATTCTTAACTCTTCGACCACCTAGCCAATATGGCCAACCCTAGCTGTTTCCATAGTAACTAATGTTGCAAGAGACCATACTTATAAACACGTGCAAACCACAAGATAGCTTATTCCAATTCTCGCTTGATGAGGAAGCGAGACCAGACACCTTAATTCAACTTAATTTCAAAAATTATATTGAGGGTCTTGGCTCTCGCTTTTGAAACATGAGAACTCTTATGGAGCGAAGGAATCATATTTTTAAAAAAAATATTATAATATAAGCTCTACTTCTGTATGGAGCACTGTCTTTTTAAAAATAAAAGCAAAAATACTAAGGAACTCCGGATTATTTACCTAACATGTTCTTTCCTATTTTTCTGCATACCTGCACATATATATATATACATGTGTATATATATATATATATCAATGAGGTACATTTGACACCCTCCTCCGAAACCTGACCTTCAAGATGATGTTGCATACTACACAGTGAATGTCAGACTTGGTGAGTCAAGCTAAAGATCTCAAACATCCTCCAGTGGGATATATAACAGGTTCAAGATAATTACCCACATTTTATTTTCCAATATATTTCATGCTAAAGGCATCTTATATGCAACAAAATACGGTATGAAGAATAAATGAATAATTCTGTTAATGTTAAGTGTTTAGGCAAATTTATAATTAAATATTTAGTGCTGGGAGAAAATAAAAACAAATTCTACATTCAGTTAATTAGCAAAGAACATACCAGTCTATTTGTAATTATCCTTATCAAAATGACAAAAAAAAACAAATGAAATAAAGTATCAGAATATGGTGTTGAACTGAAATACCTTAGGAACTTAACTCAGATTTTGTGAATTGATTATTTTTAACTAATAGGCTCTGAAGATATTCCAATCCTCCAAATATTATAAAATAAAAAGATTTTGCCATTTTAAAATGCTGCAATAAGAAAATGATAAATTTTTAAATTTATGCAATTTATCTTAATAGAAATACCCTAAGAAATTTCACAGTTTTCCTATTTAAATTTTCTGATGAATCTTAATTCTTAAGTTAATGATTGAATAAGCTTATAGTTAGGTCTATGATAATAAAATATCCATAGAAATTCCCCTATCAAACTGCTAAATATTTGAGCTTAACAACTTTAACAACATATTAGCAATAACAATCATAAATATGAATGCTGGTTGTTATTTCAAGAAGGAAAGTTGGCTCCCTGTGCTGGGCCAGGAAATTTTTCTCCTCGGAATCGATCCTCCAAATTTACAAATCAACCATCCGCCCTTGCATAGAGTATTGCTGCCATATATGGTCTGGAGCCCCTTCTGTTTGCCTCGGGGTTCTTGATAAGATCCAGAGACGGGTATGCAATGTAACTGACCCTGATCTGGCTTCTTGTCTGCAGTCTCTCTATCACAGACGCGCCATCGCCTCTCTTTGTCTCTTTTACAAATACTTCCATGGTAATTGCTCCGATGAGCTGCTATCACTGGTTCCCTGGCTCCATGAATTCAAGCATCATACGAGGCTGGCATCCCGTTCCCACCCTTTCACTGTTGAAACTGTTAAGTGTAGACGTCTCTTCTACTCCAATAGCTTCATATCTCGCACCTCACACCTGTGGAACTCCCTCCCCTATTCCTGTTCCAACTATTCAAATGTAACATCAATCGACATCTCCAGTTGCATTGATCTATCTACTACTTGCCTGGGGTGAAAAGCTTAAAAAAAAAAAAGTAATGGGGTACAAACGAAAAATTAAAAATTGATAAGTTTCTCCATTACACTGAAACAGACAAACACATGTGAATGCTATCGCCTCTTCTATCTTCCCTTTCATTTTCCCACAGAAACCAAGTAGTGTCTCTGATATATCTTTTCCATCTTTCCATATAATCAAAACAGAATAGTCCATTATTCATGAGCTACTGACAGGATGTAATGTATGTATTTTCTAACTAAGGGGGGGGGAGACAAACTGAATTATAAGATATATATTTTGAAATTAGAATGATAGCAATGAATGTCTTGAGGAATCATACAACCAAAAATTAGTGCTAGTTGTATGGAAATCAGTATACCCTTTTTTTGCATGACGTTTTTTTTTTAATTATAAACATCATTTTAAAATATCTGATACAAGAAGTTGTTGATATACAACATGATACAATACCAATTAGCTGGGATCATTTGATAATGACATATAATCATTTTTTGTTTTTTTCACATTTGATATTGCCTCCAAAATCTGACCTACAAGATCATAAATGTTTTAGTTGCTTCACAATATCATATTAGATAATTTTTCTCTTCAGAATCTATCTTACATATTTAAGTCTACCATTCAGCCATCCTTTGAATATTGCTGCCACATCTGGTCTGCTGTGGCTGCTGTATATTTAGAGATTCTTGATAAAATCCAAATAAGAATCAGCATATTATTGGTCCTGATCTGGTGTCTCAACTTAGTCACTTTCCCACTGCCATAAAGTTGATTCCCCATACTTTTTCTATAAATACTTTAATGGTAATTGTTCAGATGAGCCCTTTGCTATGGTATCTAGACTTTATGAATTTAAGTGCAGTACTAGATTAGTAGTAAGGGCTCATCAATTTCACAGCTGAGTTAGCTAGATGTAACTGTAAATTCTATGTCATCAGCTTCTTTTACTGCACCTGAAGAATTCTCTTCCAGCTCCATGCTTTCCAGCTAACTTTGATCTTCAAAAATTTAAATGTAATGTCAGTTGTTATCTACTGTCTTCTTCATTACTCTTCTGTTGTTCTCACTACTTAATAATTTTCTCTTTTTTCTTGTTCTTTCACACTCAGTAACTTAGTCTTAGTGGCTCTACTGCCTTGTATGGGGTGAAATGATTTAAAAAAGAAAAAATAGGCAGGCCCACCTTACTTCATACAAAAATAAAATTAATCAAAGTCCAAAAAAAAAAGCCATGTATGTATGTATGTACGTATTGAGCCTTATAACGCTAGAAACAAAGAAAAGAGTACTGAATTGTTACTGTCCTTCTATATGACAGTGAGTGCTGGACAATCTCCTCAAAGATGAAGAAGACTTGAAGCAACGGAAATGTAATTCTACAGAAGTACGCGGAGGATACGAGGGCCGAACATGTGAGCAACAAAAAGTTTTGGAGAAAATGGAAACAAAAAGGAAACTAATACTTAACATCAGGAAGTGACAGTTGAGGTTTCTGGGGCAAATAATGAGCAAGGAAGTCTTGGAAATCTTATACTCACGTGACAAACTAAAGGGCAAGAGGAAAATAGCACAACATAGTGAGCTTGATTAAAAATGGATGGTGAAACATGGTTTTGGAGACATAACAAAAGACAACTTTTATTAAGAAAAGCTAAGAAGGACAGGAAATTGTGGCGAGCCATGATCGCCTACGTCCTGAAGTGACATGGCACATATACAGAAGAACGACGCCCTAGTCGCAAAACAGTAAAATTATTAAAAAAAAAAATCAGCCTGCCTAAATTTATGTGAACTGAAAAGAAAATGTGCGAAGAAGATACTGGTTGTTTGAAAAATAACGTTCAAAAGTGTAATCTAATTTGTTTTCTACAATTCTCACTAAATAAAAGAAATGCAATTTAATTCAATATTTGTGACCAATAAATCTCGGAATTTACAAAACAAAAAAAAAGAAAAAGAAGGTCGGACTTACATGTATCAAATTTAATAAAAGGAAAAAATACCGGATGAAATGTAATTTAAAATTTTCGTTAGCTTATAAACAGAAAATATTTAAAGTTATATTTTAAATAAAATTATATTTTCTGGTAATAAATTCACAGAAACAAGGGAAAAATGTCCAATTTTCGTCTCTTATTTGAAGAAATGACTTCTTTTTTTTATTTTTTGAGGATCAAATTTCAAACTGTTGGTTTTTTTCTCTTGGATGATGATGCATGGCCAAAAAAATGGTGATCTGATGAAAGATTTTACAACTTAAAAACACGGCTATTTTTTTAAATTTTCTGCATTAATCACTAAAGAAAAAGGAATTTCTAAATTCCTTCGTGGAACTGTCTCCTCATTCGTGGCACCACTCGGCGGCAAATTTCCAATTTTACTCTTTCCAGATTGCTAAAAAAAAAAAACGGCTTTTCCTCACAATTATATTCTCTCTAAGTTAACCCCATATTTTTAAGATCTGTCAACTTTGCCGGCACCGTCGGGAAACTCGGTTTTGAGCTCTTTATCCAGGTCTTCGTTTGTTTTCAACCGGTTAATTAAACTCAAAAAAGTGTGGTCGTCCACCGAATCTGTCAGTTTTTACATGATTATACCCGTAAATAAATTGTTAAGCTTTCTTCACTGAAAAAGCTACTGAGCAAGTGAAATTAACTGCCTATTCAGTCTGTATGCATTTTGAAAACTGTTTATTTCGTTTGCGGAGATATTTTTGATTTACCGAATCGAAGTTTGTTTACAAATGAAACATTATCCTGGAGTGGAATGTTAATCCAAAAAAAATTATGCCTAACATCTGTGGCTGCTTTGAAGAATCATGTTTTTGTTTTTGTTTTGTTTTGTTTTTTGTTAGTTAGATTTATTATTTTAATTTATAAGAATTTTCAAAACAATGTGTTTTTTTTTTTAACACAGAAAAAGACACTAAATTTCCCATCTTTGGCCGACCGCTGCATGCAAGAACAAGATTTTTAATTTTTAACCAAAATTTCGACCGTGCTAGAAAGGATGAAAAAATTATAAAATAATAAAAATATACTTTCTTTTTTTTTTTCCTCTTAATTGTAACAAAAATTTTGTTTTGACTATTAAATTTTCTTTTCCTCAACTTTGGAACCTTTTCCATCATACTCTTTTTTAGCTAAAAAGTGAAGGTACCTCTAAATTTTTAGAGCGTTTTTTTTTGGGGAGGAGCAAATTTTGAAAATGCAAAAAGACATGTAAAATTACAACAGTTTATTTTTCCAAAAGCTGTTTATTCTTATGCAATTTGTCTTTGTGTTACATTTGTCGTTACTACAAACATTCTACCGATCCATTCTACAACCTTCTTTAAAAGTGTACAATGGTGAAAAAAAGAAGTCTGCTTTCTTCAGATATAGGAAAGAGAACATTTCCTGAAATTATATGGACGGTATGAACTATTTATACATGCTATAACTCGTAAGAATTATATACATACCTTAATGTCCCAGACACGACGCCTGATATAATTTCATTGTAAATATTTATTTAGTAATTCCAGAAGGCAATTACAAACTTAATCCTAAATTTACAACTGGTGTCCATTGCGATTTCGTTTCAAAGGTGGAGTACGCATGCGCACTCACACGTGAATAATGTTGTTCAGGAAAGAACGAAATAAAATATGCCAAACTATTTTTTTTTTTTAATCTAACTTTACTAAAGTATTTAAGTTTTTATAAATTATATCATGTACCAAATATATAAAGGTTTGGAATACGATCAGTTTTGTATAATTCCAGAATTTTACATATTTGCTGCGCCTGTAAGTTTGAAAATTACTTCCCGTCCGTATGAATGCTCGCTGCACAGAAATAATTTTTTCCAATAAATTTTCAAGTTCATGCTTGAAGGACTGGAATTTAATCATTTTTATTTTTTTTTATATAAGTTTTAGAATGTCTAAGGTAGGACTTCAAATATGTAAAAAGTAAATGCATTGAGTCGAAAAAGTTTTTCTGCAAACAGATGCAAGCTTTATTGTTTTATATTAAAATTTTAAAAAATACTGTAGAATTTAGTTTTACTTTTTATTTATTTCTGTTATATTATTGAATAAAAAATTAAATAGCAAAATCAGATTCAATTCGATTTTTATACATTTACTTTTATTGCATTACTTACAAATGAAAAGACTTTTCCACGCTCATCTTCATAATCGTCTTGTAGCGAGCATTCTGCTTCTTGTTGCCGGTATTTTTAACTGCGCGCCCAAGTCGCAAAAGAATCTGACACAAGGTCGGAGTTTAATGGTTATTTTCTAAGCGTAGCTTAGATGTGGCTCAAGGCCGAAAATACGGGGTACCTAGTGAGGTCGGCGTTTTATGTGGGCATTCGTTAAAAAACCGGATGGAATTTAAAAAGTTGTGTCGCAGTTAGCTCCTGCTCAGTTTCCTTAATCCTTAAACAGGGGTCTCTCTCCCCTGACTATAAATACTGGCTGACCCTTCTCTCTATCTCTCTTTTTCGACCCAGGCCTTGGGCCGCAACCTCGCGCGGAGGCGAAGTAAAACTTTCTCTTTTTCACTTAGGCCAATATGTGACATCTCACAGATACAGCGTTTCCCATATTCTGGGAACACGCTCAGGACAATATGCGTACGTACGGACACTCAACACACACACACACACATAACTTCTGCATACAAACACTATGTAACTTTTCATGTCTTCGTGTATTAATATATTTGTTTACCCATAATATATATTTGTTTACCCATGTATATCGGTCTTGTTTGTTTTCTTTGGACTTATTCAAAGTCCGGCCAGCAGGAAATCTTAACCCAGAGATATCTCCTCATATCTACACATCTTCACCCCGCATGGTCCTGTCGCAGTTAGCTCCCCTTCATTTTCTTAACCCTTCACCAGGGGTCTCTCTCTCTCCCGGGAGTATAAATACTGGCTGACTTTTCGCCTCTTTCTCTTTCCACGTCTTCACACACGTGCGGCCAAACTGCCTCTCCTGGGGCCGGCAACCTCGCACGTGGGGCGAGGTACAAAAACTTTCTCTTAAAATTTCCAATATGTGAACTCTAATACACAACCAGCGTTTCCCATGTTCAGGGAACACGCTAAAACAAAATTCACCCGTACGGACATTCAACTAAAAACAACACACACACAACTTTCCATACAGACTGAAACATTTTATTCGTGTCTTCATTGTATTGTAACTCGTGTTCTAATCTATTTGTAATTCACGTATTAATATATATTTGTTTTGTATATATATATTGGTCTCGTTTGTTTTCTTTTGCTTTCATTGGACTCCATTAAAGTCCAACATTCTTATGTAGCTGAACTGGACAGCGGAAGCCTTAACCTAGAGATAACTCATCTTCTCTTCTCACATTAACACACCGCATGGTCCACTACAGTCCTCTACAGTTGCATGTTGAGTTTATTTTAGGTGGGTAGGGTACGTGTTTATGTAAACAATTAAAGAAGAAGAAACATACCAAAACTTGGGTTTCTACTACGGACCGTCTATTCCCCTTTATCTTTTTTTCTTTGTATACAGGGTGCAATAACAGTTATATTTTTAATTTCGTGCATGTACGTTGTTTGTTTTTTGATTTTGTCAACTGTACTGTAAAGAACACCATGACGTAATTCACTCCACCAGAAATTTGAAAACGATTTGCTGTACTGCTTGGCATTCGCACCGGACGCTCCAATACAAACATTTCAGAGTGTTTGGTTGTCAATCTGGATACAGTACAGAGGATTTGGAAAGAAATGAATCAGTAATGGTGATTATGTAGGTGTTTGGAGTGATCACTAGTGATGGCGACATTATGCCTCCATTAATCTTCCTACAGGACCTCAGACTCAACACAGAGGCCTACACCAAGTGGCTTCAAGAGGTAGTGTTTCCTTGGTTTCAAGAGTGCGACTTCTGGAAGACCCTATGTCTAACAACAGAACACTGCACCATGCCACACAAGCAGGAGAACTCAGTCATGTCTCTCAGACAAATTCTGCAACCACATCACACCTTACATCTGGCCACCTAACTTCCCAGACTGCAAATCCCTCACTTATTATGTGTGGAGCACAGTTGAGCGAAAGACCAACAAAACTCTTTGTAACACCAAAGATGAACTGAAAGCAAGGATTTTGACAGTGTTCACTAACTTAAACAAGGAGACATTCCAGAAGAGTTTCAGGAAATTCCAAAGTCATCTGAAGGCCATGGTTGAAGCCAATGGCGATTTTATTGAATAAATTTACTCTTTAGTATTTCAAGATATTTTTGTGTAATTTTGGTAAATATATCTGTTAAAATGAGATGTCAATGTTTTTCATTTTCTCACAATTTAGACAATTTATCTCTTGCACCCTGTACAAAGATGTACATATAAAAATTTTATATCTATCTGCATATCAACATGTTTGCTATATATATATGTGTGTGTGTGTATTGATGATTTGAAGCTCACTTAAGACATGAAACTGACAATCACCATGTGGCGTTGGTCTCTATATCTACACTGCCTATGTCTATAAATGCTCTATCTCCACTACTAAGCACAATTCTCTCATAAATGTACCAAATTTTAAATTACATGTATAACTGCTACTTTACAAAAGAAGGCCAGCTCTTAAACATTCAACTATGTAGCCATGGTCTCACAGAGGACTTTGGCAATTAGGCTCATTACTATATACCTTTTTGTATATGCAACATAAAAAAAGGATTTTGGAGAGTGTTGAAAGTGACTTTCTCCTTGTACACTTGTATGTGTTGCTTCAGCCTGATGGCAGGGGTATTGTGGTCACAGAAATTGTCTGACAGACATGACTGGGTTCTCCTGCTTGTGTGACATGGCATAGGGCCTTTCAGCAGCCACTCTCTTGACTTAGTGCAGCACTATCTCCTCAAGCCACTTGATGCCAGCCTCCATGTTGAGTCTGAGGCCCTGTGGAAGATGATTGGAGGCATAACGTCACCATCACTAGTGATCACTCCAAACACCATGATGCTGATTGGATATATCCTCCAACTCTTTCTGAATCCTCTGCACTGCCCTCAGATTGACCCCCAAACACTCTGAAATGTTCATACTGAAGCTTTATTCATAATATCGATTATAGCTCTGTTATTATATACTGAGCACTATTTTATTAGCACCAGCAGACAATGTGTGATATTCCATATATATATATATATATATATATATAATGTAGTTTTTCCAGCATTCTTACATTTGTCTGTTTAGTGGTAGTAAATGAGTACAAAACTGTCGATATCATCCAGTGTCCCAAGTGCTTTTGGCCATTTCTTAGACATTTTCAAGGGGTGTTTGATGTATAACATTTTACCAAAAATCACTTGCCCAAGGTAATACTGGAAGAAAATGAATTTAAGGAAGCAGGCATTGTAATCACTGTGCTTCATATCAAGAGATAAAATAGTAATAATACAAAGTTATTACTATATTTCTTTTTTAAGCACTTCAACCCAAGCAAGGCGGGAAGCCACTAGCAAGCAAGGGGTTACAGAGAGTTGGAGCGAGAGCAAATAGGAGTGAGAGAGGAAAGGATGACAAGAAGGATAGGGGATAGATCAAGGCTTCTGGAGACGGCAACTGACATTACATTTGAATAGTTGAAGATTATAGCTATCAGGGAAACAGGAAAAAGGGAGGGAGTCCCACAGGCGAGAAGTGCAAGACATGAAGCTATTGGAGTAGAAGAGATGGCTACATTTAACAGTTTTGACAGTGAAAGGGTGAGAGTGAGATGCCAGCCTAGTTAGAACACTTAAATTCATGAAATCTGGGAACCAGCAAAAGCAGCTCATTGGAGCAGTTACCGTGAAAGTATTTGTAAAAAAGACAGAGGGGGGGTGGTGACAGCACATCTGTGAGAAAGCAACTGCAGACAAGATGCCAAATCAGGGCCAATTACATTACATATCCGTCTCTGGATTTTATCAAGGACCTTGAGACAAACAGGAGTTCCAGACCATATATGGCAGCAATACTCCATGCAAGGGCGAATGGTTGATTTGTAGATTTGAAGGATCTATATATATATATATATATATATATATATATATATATATATATATGTATATATATATATATAGGATTCCCTTAAGAAAACCTGCATTAAAAGTCAGATGTGGGAGAAGAAAGCAAAGAATAGAGATAAGTAGAGGGTTGAGATCATGCAGGTTATGAAAGGCTTTAAGGAAAGAAGGATTGAAAATGCAGCAGTTAAGCGTGTGGCTTGGTATATGGAGGAGGTGACACTCTTCCCAGGAAAGGGAAATAAGGAAGACCCGACTTGTAACATCTGTGGGTGTATCTGCTTGTCGAAAACAGGTATGGCCAGTCATATGAAATCACACCAAAAGATATAATGCTGTTCCATATGATATTCTAGATGACTTTTCATGTACCATCTGACCAAAGGCTGACTAACACATACATCATGTGGTTTCATGTGGTTTCAAGTGCAGATCAGTGTCAGGACTTAAGAGTCATCTTAGATGACACCAACATGAAGATGAAAACTGGAAATGATTCTGAATGTGAAGTGGCCATGAGTGGACTTCCACGATGTGGTGGGGCGGTTTATTGTGTGTAACCTCGGGATGATTTGTTTGAAATATATATGTGTGTATATATATATATATATATATATATATATATATATATATATATATATATATATATATGTATATATATATATGTATATGTGTGGGTTTGTGCGTATGTATGTGTGTATATATGTATGCGTGGGTGTGTATATACGTATATATATTTACATGGGTTTAATTTACGTTGTTTGATTTTTCATGTATAATGCGTGTAATTGTAAATGTCTGTTTATATGTTTGATTTATATACATATATGTATGCGTACATAGGTATGTGTATGTAAATATGTATGTGTATGGGTATGAATGTATGTATTTGTATATATGTGCATGAAGTTCAGGCCGAAGGTGATGTCGCCTTGATAATCAATTACAACTAGAAGTAAACTTATATTTGAGAATAAAATTTGTAGTGTATTAATGTAAATTCTATAACTATTTCTCTAATCAACTATTTCATACCAGAATTTTTGGTAATAAAGGCTTTTTTTTTTTTTAAAACTCCAACTAACATATAATTAAATTCCTTGAACCGTTTAAACATTCAAACTTATATAAAAAATTGTGGTATTTATAAATTCCCAAAGTAAAAGGAAAAAACAGCGTCCATTCAAAAGAAAACTAATGACACCTTATCACAACTTCTTTATCCCTCTCTCACTCTTTGTGTCTTTTTGACCTATCCCCCTCCCACAAATTCCGTTAACAGATTTGGGGTGTCGGTGCCTGGTTTTCCTCAAAAGAATTTAAGGCGGAGGGAGTCGAAGTGTTGCATCTAGCTCAATCATATCTCTCTACCCCCTTCACCCCCCCCCATTGATAACCTTGCTTCGTGGTCAGGTTTTTTGAATCACCATATACTTGTGTTTTGATTGGTCACTGACTTATGTTACAGCGTTTACCCCTAGCAAAGGACCGTTAATGAATTTGGAACTTTTTAAAACCATTTATTCTACATTCAACATCATCACTTGATAAGACACTAGAAGTGTTGAAACAAAATGGCTATTTTTGTAGTGATTTTATAACATATTTATGTTATAATATTTAAATAAATGATTATATCTGCTCTACTCTGTATTGAGCACTCTTTAAAGAATAATAATTGTTGGTTATTGGAATTTACTCCATATATACCAATCCCACACTTGGGTATATATATATATATATATATATTTTAGAATTGGACATTGTCCGACAATTTATTTAAAGACATTTATATTATGTTTAACGTTCTTTTTATAGATACAAGTATTTAAGCAAATGCTCTGTTTTATAATAAACAGTATTAAATAACATTTACCGGCCTGAATGTCCGAGAAATTTTCATAGAAAATTTTCGCTCTCCGACAGGAATCGAACCTGTATCCTATACGGAACCATCATTTCGCGTGATGTGCCTTAACCTTTCGGCCACAGAGCAGCGTCTGGTTAGCAAGGTCGATTTTACTATCTTTAAACTTAAATCTTCCATGGATCTCTTCTATTCATATCTGCTCTAGCGTATCAAATGTAAACAAATGACGTCATATATTTTAGAATTGGACATTGTCCGACAATTTATTTAAAGACATTTATATTATGTTTAACGTTCTTTTTATAGATACAAGTATTTAAGCAAATGCTCTGTTTTATAATAAACAGTATTAAATAACATTTACCGGCCTGAATGTCTGAGAAATTTTCATAGAAATATATATATATATATATATATATATATATATATATATATATATATATATATATATATATATATATATATATTTAGGCAGCAATTTTTCCTTAATGCATGTTTCATTAAATAATATAGACTAGTTTTGTCTATTTATTTTAAGTAAGTTCCTTTCATATTGTCTGATAAGCTTAATAACATTATCATTGAAAGTCGAAAGGAAATCACCATACTGATACATGTTTAAATCCAATCTTAGCTTTCGGCTTACATAATCCATTATCAAAGATGACAATTACATTTCAATATATCAAACAGTACACGGATGAAACAATAATGATAGTCTGTTTTTGTTGCATGAAAAATTTCAAAACAACAATAAACTCATGTATATGAGACGCGGATTCGAAAATCACGTCGCAGCTCGTGACATCACACATGACCACGCAAGAGTGAAAACGAGAAGTATTAAGTATGGGAAGCCGTTTGGATCTGAAATTGAACAGATATGAACTTACAAGAATCTGTGTTGAGAGGGATTGTGCTTAAAGGCACTGTTCTGCCTTGCTTGATCAGCATCACCCCTTGAGGCTGAGTCAGTCTAAAGCATGTCAGATCTAACAACGGTTTCTCCTGCAAAGAGGGACATAGGTTCAAATTCAGCTGGAGAGTGTATATTTTTCTTTAATAAAATTTCTCAAATATTCAGGCTAATAGACAAAAATTAATATTCTGTTTAAAATGAATGAGTGTCTATTCAAATAAGGTTACTCACTAAAATAATTTTTAAAATGATAAAAATTTGTTTGATTAATAAATAAAAAATTTGTTACTTCTTTTCATATATATACACACACACACAACTACATATATATATATATATATATATATATATATATATATATATATATATATATATATATATATATATATATAAGATAAGAGAATAATGGATATAAAAGAAATGTTTGCTGGTTGAATGTCTTGAGACAAAGAGGAGGCAGATAGAGATGGAAAGGCATAAATATTTAAATATTGCAATGCATTATGGGAAGATAGAGCAAAAGAAAGAAAAAAGAATACAAAATTTGGGCATTTTTATTCCCTTTTTACATTAGATGAAATTATAAACAGGCAGTGAAAGGAATCAATTTAAAATGAACTTTAAAAGAAATCTGAACCTCCTAATAAAATTTAGAAAATTATTTATTTATTTCTTATATTCATGATCTGGACGGCTTAATCGATAGTATTATGAAAAAAAAATTGTAAAAAATTCTTTTCTCTGGGAGTGGTGCATTTCCATATAAACATGCATAATTTTAATGTTATAATGTTTACAATGAGGTTGTTAATTCTATTTATATATATACTATTTCATAAATAATTGCCATAGTCTATTTTTGACTGTGTTGTTATGACAGTGACTCAATTGGTCTTTACAGGTTGACACATTAACTACTATTTCATGAGATGATTCAAGCATATGTCAGAATGTATCTCAGATAGCAATTGGAGAGGCAGATTTAGCTACTTGCAGATGACAGGTTCTTCTGAGTTGGGATCTTGCTTTTATGTCATTGGAAAGATATTACAGTAATCCAGAATATATACTAGGAGAAAACTGCCTTCATATGGATAGAAAATAAATGTAGTACTCAAAAATAGATGGGTGCATAAGACAAAGATTTGTCTTTTCAACTAGACTTATTTAACCTCTACAGTGCGGCAATCCAAAGAGAACTAGAAGTCCTACCAGGATTTATTATTTGTGGGCACAATCTTGACAACATGCAGATGATACAGTGTTGGTAGCAGACTGAGAAAGAGATTATTTAGTAAAGAAAAGCTGTAAGAAAGGACTAACCCCTAATTGTATGTTTGTTTGTGTTGTTTTGTTTTATGTCATATCAACCTCAATTTATTTAATGCCAACAAGATTTTTTATTGCTGGTAATATTTTTTGTTTCAAAAATGTATTGCTGGTATTAATAGTGTTTTGACCCCAGTTTGGGGATTAACTATTTGCCCCTAGCTGGGACCCTAATAGGTGGTAACACCCTTGGTCAAGGCACTCACCAACAAATTCTTGAGTTCTTTTCTTAGAATGATCAGAGTGAGTTTTCTGAACTGCCGTACCTTCATAATTACCATTAGACTCATCCAAATTTTTCTAAATCCTCTGCACTGTCCTCAGATTGACACCCAAACACTGAGCTTTCTGACACGAATGCCAAGCAGTACAGCATGCCATTTCCAAATTTCTGGCTGAATGAATTGCACCATGGTGCTCTTTTTCTCACAGACAGTGCCCAACTGACCCTACTATACTGTGCAGTCGACAAAATAAAAAAAAAACAACTTGCATGTGCGAAATTAAAAATATAATATGGCGACAATTTATCTCTCGCACCCTGTATATCAAATATCCTGAAATTCAAAATTTGAAATGAATATCCATGTGTTTGAAATTTTAAAAGTCTGATTTGGTGGATAAATTGAAGTGTTTAATATTTTCAGAGCTGGCAAAAGCTATAACAATGCTAGAAATTGTGTAAAAGATCAGTAGGTATACCTGAAGTGTGAAGAAGTTTGTTGAAAGTCCCAATGCACATCTGACATAGACTAACTGAAAATGGTATCCTTCTGTCCTATATCAACAGAGAAGTTTTTTTTTTAAATCTGTCTTTATCAAATTATGAAATCTTCAGTAATTTTTTAGCAAGTGGCAATCAAAAAAACAAGATGTCAGGTGGTAGAATGCGTGTGACTGATCCTTTAAAAGACACCCATAAAAAATGTGAATGAAATAGGTAACAGAATATATGAATATCAGTTTTCCAACCATTCTTCTCACAAACGAATGCTATGCTACTCTTGATGGGCTAGACAGACAAAAGAAAATACATTGGGGATGCAAATATAGGTAGTGAAGTGTAGTGGTGGGGTCATAACAAGTTCCAAGTGGTGTTAAGATAACAGCTAAGACATTTCATTGCATTTTTGAAGGCACCCGTGGAGCCATGGTTCAAGAAGAAGTGAAACATTTTCAGAAAGACAATCTTTATGCTCAGCATGGCACCATCACATTTAATGAATAAAACTGATGAATATCTGAATAAAATTGTTTTCAGAGTCACACATTTAACAATGTAGCCAGTTTGTTTACTAGATTTTAATCTGACTGAAAACTTGTGGAGCATTCTGACAGGGAAGCTTTACATTGGCAGACATCAGTTTACCAGAAGAGAGATGAATTGAGAATGCTATTCTGGATACTTTATATAGTGTTGTTTCATATGAAGAAATACAACAGCTCATAAAATCAATAGATGATCAACTTCTCAAACTATTTTCACGACAACATGTTGTGTGCATTTCACATTGATGTTGTATTTATAACTTTGCCATAATTACAATGACATTGATTTAGGTTTTTTGTTCAAAACATTTGTCTTTGCAAACTTACCTGTTCTGTAATTATAATTTTTGATCAAAGCAGAATGTTATTTGGAGTTTCATGACATGGCTAATAACTTGTAACTTGTGAAGTCAAGTATATATATATATATATATATATATATATATATATATATATATATATATATGTATATAGCTGACCATTCATATTCGAGGGAAGCTAGCCAATCCCTATTGCAGATGCTTGCTCAGGCGCATTTGTGTTTATTCAACACCCACAGACCACACCTGTGGTTTATACCGCAACTATGCTGAGCAGACCTTAGTTACAGTTTCTGGGAAATAGCGTGTTATCTAGTGTAATCAACAATTTGAAACAGGCCAGCATGCTCAAGCCCTCAGCCACAATGACTTGTGACTTCATGCTAGCACAACTAACGACAGCATCCAAGGGTTCCATCTACCCAATTTTGCTCATAAAGCTTGGGTCAACCCATGGTATGGTTTTACAGGCACTTTCCAAAGGTGCTGCACAGTAGGATCGACCCCTCCAGTCTGATATCAAGAAGTCTCCTTACTGACAAATTGACCATGGTGAGATTCGAACCCAGGTCTTGTTGTCAGAATGCGGACATTCTAACTACTCAGCCATGTGCCGATATGTGAAGTTTAGTAACATTCACAAAACTTGCTATATTATAAGATTGGCAGATAGTCTACTATAGTTTATGACTCATATTATGTTGAATAGCCTACGAATTAACAGTGCAAATATTTTCATATTTTTATTACCTTTCTAAAAGTTAAAATCAAATTAAAGGTGACTCATGAGATGCACTATTCATTGATGGCTTATTCAGTTTGATCTTGACGGGAAAGACTTCTGTCCATGAAGAACTGCTTGTCCGCTTCTATGTTCTGTGTCCCTTTACAACAGGGGTAATCATGGTCAACCACAAATTCCTATCCTTTGTAACTCTGAGTTAGGATCAAATATAAATCAAAAATGGATCAGAATCCAACAGAATGATGAGAGAAAGAACAAATAGGAAATGTTTATCAATCTAACATGTTTCACTTTTATTAAAGTTTTGTCAGAGACTGAGACATTGTTGTAGCATACCTATAGATGATAATAAGTATGTCCCCATTCACATAAATACAGTAGTAAATACTGTATGTTGCTCTGCAGTTGGATTCATTGTGGAATTCACTTGACTCACTTCTAGCAGTTGACTACTTCTTCTGTGTGCCACTGGCAAATCTTATATGTGTTGTTCTTGTCCTAAGTATTATCGTTCATTACTAACCTTTGTGTAATTATTCTATTCAGTAACCTTCCTTAGGTTACACAGATATAGAGAAAAAGAACTGCCTTTTCTGACAGTGAGAATGTCACATGTTTGTGTGTGTAGAGGAGAAAAGTGGAGTTGATTCTCATTGGTTTAGAATGAGTGAATTAATGATAATTATAATTATTTTTTTGACACTATAATTAATTTTTATTTATTTAATTTTTTATGGACATGACATATCTAACAAATATGTTTCTTTTTTATATTATCTAATATTGTTCATACCATGCACAAAAAAACAAATATAAAATAATTGCCTCGGCCAAAAGTAGAGTTAAAAGCAAAAATTAAAGAATCCTATAGAAAGTATTTTTGGGGGTTATTAAGTATTTGTTTTTATATCAGAAACTAGAGGAAATATTATCAGCATTCTCTTTTATTTTTAAATTGAATTTTTTCACAATATTGAATCTTTTGAAGAATTGGCATCAACATTACTTTCTTAGAATTATTATTTTTTGTAAAGAAAAAAAGAAGAAAATTTTTTTTTTTCTAATACATTTTTTTTTCATTCCCATTGTGATAGTAATCTCTATTCTCTTTCTTATAACATTTTTTAGAAATTGGTTTTATTTTTATTTATTCTTATTTTCATAAGATCAGATGTAAAATTTGTATTTGCTTCAGAATCACAAGTCTAGACTGAAGATGTATCTAGAAATGTAAACTGAATTTTTTTTTTAAATGATACCAAAAGTTTCAGTTTTTATATAAAATTGTTTTCACAAGAAATTAAGAAAATTCAGCAGAAACTCTAATATCAAGATATTAAAAAAGCAGTATTGCAAAATAACATTGGTTCCTGAATGACTTCCTTTCACAGTTCCGTGATAAAAGTGAACAAATATTAAAAAATATTTTAAAGTTTTCTCTGAAGTTCTGGATGGCTAGATTATTAGCATTCTGATCACAAGATCAAGGTTTGAATCTCACCATATTCAATTTGTGAAGTGCCTAAACACATACAATGGATTGGCCCAAGTCTTGTGAGTGAAATTGGGTAGACAAAACTTTTCGGAAGTCATTGCTAGCACAAAGTTTTCTCTGAAGTTCTGATAGAAAAAGTCCTGTCATTATTTCATAAATTATTCAAACTAGTGTCCTTGTCTTTTTTTGTTTCAATGATGACATTTTGACTATAATAAGTATCTTCTTTTATATGGTATGACCCTACAACTGAGGTCCCCAGGAAAATCACTGCCTTGTTTTATTGGTACCTTGTAACAATTCTTATAAAGGAAGGTTTTGCAAATCTTCTTTATCCTTCTTTTATATGCCATATCCTTTCAAGATGTAGGCATTCATGTCTTTCCCCAACTTCCTATCCTTTGTAACTTTCTAGGAGGATGGAACTATGAAGTTTCCTGAAAGATGTGAGAAGGATTGGTTTTAGCTTGGTTGTTATCACCACAATATTTCAATAACTGTACCCTCTAGCCTTCTTCAGATTTCTTTCAAAATTTGAACCCTTTATTCAATAAACAGACATAGATTATTCAACAGTCCCTGCTAATGAATATCTTGTATCAATTAATTCTAGATAGCTAATTCATTGGGATTTCACTGTTATCTTCCACTGAACTATAATATATGGCTTGTGTAATAATGATAATTCCTCATCTAAAAAAATCAGATAATAATTAGATTTAAAATAAAGGAGTTTAAAATATCTTTTTTTAATACTAAAGTTCACTTTTACTTATTGCTTGATGAGTACATTGAACTACAAGCCCATAACTGTAATGGAACTTTCAACCTTTTCTCTCCAGTTATAACCAGACCATTATTTATAAATAGTGGTCCCTGTTCACTTATTAACAAGTTAAATTCAAAATAAAGGAGTTTAAAATATCTTTTTTATACTAAAGTTCACCTAATATAAGGCTAGTGAACCATTCAAGGTAGAGAGATTGAGGTAGAGACAGAATAACCTGTGGAACCAACCTTTAATCATTTCACCCCAAGCAAGGCAACAAAGCTACTAAGATGCAAGGGGATACCAAGTGTTAGATCATATGAGAAAACAAAAACTATAAATGAAAGAACAATAAAAGAATTTAGAACAGAAGATAACGATTGACATTGCATTTAAATTGACCAAAGTTGACTGGGAAGCAAGAAGCTGGAAGAGAGTTCCACAAGTGAGAAGTGTGATAGAAGAAACTGTTAGCATAGAAATTACTGTTACCTCTAGCCATTTCATCTCGGTTCCACCCGTTTACTGTTGAAATAACTAGCTGCAACCACCATTTCTATTCTAACAGTTTCTCTTCTTGCACTTCTCACACTCCCTTTTCTTGGCTTTGATGACGACGGTCTTCAAAAATTTAAGTGTAATGCCAATCTTCTGTCTTCCTGAACCCTGTTCATTTTTTTGTCCTTTCCTCAATCCCCGCTAGTCTCAGTCTTCTCTTTCTCTTTCACCCCATGTAACTCCCTGCATGCTCGTGGCATTACTGGCTTGCTAGTGGTGAAATGATTAAAAAAATATTACTGTGCTTAAATTCATAAAGTCTAGGTAGAGAAGAAAGTTCATCTGAACAATTACCACGAAAGTATTTATAGAGAAGGCACAAAAAAGCTACGTTACAACAGTGAGAAAGTGACTGAAGCTGAGATGCCAGGTCAGGAACAATAATATTGCAGATTTTTCTTTGGGTTTTATCAAGAATTTCTAAATATATAGCAGGCTCACCAGACCAGATGAGGCAGCAATATTCAAAGCAAGGACGAATGGTAGACTTATAAATATGTCACTATTAAAATGATTATGATGAATGCGGAAAAGATATGTGTGAAAGATGAGGTAGTTGGAAGTGAAAATTATTAGGATAAGGAGGATAGATGACAATCCTTGACTTGAAGAGGTTAAGACTGTAGTATTCAAAGAAGCTTCCATGTAGGAGTCGGTCAACAAAGCTGGTGTTCATGGGGAAAAGCTGCGTGAGTGAACTTTCTCTTTAGATTTGAAATATGGAAGAAATGAGAGGGATTCTGAAAAGTCTGCCATAGGTTTATTAATTATCATTAACTTTTCTACAGAATCTATTCAAACCAATAACTTTAAATTTTAAACAAACTTTGTGGAACAAATTATCTAGAGGATGTTTTCCTGATCATTGCAATCTTAACCTCTCCAAGTGTAGGGGTATCTGTTATCCCTCCTATATAACCTTATAAATTGCACTTTTCACCTTTTCTTCTTATGCTCATGAAACAACTTCATTCAGTATCCCTCTACCTTGAATGGCTCTTGGACCTTCTACTGGCTAAACATTGGAAAAAAAAGATTTTTTTCATACTGTTTAATGAGTACATTGTAATACAAATCAATAATTGCACTGAAACTTTCGATCTTTTCTCTCCTGTTATAGTCAGATCTTTATTTGTAAATAGTAGCACCTGTCCATTTGTTATCAAGTTAAAATCAATGATTAAGTTTGTGTTGTTGAGAAAATTTCCTTTTTGTTTGTTTTAATATTGAACCTAACAAAAGCTCTGAGCAAACATTTATTTGTTGACTACTCCAAGATGAGACTTGTGAGACGTGTATAATTACATATATTCCACGTTTAGTTAATCAAAATTACAGTTAACAATGTGAAGAATGAGAAATTAAAAAAGGAATAATAACATTTAATAAATTAGGATTAAAAGATACATTGTCTTTTGTGTGATTTAGGATTGAGCAAATTGCAGGTGTGTGTTTATGCTTCTATATTTGTCATCGCTGTAATTCAATTTGAGAATTATCACAAATGTTAGAAATATTAGCAACAAATTTTAAGAATATATGGTAACAAAAAACATTAGCAACAAATGTTAAGAATAAATATTAGCCACATACATTAGCAACGAATGTTAGGAATATTTATACTTAGATTTTAGTTTGCCATGTGATAAATCAAGAACTTGGGGCCTCAAAAGTCACCGTTGTTTATGAATTGTCATGTCATTTGTGAGTTTGCATCTCCAATATTAATAATAAAAAAACATTAAATCTTTTGTCACACATGTACCACATTCTCTTGTAGATTGACTATTCACTTGTTAGTACTTAGGTGGGAGCTGCCCAGACCTCACTCTCCAGCCTTGATAGAGTGCAAAAGCATCTCTGAGCTCTTGTATATGACAAAATATTTTCCACCCTTAAATCTCTCTCTCTCACATGTGGGAACTGGCAAGCCCCTCACTGCTCTATCACTACTTCCATGGAAAGTGCTTGGGGATGAACTACATTCCTTGGTTCTACCAGTTCAAACCTTCACAGCAAGGACATGCCATACCACTTACATAGTAGCAAATCTCCCACATTCCAGCAGTGAGAAGTAAGTTCCACTCAAACAGCTTCTCCCAGTGAACCACTGCTCTGTGGAACCAACTCTCAAGGTGATGTTTCCCCTGATTGCTACAATCTTAACCTGTTCAAGTCTAGGGTTAACTGTAATCGTCCCCTCTTATCTACACAAGGTAAACATTACTGTAGGTAATATGAAAATGAAACAACTCACATTAAATATCTTTTACATCAAGAGACAGTATTTTAAGGTATAAAATATTTAATAGGCATACAAAATAATAATAAATAGGAATATTTAAGTTTTTGGATGTAATCTATATATATATATATATATATATATATATATATATATATATATGTATATATGGCCATTTTACACATGATATCATAGAGGATCTGCATATAGTTGGATTAATTTGAATTCCAGAATTTCTCAACAAAATTTTGTATAAAAAAAGTGTAAATGGTACAGCCATTCATATCTGAGGATGCCAGTCTACTAGTGCAGCTATCTAATCCCCATTGCAGACGCCTGCTCAGGTACATTTGTGTTTGTTCAAGACCCACGGAGCCCAATTGTGGTTTATACTGCAACTATGCTGAGCAGACCTTAGTTACAGTTTCTGGGGGAGAGGTGTGTTATCTAGCATGATCAACAGCCTGAACAAGGCTAGCATGCTCAAACCCTCGGTCATAATGACTTGTGACTTTGTGCTAGCACAACCACTGACGGCTCCCAAGTGTTTACCCAATTTCACTCAGAAGGCTTGAATCAACCCGAGGTATGGTTTTCAGGCACTTTCCAAAGATCCTGCACACTGGGGTCCCCTCTTCCAGACCGATAACATCAAGAAGTCACCTTCCTGACAAATCAACCCTGGTGAGATTCAAACCCTGCCAGAAAGCAAATGTTCTAACCACACAGCCATGTGCTCATACGAGGCTAACAACATCAAACTCTTATTAATGCCTGAGATAGTTGAAAGTACTTTGACAAAAGCAGAACAAATCATGAACTTTGAATAGTTTTGGTTCCCATATACATTTTTTATATATGTTTTAATCATTTCACCCTGATCAAGGTAATAAAGCCACTAAGATGCAAGGGGTTATTGAGTGTGAGAGAATATGAGAAAAAGGAAACATTATTAAAGAGAGAGAACAATAAAAGAACAGGAGTTAAGAAGACGAAAGATAACAATTGACATTGCATTTAAATTTTTGATGATCAAAGTTGACTGGAAAGCAAGAAGTTGGAAGAGAGTTCCACAAGTGAGAAGTGCGAGAGAAGAAATTGATAACATAAAACTTACGATTACATCTGTTTCAACTGTAAAAGGATGAGACCATGCTGCCAATCTAATACTGTGCTTAAATTCCTAAATCTAGCTACCAAAGAGGAAAGCTTATCAGAACAATTACCATGAAAACATTTATAGAAAATGCTCAGGGAAGCTATGTTATGGTGATGGGAGAGTGACTGAAGCCAAGATCAGGGCCAATAACATTGCATATTCTTCTTTGTTATTGAAAAAATACAATACAAATTAAACAGATCTTGTTAGCTGAATTTATATATATATATATATATATATATATATATATATATATAGATAGATAGATAGATAGATAGATAGATAGATAGATAGATAGATATATTTATTAAGATTTAGATGGATGGAATCTTCTATCAAAGACAATGTATGAGTGTTTACCAAAAATAACATCTGTGGCTACGAGCCTGAGTGATTAGATCAGCTCTGGATTTAGCAGTAAATCCTTAGATGGACATTGGTAGGTGGTATATTGTTTACAATTTTACTTCTTCTGTCAGATTGTCACTGTGCTCAAGTCTACGTTGTCTGAAGTTATTGATTTTTTGCAAAACATTGGCTGCACCAATCCTTTCCTTGCATGCAGAACCACTCCCAGTTACTAGTATCCAGCTGCTGGCATTTCAAATAATATTTTATCTTGTCCTTGTGTCTAAGCAGTGACCTCCCTGGCCTGTGCTTTGAATCCCTTTGCTGACCATAGAAAAGTTCTTATGTATGTGGTCATCATTCATACAAATAATATTACTGTACCATCTACATTGGGATTTGATAAGGAGTACTTCCAAAACTCCTTGGCATCTTCTATTGGGAACATAAAACCAATGACATAAAACCATTAAAAGTTTTGTGGGCCACCAGGAATCTCATCTCACCACTGTCAAATGGAGAAAATGGTATGGATTAGACATGTTACAAAACACAACAGCCTGTGCAAGACCATCATGCAAGGCCCCATTGAAGATGGATGTAAGAGAGGATGACAGCAAAAAGAAACTGGTTAGACAATGTCAAACAATGGACAAGTATGACTATACCAGAATTGCTGATGGCTGTCATTGATAGACCGTTGTGGAAATTCAGTATGACTTTTGCATTCAGATCCCCCCAACAAAAGTCAAGGGGATGATGATGATGATGATGATGACTCCCATACCAAGAATGTTAGTTTAATGTAGTAGAATTGATAACTTTATCCTACCATTTTATGGTATAGACATATCTTAAGATATAGATGCAATTTAGCAATAAATCTGCAGTCAAATCAAAGATGGAGATTGGTAGGTAGTATATTGTTTGCATTTTAGTTGTCTCAGATTGTCACTGTATTCATGTGTATTGTTCTTTGAAGTTATTGATTTTTGCAAAGCTCTGGCTGCACCAATCATTTCCCTGCATACAGAATCACTCCCAGAGATATTAGTTTTGGGAACTTCATTCATACAAATATGCCCATACCATCTACATTGGAACTCAATAAAGAGTACTTCCATACCAAGAATGTTGCAGCTTAGTGTAGTTGAAATGATAACTTTATCCTACCATTTTATGGAACAGATGTATCTTAAGCTTTCAAGTCATTCAATGTGCTTTCAATACACAATCCTAGAGAAGAGTTGTAATGACAACGAATGGATACACATCAACTTTTCTTCTCAGTCTGTGCCCCAAAATCGCCTCCACAGTTTTCCAAATGCAAAGCTTCCCTTACTAATTCTAGCCTCAATCTCTTGGTCTATTCTCCTCATCTTTGTCGTTGTTTGCATTCCACACTACTTCAAACAAAAAGTTAGGAAGGAAGTTCCCATCAATACTGAAAAGAGCAATAACAGTAACTGAACTTAAACCTATTTTCAAAATTGTTTTAATAGAAAGATTTTATAAATTTCAACTGATAAGTAACACTGACTGTTTGGTGGGTGAATGCTAAATATTTCCATATAAGGCTAATATTACCATTATCATTACTCCAGTATAAAAAAAAGAATTTCTCCAAAAAATGTTCATATAAAAATCATATGATTGGAAAACAAAGATATAGGACACACAGAAAATATTTAAGCCTCTCTGCCATATTTCCAATGGCCATTCTGATTTATTTATATCTGTGTTCTTCTAAAATGCTGCAGTTTTTATTATTGGAATGTATGACTTTATACTGTCATTGTTTGAACTGATCTGGTTCTAGATATTATTGTTCTGACCCTTATCAAATCTTGCTTACCGAGATGTAATACATAAAATTCCTGACTGAAAGACATGGATTATTGCTTTAAGTATATTGTTTCCGATATAAATGTCCCAGGGTGTTTTGAGAGAGATCAGATGAGCTATGTAACAATCTCATATCAACTATGTTACAAAGTGCATTGGCAAGTGTTAAGTTATATGATTCTATTCTGGGAATATTGTTTTGATTACCGTTGTCTCATTTTGGAATGCAATGAAATGAAAAACAAGAATATTGAAAAAAATGTTGCTGGAATGTTTCTGACATGTTTTGCAAGCAAAAATACCCCTTGGTATTATTACGTTAGATGTTTTTTTACAGCTAGAGCTGTGTATCTCTCTCTCTCTCTCTCTCCCTCCCTCCCACTCTCTCTATCTATCTATCTATATATATATATATATATATATATATATATATATATATAAAATTGTGCAACAAAAATATTCTTTTTATATTTTTCATTTTTTAATTGACATGTGGGAGCACAAAAAAGTTTTTTTGTGAAATCACAACTTTGTCATTGCTTCATATTGAATAGTGTTTTCTGAACTGGGCTAAATTTCAAAACCAGTGGATATAAATAACCTTAACATTAAAATATCCAATCCTTTGACTGTGGCACATGATAAACATTTTTATTGCCTTTTTCCTATTCTTTTTCCACACATGGGTCTATCTCTCATTCTGACCAAATGATGGCTACTATAAAGATGAAAAAGCTTTTCCACTTAATCTTAGTGTGTTAATGTGAGTGTATATGTGATAATATGAAATAAAGATTATGGGTTAATAATAATAATAATGATATAATAACAATGACAATAAAAATGAGCACATACAAGTAAGAGAGATATTATCCATGAATAATAATAATATTATTATTATTATTTTTTATTATTATTATTATTATTGTTGTTGTTATTATTATTATTACAACAACAACAACAACAACAACAACAACAACAACAACAACAACAACAATAATAATAATAATAATAATAATAATAATAATAATAACAACAACAACAACAACAACAACAATAATAATAATAATAATATCAGGTTGCACGATATTGGCACCCACTGAATATAAAACCCGGCATGACAGAGTGGGCCAATATCTGCACTGGAAAATTTGCAACTCCTATGGGAAGGAAACTGGAAGAAATTGGTACGAACACCACCCTGACCCGGTTACGGAGATAGGACCTGTTACAATTCTATGGGACTACACAATACACGCTGACAGAACAATCAAAGCCAACTGCCCAGACATTGTTATTAAAGATCACAAACAAAATAAGTGCCTCCTTATTGATATGGCAGTCCCTGCAGACTGCAATGTATCTTTGAAGATATTCAAAAAAACTGTCAAAATACAAGGACCTTGAAATAGAAATCTCAAAAATGTGGCACATGGGAACATCAACAATTCCTGTTGTAGTTGGAGCCCTTGGACTGGTTGGAAAAGATTCCAGTAGGCTGATTGAAGGGATCCCTGGAAGTCCATGCCTCAAAGAGATACAAAAAACTGTTCTGACAAGTACAGCCCACACTTTACGAAGGGCTTTATCTATGTAATTATTTTTTTATTTTATTTTATTTTTTTTGCAGTGGAAAGTGTCATGATGCCATTTCTAACCTTAGGTCCCTGGGCGGGACCCGGAAAGAAATGTGTAAACGCCAGATATCAAAGGAAAAAAAAAAAAAAAAAAAAATAATAATAATAATAATTGTGTGTGTGTACAGGGTGCGATGGGCAAATTGTCACCATTATATATTTTTTATTTTGCGCATGCACATTGTTTGTTTTTGATTTTGTCAACTATAGTAGGGTCAGTTGGGCACCATCTGTGAGAAAAACAGCACCATGATGCAATTCATTCCACCAGAAATTTGGAAACATCATGCTGTACTGCTTGGCATTTGTGCTGAAAGCTCCAATACAAATATTTCAGAGTGTTTGGGTGTAATTGTGAGGACAGTATAGAGAATTCAGAAAGAGTTGGTTGGTATATCCAGTCAACATCATGGTGTTTGGACATTATGCCTCCATTCATCTTCCCACAGGGCTTCAGACTCAACATAGAGGCCTACATCAAGTACGTTGAGGAGGTAGTACTACCCTGAGTCAAGAGGGTGGCTGCTGGAAGACACTATGTCTGGCAACAGGACTCTGCACCATGCCACACAAGCAGGAGAACCCAGTCATGATTGTTAGACAATTTCAGCAACCACATCACCCCTTACACCTGGCCATCTAACTCCCCAGACTTGCAACCCCTTGATTATTATGTGTGGAGCACAGTTGAGCAAGAGACCAATAAAACAGCTTTTAACAGCAAAGATGAACTGAAGACAAGGATTATAGCAAACATTCACCAAGAAGACCGTCCATAAGTGTTGCAGGAGATTCTGAAGTCGTCTGGAGGCTGTGATTGAAGCCAATGGTGATTTTATTGAATAAATTTACTTTTTAGCATTTTAAGATAATTTTGTGTAATTTTGGTATATACATCTGTTAAAATGAGATATCAGTGTTATTTTCATTTTTGCGTAATTTAGATGACAATTTATCCATTGTATATATATGTAAAAATCATACCTGCCTTCTCACGTTAACTCAAAAGTTTGTGAAAATATTTTTGATACACCCTGGGTTTGTGTGTGTGTGGTAATAAAATAAGCACATCCCATCGCCCCTCTTGCTTGTAACCATCCATCACAATAAAATAAACATTCCTTAGTGCTAAAGCTGAATTTGTAAAAACAAACTTCATAAGCTTCTACTTAGAGTTGTTGCTATGTTACAGTGCGTGTGTGTAAAATCTCCCATGCAAAGTGGCATAACAGTTATCAGTAGAGAAAATGGAATCAACAGACAGAGTTCAAATTCTGGTTGAGGTTGCTTATGTTCATATTGCCTTAGAAAAGACATAAATTGTTCTGTCACTGTTCCCTGTGTCTGCACTAAATAAGGTCTTGTTACTGATATGCCATGATGCTTGACAGAGAAGAGACTAGGTGAGCAAATACCTGAGCAAACTATTCTCCACTAACTGCTTTACCACTCAAACTGTTAAACTGTTAAACTCATTGTCAATGTTGACAAGGTCAGCTCTGCTTCCTCTTTCTCCATATATATATATATATATATATATATATATATATATAGAGAGAGAGAGAGAGAGAGAGAGAGAGAGACCTTAGAATAAACAACTTAAATAATGCCTTAGTAATACATAGGAATAAATTCAACCATAATTTTGATTTTAAAAACTCTATACTTATAAAAAAAGAAAATAACTCACTCAGAAGGAAAATCCTAGAGAGTGCCGCAATCGACCAATACCCAAATATTAATCTCCGCCCAGGTTTTTTCCCTATTTCACCTTTTCTAACAAAATTACTGCTCTCACAAACAAATGTACACAAAAACATATTAAAATCAAAAGAAAATGGTTGAATCCATCAACAAAGATTAATGAAATATTCTCCACACGTGACATTAACTGACGTCATTTTCAGTTAAAAATACGAAAATAGCGTTCCCTACATTTCCTACATTCCTACACTCTGTTTTTTGTTTTTATTAATTTTCTTTGTTTGATTAAATTCATTTCGTTACTTGCTTTGAAAAAGTCCGCATTAGGACGAAACGCGTCAGCAATTACTGTTTTCTTATTGTCATTTATTTACAAATATTGTCTTCTCTAAAAGTTAAATTTGAGAAATTTTCTCATATATATATATATATATATATATATATATATATGGGGGTATAGTAAATTATCTGTAAGGCTATATCAATTTTTTATTATTATTTATTCTGTTTTTTTTTTATTCTGTATTTTCCAGGGCAGTACCAAATCTTGTAGTTATACAAGAAGGAAACAAAACTATTTTCACCTCCCATTACAACTGGTCTAATGAACATGTGGAATATGCCCCTTTCAATGGATATGCACCTGCAGGGACCGTAAAAGTAAGTTGTTCTTTTCTCATTTGTTGAAACTAAGAAAAAATTCCTCACATTAAAGTTTGAAGATATTCTTTTTTATATATATATGTAGAAAACTAAATAGATATTTTGTATATATGTAAAGAAATACAAAGATGTTTTTAATATATGTAGAGAAAGATATCTTTTTATTTATGTAAAGAAATACAAACATATTCTTTTACATTTGTAGAGAAAGAAGATACTTTATATATATATATATATATATATATATATATATATATATATATCGGTTTTGTAGTGCGTATTCAATTTATGTAACGTAAATCATTCAAACGAAAAACAAATATTCAGTATTTGTTTTTCGTTTGAATGATTTACGTTATATATATATATATATATATATATATATATATATATATATAAAGAAGATATTTCTTTAGATATATGTAAAGAAATATGAAGATGTAATGGGAGAAAGCTATGGGAGAAAGATTTATTCTCCATTTTATTTCCCCCATTATGGGCATTATTATATCTGTGATATAATAACACCATATTTCCCAAACAGAATGTAATGGTTGAAAAAAAGGAATGAAAACATGCCTTGCTCACAGACAGACTTTTATATCACTAAGACATAAACAAAACTATATATACATATATACAAATGTCCCATGCAGAGAAATTACATTAGATATATGTACCCAGCAAGCTGTAAGGAGAAACAAAAGGAAGGGACTTACATATAATATGAAGATATGTCTATGTCTGGAGAAGCTATTCTTAGGACTCCAGCTTCCAAAGAGCCAGATTCATCTATGTCCCAAGCAAGGACATATTCCACAAACAGTGAGTTCTGGGTTTTCCCAAATTGAGGACTGTTAGCTAGAGTTTCTTTCTATATCTGGGAAAGGGAAATGGTACCATGGACTTGTAATCTGCAGGGGGAGGCACATTTAGCCTCAGCCTGGACCCTTTGGCCGAGGCTAACTGAAAGTAATTTCACGTAGTGGCTGCTGTAAAAAAACTGAATTTTGACTGCTGCTATGGTCACCAAAGAGAGATAAACACCTTCCCTATCCTTACAATGTTTTTAATATATGTAGAGAAATATATCTTTTTGTAAAGAAATACAAATATACTTTTCATGTAGGTAGAGAAGTAGGACATTTTTCTATATATAAAGAAATGATTTTTTTATATATGTAAAAAAATTGAAAGATATTTTTATATATGCAGAGAAATATTAAGATATTTTTTTATATATGTAAAGAAATATGAAGATATCTTATATAGATAGAAATAAGAGTATATATATATATATATAGAGAGAGAGAGAGAGAGAGACAGAGAAAGAGAGAGGAATAAAAGATGAGAATATGACACATATATTTTTTTAAATTTCATGTTCCTTCAGGATATAGACAGTCATGGCTCTCCAAAGACTCATTTTTTTTTTTATTATTGTGTATTATCATGACTTTTTTGAGAGAGTTAATGAAGAAATTTGTCTGCTTCTCAGTTTTAAATTCACAGTTTTCCTTCTTTTTTTTTGTCTAAAAATATGCAGAAGAAATCTTCATTAATTTTATCAATGAATTGTGATGTTATAAAATGAATGTTTACTTTAATGGGCAAATATTTTACAATTATTTGACAACAAAGGTGAATGAACTCTCCTTCTCGCTAAAAAAAAAATATGTTTAACTTATATCACAAATCAACTGTAAAAATGAAATGAATTTAACAAAGACATTTCAGTATTCAATGCAATATTTTCTTTTCTTTGTCTGAACATTTCCCCTCAGGATCAAATGTCTCAGACTTCAATAGCTTTGAGGACATTTAAATTGAAGAATTAACAAAAAATATTTAAAAAAATTATTATTACTAAAGACTTCTGCTATGCTTGTGTCTTTCTGGTATATATTTTATAGTGTTGAATGTTTACAGTCATATCATATTGAAATACCAGTTCTTGTATGATCACCAAAGTGA
Source organism: Acanthosepion esculentum (assembly GCA_964036315.1). Lineage (NCBI taxonomy): Eukaryota > Metazoa > Mollusca > Cephalopoda > Sepiida > Sepiidae > Acanthosepion > Acanthosepion esculentum. The sequence continues at coordinate 51,928,594 of OZ038494.1, forward strand.
TACCAGTTCTTGTATGATCACCAAAGTGATCGTACAAGCAACATTGAGCATAGTCAGTACCTAGAGAGGTGACTGCTTCAAAGTTCCAGGTTGCTGTAAGCTTGAATGTGCAGGTGGTATAATGGATAATGGCTCAGAATTGAAAATCAGAGAGCTGACTTTCACATCCAGTTAAGCAACATTGAGCATAGTCAGTATCTATATGGGTGACCACTTGATAATATTAAGTGATGTAAGCTTGGATGTGTGGGTGGTGTAATGGATAAAAGCTCGGAATTGAAAATCAGAGAGCCAAGTTTCAATTCCACTTGGGTTCCACTTGTAACTATATTCATTTACACGTAAATACCCTTGGGAATGGTATAGATCCAGCTTTTCTCCTCCCTGAGTAAGACTTGTATCAGTAAAAATTATTATCTCCAAAAAGTTCTTACAATCTAAAAAAATGTTTTCTGGCTTTAAATAACCTGGAAAATGGTGATAAGTAATATATTTTGCAAAATAGTTGTAATTTAATAAAAAGTTTTGAGCACAGAGGTTTTAGATAAGCATATTTGTTGATTGATGAGAAACTGAAGTGGTTGGTATTTTAAAGAAAATTACAAAGGGAAAGATTATCATTGAATTTACTCCCTTGCAGAATTTCATACTTTCTCAGTATGATGTACAAAAGAGAAGCTAGTTTATTTCATGGAGAGAACCTTTTCTACCTGCCATCAATATGGCTGACACTAGACTCCAAGATGCCTTCTTGGCCTTACATTTTCTACTGAATTGGAGAGGAGTGGCTACATCAAATCGATAGCTGCATCTATTGCAAGGAAAGTTGGGTCACTGTGTTGTGCCAGAAATTTTTTTTTGCCAGAACCCATTTTGCACATTTATAAATTTACCATTTGTTTGTGCACTGAATACCACTACATCTACTCCCCACCTGTGGAACTCCTTTCTATTTACTGGCTTCCGTGTCAACTACACTCTTCAAAAATATAAGTGCAAAATTGTTATATAGGAATAAAGTGTTGCTGCCAACACTTGAATTTGAACATAGATCTCCAGTGAGCAAACACAGGTGATGCCATCATTGAATTAAGTAGGCCACAACTAACGATCTCTATTCCTACTCTATCCTCTATTACTATTTTTACTATTTGGGTAGCTATTTCTAGTCTAGCCTCTATTACTATATAGACTGCTATTCTCTACTCTATTCACTATACTATTTCTATTTTCGGATCACTATACGGATTACTATTCAAGCGAATATTATCAAGCAAGTACTATTAGTGTGAGTGTTATTTGAAGGCGTCTGACACCAGTATTGTTCAACGGCGTACTATAGCTGTATCTGTGATTACAAAGTCTCTACTACAATGAGCATTGCCAAAGTGGCAACAAATATTCATTGACATTACAAAAGTGTCAAATGATTGTTTGTTGACATCTTCCCAAAAAATCAATTGCCATCTTCTGTGTTTTTGAACCCCTTTCATCTTTTGTCCTTTCCTCAATCCTTCCTATTTTCAGTCTTCTCTTTCACTTTCACCCTCTGTAAGCCCCTGCATACTAGTGGCATTACCGTCTTGCTTGGGGGTAGAATGATTAAAAAATAAGAAGATTCACAGATAATAAAGAAAAGAAGTTTGTTAAGAATTATGATCACCTCAGGATATTGCCGGAAAAGAAATATCTCTATAACAAGCTATCTTTCTTGAACAATATATATATATTTTTTTAATTCAGTGTATTAGATAGTACCAAATATATATGAGCAGCCTCAATAGTACCTGCCCAAACACTGAAAAAAAAACCCAGCTAGAGAGAAGTCAAAAGGAAATAAATGTAAGGTTTTATTTTTTACAAAGGAAACTAGATTTGAAATATGTTACATACCTTCTTTCAGTCCCTGAAAAAGCAATGATAGTGAATGTTATAGGACTTGACTCTCAATTCTGGCATGTCATTTTGTAAAAGGCTATGCTTTTCCCACATGGCAGAGGAGCATCCATTTTTCATAGCATTTATGTCAAAACTCCTCTCTGTCCCAATTTGCATATCACTCCCTGGCCATTAGGGATCACATGACCTGGCAAACATGGTGTATACTAATTAGGGAAGAAGAAGGAAAGTTCACACCACACATGCAAATGAAGAGCCTACAATATTGGCATTCAATTGAAAATTACCTGGATTTATTTTTATTTCTTAAATAGGTGTTTTGATGGTAGCTTAATTTAATACTATGAACTAAAATGTACTATTCTGGATTTAATTTTTTTTTGTTGTTCATTTAAGTACCTGAACCCTACAATGTTATCTTTTAGTCGTGATGTGGACCTGACGTAGGGGTCACGGAAGGAAAACACGGAACATGGGTTAGAGGTAAGAAAGATATATTAAAAAGAAAAGTTACATAGAATAGTGTAAGGAGAGTCCATGATGTAGGGAAGTATTAGTCTCACAACAAGTTGCAAATCATCTCATAGTTTTTTGCATTCTTTAGATGACTGCCATTTAAGTGTTCCTTACTGTATGGTAACTGCTAAGAAGGATAGCTTAAGCTGCAAACTATGAATTGGAGATATTAAAATCAAGCAGCAAGAAGCTTGCCACATCCTGACTGTGGGAGAGATGTTGAAGGAAGGTGAATAATTCATCACCCACAAGTGCTCAAAGACATTTTTAGATTCTATCAAAGCTTGAGAATGAGGTCTGGGCAGCTCCAGCCCAAATATGACAACAGTACTACATTTTTGGCCTGATCTGACTCTTGTAAAGATAGAGGATAGCAGGAGGAGTCAGGTACTTACTGGAGTGGTACAGGGAACCGACCATTTTACCTGTATCCTCAGCAATGGATCATATGTATGAATTGCACATGAGGTTGGGTGTGAGTTTGAGGCTCAACAGTCTCTCAAGGCATGGTGCTTCCCCTAGAGTACCTCCATTTATCCTGATTGGTGGTCAGATCGCCAATGATGGAATGTAACGAGCTTGGTCTTCGAGGCATTGAATGTAACAGCCAGTTGGTTTCATTGGTCTGAAAAATGTTTTAACAGATGATGGAAAATGTGACACTGAAAATCTCAAGACACATTGGAATAGTGTCAGATGCCTTCCAAAATCTAAACAAAGTATTAAATGACAAGAAAATTTTATTAGAAACAAAGAAAACAGCACTGGACTGTTATATGAGTCCTCCTATATGACAATGAATGCTGGACAGTTTTCTCATAGATGAAATAGAATCTTGATGTGATTCTACAGAAGGATGTTGAGAATATCATTGATGAAATATGGGAGCAATATGAAGGAAAATAGGAAAGTTGTATTGTGTTGTTCTATAACATGTCAACTTCTGCCTGTCTCTTACTTTACTATACACTTAACATATGCAAATAGGTACAATCCTATTTACCAATCCACTACAGAGATCTTAGTCTCATTTCATCTTTTTACATGTCAGAGTCACTCCCATAGTCTCCTATTCTATTGCATTGTCCTGATCAGAAGAACTCATCATTTCTTCTCTGTCAATATCTTCTTCCATTGCAACATCTTCTTCAATTCTGAATCTTGATTTGTCAGAATGAGCCATTAGCCTTTTTCCTTTCTTTGATATAATGGCTGTGCTATGTCCCCTTTGCATGATGAATTTTGTGCTCTCAAGACTTGCTACTTTGTCTTTCTTGCACCACATCTTTTCATTTGTCAAATAAGACATCTTTAATACAGATGGGCTTTGCAATCTGTCTGCATGTAGAACTGTCCTGTTACTAAGCAGTATCCTTGGTAAGTAATCATCTATAGTATCTCTATTTGGAGAAAATGCTTTTAATCCCATTTTTACTATGTACACCATTATTTCCACAATCCCATTAGTTTGTGGGCGATATGGTGGTGTTTTGTAAGGGAAGCAGCCAATCCACCTCAACCATTTACATAGATCTTCATTAGGAAATTCTGGTGCATTGTCTTCTAATTTTTTTTCCCTAACCGGGGCTGCAAAACACTGGATTCAAGTCTCGACAAATTCTGGTTCACTCAAGCAACTTAAAGATCCTCTCGGTGATGCCATAGGGAACAAAAAGAATACTTGCATTTAGAATTAATTAGTATTTAGAAATAATTGAAATTTCTGAGGCACATAACAAGAAAAGAAAGCTTGGAGAATTTGACACTTATAGGATATACTGAAAGAAAGAAGAGCAAAGTGAATCAGTGGGTAACCTACCTAATGGGTCTGTCTATATTTCTGAGATGAGGTATTATGTACAGTATTTACATTAGTCGGACTATTGTCCTCATCTTTGTCGCCATATTTGTCACAACGTTTCGCCCGTTGTATGCTCCGGCCTTCTTCAGGTGGTTGGAATTTCGAACTGAACCCTTTATTTCGATCACTGGGGTAGACTGTTCTAGTTCCACGTGCCATGTTTGATGGATGTCAGTTATCAGTTATCTCCTGCTAATTTTCCCTCTGAAAGTTCTCCACTGCCTTAACCGGGTATTGAACTCACACTCTTTGGGTCTGTCACTGGATCTAACCAACGCCTTTATCCACTGTGCCATGTGTCCTGTAGGCTTCAGTTCGAAATTCCAACCACCTGAAGAAGGCCGGAGCGTACAACGGCCAAAACGTTGTGACAAATATGGCGACAAAGATGAGGACAATAGTCCGACTAATGTAAATACTCTACCTAATGGGCTTGTGTAGATGGATGGTAGAACAGGGAATATTAAAGGGAGAAATATTGCCTTTAGCTACAAAGAAAAGTAGGTTGTGTAGAGCTATGAACACTCAAGTTCAGAAAGGAAATTGCACATTAAAACAGAAAGAATTCAGTAGCTATAATGTAATATTTTGGTGATTTGACGATACATACAGACCAACAAAATTATACTTTGTATTATAGAAATATAACATTCATAATTTTACCCTCTCAACAAAGATAACCTTTTAAAAGAATTTAAAAAATTCTGTTTTGATAGTTGCCAACATTTTTGTTATATATAAAAATTCTGCTGATGTGATTTTCATATTTCCTTTGTGTCTTATACTGTTGTCTAAATGCATTTTTGATTTAATTAATCTTTTGGTGTTTGTGGTTATATGATTTTATATAAAAACAAAGACACTTTCTTAAATATTTTATTTTTTCTTTATAAAAGAATTGAAGAAAAGCTGTATTATTTTTCTTTTTTATTCTTGTAAATTTATTTACCAGGTCCTCGGATATTCAAAAATAAAAAAACAATTTTCCTGCTTGTTAATTTTTTAGTTCCATAAATAATACTTTTCTCTTGGTTAATTGAAGCAAACTTAATTTCACATGATGTTTTTTTTTTTTTTTACTTGCTTTAATCAGATATTAAACAAAAAAAGAACGCTCCATTTTTCTGAAAAGAAAATGAAATTTAGTGTGTGCAGAGAAAATGGTCTTAGTTCAATAATGTGATTATCAGATGTGTGTCCATGATTTGAAAAGAGAGTAGATTTTCATATCTACAAGTGAATAAATAAAACACCAAATAATTTTATGTTGATGCAAAAGTTTCCAGTATATTGCTAAAAAATATTATTTTATTCATAAAAATTCACTGTCTTGTTATTCGGTCATCAAATTATTTTATTTACTTTTCTAAGGCTTTGCACTGCTTTTGTCAGTAGAAAGATAAACTGGTTGATACATGCTTCTTGTAACAACTGGATATAGATAATAGATCTATGTGCACATATACTTTGTCCCGACACCAACATGTGATGCCATATATTCACCTTTTATTATATTTATTTTTTTCTGACATTTTCAAACTTGGCATTTTGCCATAAATTTACCAAAATCAATGAGACTCCAAACCAACATTGGATTTCTGCCCACAATCTCAGCCCCCAAATTCTTTGGTTCAAGCGAATGAGGCTGGGTGCCATTGTTGAGTCTTTAATTTTATTTTTCCCTCGTTTATGATTTCAAACTTTCACAAGTCTGGTAAAAAATAACTAAAATGCCTATGCTTGTTTTTACTATATAAACATATACACAAAATCTGGGAATATATATATATATATATATATATATATATATATATACACATAGTGTTTGTGAGAGAAGAAAAAATGAAATAGTGAAAGTGATACATATATGGTTATATGCGTTTACGTTGGATAGATATGAAAGCTATATATACAGTTGCTGACAGAATTATTCACACTCATAATTACAAATTAAGCTGTAATATCTCAAATTTTCATGGAAACTTCATGTGCATTTTTTTTTTAACAAATGATGAAATAATGAATTTGAAAGAATGTGCAGTGGTACCAAACACAAAATTTTTATTTTAATATCAAACAATAATACAAAAAAAAACACCAAAAACATTTAACACAGGACAAAATTATTGGCCATCTTGCCTCAATAATCAATTGTGTAATCTTTATTCTTGAGTATTGCCTTTAATCATTTTTGATAGTTTCTTACAAGATCACTACGTACATTAATGGGTATTTTGCTCTATTCTACCTTAGCAATAACTTCTAGTTCCTCAAAATTTAAACGACTTCTTTCTCTTGTTTTTCTTCAAATATGCCCATGAATTTTCAATGGGGTTTAGGTCAGGACTTTGTATGATGTATACCAAAACTGTAATTTTGCTGTAATCTGAGTATTTTGTAACAATTTGTGCCATGTATTTAGGGTTAATGTTATGTTACTTTGTTTTATATTATTTTTAAGAATAGCCAGATACTTCTCTTTATCCATGATACCCTGTATTCTCAATAGTTCTCCTGGTTCAGAAGCAGCAAAACATACCCATAGTGAAATGCTCCCACCACTGTGTGCTTAATTGTTGGGAGGGTATATTTTGGTTTGTGAGCTTCATTCACTTTCCTTCATAGATAACAGGAGTGTCCAAATAATTCTTGTTTAGTTTCATCTGACCATAAAACAGAGTTTGAATATTTACTTCTATATTCTAGATGGCTTCTAGCATAAGCTAATCTGCATTTTAGGTGTTTAGCCTTAAGCAAGGGTGTTTTCCTTGGATGACAAGCTTGAAGTCCTGCTCGATGAAAGAATCTAGTGACTGTATTCTTCGATACATTCAACCCAAATGTTTTTACATCATTGACAATGTCCTTTGTCATTAAGTGAGGATTCTTCGAGACATCTCTAACAATTTTCCTTTCCATCCTCTTAGAAATTAACCATTTTCTGCCAATCATTAATTTATTCCCAACTCATGAGTCTTGTTGTACTTGTTGATAATGCTACCGATTGACGATCTAGGAACAATTAAATGCTTGGAATGTGTTGTATATCCATCAATTTTTTTGTATGTATCAACTAGCTTCATTCAGAGTTTCTTATCAAATTCAGCTGTCTTTGCTGGTTGCAGAACAAATAAGTTATTGTGGTATGTGGCACTCACATATTGTCTTCTTCATTACCTTTTAGAATGTTATAGAATCAGGTCAATACTATTTCATTTTCAAAAGGCGTTTTCAAAAAGACATTACAATTGCCATAGAGCAATATTATTTCATAGTTTCCATAAAGGAGTCGTGTGTGAATAATTTAGGACTGCACCGAGTTTTAGAAAAATCTATAACTATGAATAACAGATCGAAACTTGTAAAAATTTCACGAATCATTCAAAACCAAATACAGAATCAACTATTTATAGTAAATTCAGTAAATACTTTCAAATATTTGCATTGCCTTAGAAAATATGCAAATAATTCTGTCCACAACAGTATATATAAATAAAATAGTGCACAGTAAGTACTGATAGTAGTAATAAAACAGTTTTAATTTGTCTTTTGGGAATAAATTAATGATTGGCAGAAAATGGTTAATTTCTAAGAGGATGGAAAGGAAAATTGTTAGAGATGTCTCGAAGAATCCTCACTTAATGACAAAGGATTGCAATATACCTGAAAGTTCAAGTAGCATTGAGCAGTCAGGCACAAATATATAATTATATTTAGTGTATATATATATATATATATATATATATATATATATATATATATATATATATATATATAACAATCTAACATGTTTCACTTTATTAAAGCTAAAGCTGTATCAGAGATCAGGATAGAAATGATAGAATGATCTATATTGATCTCTGATGAAGTTTTAATAAAGTGAAACATGTTAGATTAAGATCTCTTTTCTGCTTGTTGTTTATCATATCTCATATATATATATATATATATATATATATATATATATATATATATATATACAGGGTGCAATGGATAAATTTTCATCTAAATTATGCAAAAATGTAAATAATGCTGAACGCTCATTTTAATAGATATATTTATCAAAATTACACAAAATATTTTGGAATACTTTCCATCACTGCTGATCAAACCCTGAACTACTGTCAGTCACAATGAATGGATGTCGCTTCAAGGAGACCTTGTGTCTCAAGAGGATATTGGGCCTGAAACTCATGCCCAACTTCAAGTGAAATTTCTATATATGGTCCATTGCCAGAGATGCAGGTAAAATAATCAGCTCCCTGTACTGCTTCAGTAGGTACCTGGCTCCTTATGTCATCCTCATTTGGGCAAGAGGTGCCTAGATCTCACTTTCCAGTCTTGATAGAATTCAAAAGTATCTCTGGTCCCTTGTGGGTGATGAATTATTTTCCACACTCCAATCTCTCTCTCACAGTCGGGATGTGGCAAGTCTCTCACTGCTCTATCACTACTGCCATGGAAAGTGCTTGAATGAACTGCATCTACTGGTTCCACCTGTTCAAGTCTAGAGTCAAATGTTATAAAAACTACCCCTTATCATAAACCCCGGGCTTTGAACAGTGTTGTGTAGGATCCACCTAATCTGCATAGGTGACTACCAACTATATAAATAGTGGTTGGTACCGGAAGACAGGAGGAGGAATCACGAGATCCAACTAGAGACTCTGATCGAATGCGACTAGTCAACACATTCTCCAGGAACGTCTTCCCAGAAATATACAGAAATACTATATGTACTTATTGTGTACACTTTCTTGTTATAATACATTCTTGTTCTAAGTACATTTTGTGTTGCATTATTATTCCATGCAATAGGCGAGATTCAACATTGAGTCAAGACTCAACAAACAGGATGAACCTTAAAAAAAAGGAAAGAAAAAAAATGTTGTTGAAATTCATCAAAGAAGGGGCTGTATTTTTTGTCAACCCAAGTACATTCAATCTCCTCTGAGATCATCCTCAGTGGTAAACTGTGAAGACAAACTTAATGTAACTGTAATCATTGTGATAGTAGTTTAGTGAATGCGCTCTGCTATAATTTTTTAAAAATTAACCGTTGTGGTTACAAGTGTTCCCAGTGGAAAGGAGATAACCAGAGATGATAAATTGCAACATGGTATTAAATGTTAGTCAACACAAATGCATTTTAAAACATTGCTAGAATACTCATAATAAATTTCCTTCAGTGTTGGTTGGTTGCTTTTCATATAGAGGGCCATGAGAATTTGAAGTCCTTGTTTATTATTTTCATGGTGTAGTATATTGGTGCTGTCAACAGGTATCTTCCTGTATTGTGAAGGTGGACAGGAATGTGTCTTTAAATGTTGTGCGATAGAACTTGTATCCAATAAATGGTGTGTAAGGTGTCTTTATAATGTTGTGGTTGTCAATTCGCAGATGGGCTTATACTTTGGATCATAAGCAGATTCTTTCTTTCTCCACACTTTGACCTTTCCATCAATTTGGTAGAGATCAATCTTGGTCTCATCAGTTCATAAAACTTTCTTCCAGAAATTTTGTTGCCCATTTCTGTATTTTCTTACAAATTCCAATCTGGCCTTCTCATTTATACTATTGATGAGTTGTTTGCATCTTCTTGTATGACTGCTCTATTTTTGCTCATAAAGTCTTCTTCAGATGGTGGATTGTGAAACCTTCACCCCTGCACTGTGGAGGTTGTTGATGATGTTGCTGACTGTTGTTTTGGGGTTTCTGTTTCTGTCATCATCTCCTGTTGTTTTCCTTGGTTGACCTGTTCTATGTCTGTTGCTCATTACACCAGTAGTTTCTTTTTCAGGGCATTCCAAATTGTTCTTCTTCTTCTTCATGATTTATATATCATATTATAATTCAGCTTGTTTCTCCATTAGTTAGTAAGTTAATACATGCATTATACACTACCATTACCTCAGGTAAATAATGGACCATTAAGGAAAGAGAAAAAAGATGGGAAAAATGATATATCAGAGACAATGTTTGGTTTTAGAGAAGAGAAAAGAAAGGGAAAATAGAGAAGGTGATAACAGTGTCACATGTTTAACATCTGCTTCAGTGAAATGGAAAACCTTGTCAATTTCAATTCTTTTCATTTTCTTTAAATAATTATATGCATTTATACTTTTGATTGCTATTGCAATAAATTTGTTTAAGCTGTTAAGCTCAAATATCTAATGATGCAATAGGGGAATTTCCACAAGTCTAATCATCGAACTTGCAAGGAGATTATTCAATCATTAACCTGAGAATTGGGATTCATCAGAAAATTCAAACAGGAAAACTGATATTTTCATTGGTACTAGTAGTATATATAAATATTGTTGTAATCTAGGGAAGGTTACTGAAAAGAATAATCACACGAAGGTTGATAATGAATGATAATACTTAGGACAAGAACAACACATATAAGATTCGTTAGTGGCGCATAGAAGAAGTAGTCAACTGCTAGAAGTGAGTCAAGTAAATTCCACAATGAATCTCCAGCTGCAGACCAACATACAGTATTTACTACTGTATTTATGTGAATGGGGAGATACCCATTATCATCTGTAGGTATGCTACAACAAATATATTATCTGTTAATGAATTCAATAAATTCATCAAACCTTGACAGTTGGTGTGTCTGTGAGACTTGAAATCAAGCCTAAGATAAGTTGTTTGAACTTTTCAATTACATAAATAAAATAAATACTGATAATATATATTTACATTTAAGTATGGAAAGCATGAGTGAAAAGAAACTTAGCACTGATGTTTTTATTTAGTCATTGATCAAATAGAGATTTGTATGCTTATATAAAAGAAAAAGATGTTTAGCACTAAATAACCTACAAACTTGGCATTATATCAAAAAATAATGTCAGTAAATTAGAGATTCATTGAGAGTGAATACTTTGGTATGAATACTTATTGATTTTGTTTGAAATCTCTCCAGCACGTTAGAGTTGTCAATATTTTAGAAAATAAAACTTATGTATTAAGCCAAGATTACTGAGAGTTAATTTTTACTGAAGTTTTTAAATTTGTTTTTCTTTATTTTTATCTATTTTTGAATGCTTAGTTGCAATCTTGTAATTTAAAACCGATTTGATTCAAAACTTTGGCAACCCACTGAGGAATCTGATTGGATTTTAATTTTCCCTCCTTTTGCCTTAATCTGTCATTATAAATGCCACTTCTGGTGTTCTTCATTTTATCAGCGGACTTCTTTGAATTCTCGCCATCTAACTTTACTTATCAATATCTGGAAGCAGAGATACAATCTATTTTATGTGTGTTTGTGCATGCATTTGAGTGAGTGGTTAAAACATTTGCATTCTGATGATGAGACCTTGATTCAAATTTGTCAGGGGGCTAACTTTGGGATGGGTAGCCATTAACACCTCCAAAACAAAACTTCTCTCTATAAATGACCTGAGAATTCACTTCCTGCTTGCTCGCCACCAGTGTGGCTGATAATAACCTCCATGAGAATGACTCATTGCACCTTCTCAGGCTAAAATTCTTGGCTGACATGAAGTGGAAAGATTATATTAAATCCATTATTAGGTCTGCTGCTAAGGAAGTTGGTTCACTGTGCCATGCTAGACAATTATTCTCTCCTTTATTTCTTTTTGTTTATACAGAAAGCTTCACCCTGTACAAGGCTCAGGGGCCATTTGAGATAGAGGGTCACAATAAGGGGTAATTTATATGTATAGGAGAGTAAGATAACGGTTGACTCTATACGTGAACAGGTTAAGATTGTAGTGATCAGGGAAACATCCTCTAGGGAGCCTGTTCCATAGGGTAGTGGTTCAAAGGAAGAAACTGTTTGAGTGGAATTTACTTCACACTGATGGAATATTCAGGGAATGTGTATGGTTTGCTATTATGTAAGTGGCATGTCGGGTCCTAGGAATGAAGCTCTGACCTGGTGTAACCAGGAGATGCAGTACATCTGAGCACTTTCCATGGTAGTAACCTGAATCTATGTCACATATTTATAAATCTACCATTCATGCATGTTTTGAATATTGCTGCCACATATGATCTGGTGCTCCTGCTGTATATTTAGAGGTTCTTGATAAAATACAAAGAAGAATCTGTCTTGACCTGGCATCTCAGCTTCAGTCACTTTCCCACCGCTGTAATGTAGCTTCCCAGTTCCTTTTCTACAAATACTTTCATGGTAATTGCTTGGATGAACTCTTGGTACCTAGACTTAAGTGTAGTAATAGATCAGTGGCAAGTTCTTATCAATTCAGAGTTGAATTGGTGAGATGTAACTGTAAGTTTTATACTAAGAGTTTCTTTTCTCACACTTCTCACTCAATGAACTTTTTCCAGCACCATGCTTTCTAGCCAACTTTGATTTTCAAAAATTCAAATGCAATGCCAATCATTATCTACTGTCTCCTTGATTCCTCTTCTTTTATTGATCTTTCTCTTTAATAATGTTTAATGAGAAAAAACATTTTGGACATTTAAAAAAATCATGTTTAAAAAAGGTTGTGTTGTGCATATATATATGTGTGTGTGTGTGTGTGTGTAAGCAATAACTATCCATCACAAGTAATGACCTGATGGTTCATTTCAAGGAACAGTGTGTGTAGATATAATTTGAGGTGAGTAAGGGTTTGCACAAGTCCACACCCACTGTCAAGACATCTCCTTCAGGATCAGAGTGCCACCTTTTTGTCTAGGACATGTAGTGGAGCATCATTATCATGAATAGCCAACCCAAACTTTGATTCAAGGAATTCCGTTTTTGTGTTTCATGTCTTGTGAAATCATACCAGGTTTGAATTCAGAGTATTCCTTCTCTGAAGCTTGTTGTTTCCCAAGGGGAAAGAGTTTACTTTGCTCTGTTATTTACCCTAAAGTTGGGAGAGAAGAGATGGAGTGGTGTCTTTCTCAAGCGCATTAGTGTGAAGTGAATACAAAAAAATTGGTTGGAATTTGAACTTGATATACTGATATATATATATATATATATATATATATTAGTTAAAACAAAAGATAGTACATGTGCACTTCTTATAATATATAGATTTAATAGGCCTGTTAATGAAATTTGAGGAATAAAGACAACTAAATAAAAAAATATTGGCAATAAGATTGATATATATTATATATCAGTCAGCCTTTTGACTTAAATGAAGCACAAAGAGGAAGGTTTTAAAGTCAGAATTTTCAGATACACATGTGTTCTTTTTCACCAAGATGCGCGTATATATATATATATATATATATATATATATATGTATGCATTTTTTTTTTACAATGAGGTTCATTCTTTACAAGGCTCTGGGTGTCACTCAAAGTAAAGGGTTATGTTTGGAGGTCATTTATGTGTATAGGAGTGAATAATAATGGTTAACCCTAGTACTGAACAGGTTAAGATTGTAGTTATTGAGGAAACATCCTGAGACCAGGGAATGTAGTTCTTCCAAGCACTTTCCAGGAAAGTAGCATTAGAGCAGCAAGAGGCTTACCACATCCTGTGGGAGAAAGGTAGAGAACAACTCATCATCTACAAGGGCTCAGAGATGCTTTTGAATTCTATCAAGCCTGGAAAGCATGTTCTGAGCAGCTCTCACCCAGATATGACAACAGTACTCCATTTTGGGCCTGATCTGGCTCTTGTTAAGCTAGTGGATAGCAGGAGGAGTCAGGTACTTATTGGAGTGGCACATACAGTTGAAAGGAACCAATCAGTGACAAGAGCAGATGTTTTTGAGGCAGCATACTTGAAGAAACTTAGGAGAGGAGCTTCCATCATGCAGAATTGAAAGCTGTCCCAGTCTGCCTTCACATAATGAAAAATTGTTCTATGGCACAGTACATCAGGAGATGCCTTAGGTTTGACATCAATCTGGACACTGATTAGGGAATGGTCTAATGTACCTAGTGGAGATAAAACTTTTGATAGGCATTTATCAGGGCAGGAGGTTAGGAAGAAATCGAGGTGGTTCACCTGATGTCCCATTGTGTCTGGGACTGAGGTAGAACTCCAATGATATGGGTTAGTTCATAGCTGATGGAGAAGTCTCTTCAATATCTACCTTCAACATTGATTTTGTTGGAGTGGACTAGCCATGCTTTATGGTGGATATTGAAGTCACCGCAGATATGAGAGCTGGCTGACGAGAATTGAGTGAGGATATTATCAATTTTCTCAGATATATATCACAGATTACCGTTCCCTCAACCTGAGGGTGGTAGAGAGAAAAGATGAATGCGTTAGTATGGATAAGTGCCATGCAGAAGCACATATACAGGAAACTGGGTTCCTCATTTTTTGTGTGCCTGCCACAGGGAAACTCGTCCTTGATGTAAGCTCCGAGGCTGTGGCCATGACAATTCAGGTGGTCATGTTTGGCTATGAGAGGAGAGTAGCCCAAGACTGTGAACTCCCCTACTGCTCCTGAGATGTTGATACTGGTTTCATAAAGTAGCAGGAGGTCTAGTTTAGATTGGAAGAGATGGTGTTCCACTTCTGGAAAAGGTTTAACATAGACCCCACACGTTTGTGTAGGAGATGGTATATGAGGGGTCTACTTTATTTTTTTTAGTTTGTGTTTGATAGTTTTGTTAATTTGTATTTTGACTGGTTTCATGTGTGCATTGGTTAGTGGAAGACTGGCAGGCAGAGAGACAGACACACCCATAGGAGTTACATGTATGAATAACTTGGAAAGAGTCATTCAAAGATATTGCTGTAGTGGTACTCTTCATCATGGTATAGAGAGGCCCCACCGAAGACTACTGCATAGTCCAGAAACCATTCACAACTAGCAGTACAGTAACCCAAATATTATATGCCTGCTGATAGGATAACCTCCTTTAAGGTTCAGATCCCTAACTATCAGGTGGATAATGTTAAAACCCAGAAAATGTCTACCTCCTAGCACCCTTAATGAAGAGACAATCAACCCAGGAAAGAAAATGCATGTATAATGCTTAGAGTGAGAATGTTGTATCTGCCCAGAAGTCAAGGTGACAGAACTCCTCCTTGGGTCAGAAACATTGCATTGGTCAAAGACTTAAAGACACTGAGACTCATTCATATACTTCTATTATTTAAAATAAATACATCCATAATTAATTATCAAATTAAAATAAAATAATAAAAAATAATCACATTTAAATAAAAATAAATAAATATAAACAAATAAGAAAATATAATTCATCAATATATATCTGTCTATATTTCTAAGATGAGATATTGTAATTATTTACACTATTTATAGTAAGCAGTAATAGGGAGTGTTAGAGAAAAGCAATAAAAACAACAAAAATTGCAATATGAGCTTTGGTAAAAATAAATATACTGTGAAAATTAATTCCCCAAAATTCATACACTGATGTCCTCAAGGACATATGGCCCAGTAGATAAAAGTGTTGGTTGGATCCAGTAACTTGACCCAAAGAGTTGTGAGTTCAGTAGCTGGCTACTGCAGTGGTGAACAAAAACTTGGAGAGTTGACTTAAAGGTAGATAGGAAGAGACATGGCATGTGGAACTAGAACAGTTTGAAATTCCAATCACCTGAAGAAGGCTGGAGGATACAATGGATTAATCATTATGAATACATCAACAAAGATGAAGATAACAGTCTAAATAGTGTAAATAACAATACACACATACATATATATATATATATAAGTATATATATGTAAAAATTCAAATATAAATAAAATATATCTGTAAATGAAATTCAACATGTTTGTGTTTATTCAAGTTGTTGAATTATATTTTCTTATTTATTTTGTGTGTGTGTGTAAATGGTTGATTAATGATAAATTGACTGTAAGAACATTTTTAAAATATCTTAAAATCTTATTGAGAGAGTAAAATTATTTTTCTTTTTTTATTGATTAGCTTTCAAATAAAACCAACCTTTTACTGAAAAGTAGACATTTAAATTATTTTAAATGTAGTCTTTAGCTCAAAGCACCTAATGTGTGTGTGTGTGTATGTATGTATATATATATATATATATATATATATATATATATATATATATATATATATATATATATATATATATATATATATATCCCTGACACAAGATGGTGTTTCTCGACTTTTTTTACAACAATGTACAACCTTTACAAGGCCCAGTAGCTGTTATCACACTTTTCAGTATTGATGGAAGTTTCCTTCCTAACCTTTTATTTGAAGTAGTGTGGAATGTAAAAATCTTGAATATGTCAGTATTTTCTCTTTGAGTTACATGTGCCATCCATTTTAGCTGTTACTGCTGTTGGCAGTTCCTTGGTTCTGTTATTTGGTACAGTTCTTTGTTAGTCTGTTGTGCCAGTCCACAATGTTCACCAAAGCATGGTCTTTGCCAAGACCATCAGGCTTCACTATCATGGTAATAAATTGAAAAGTAATAATAATTATGGCAGTAACATATGCGACATAAAAAAAATGAATTTAATTCAAATTTTGAAACTTTTCAAGAACTGAAAAATTATTAACAGTGCCAGGCATTTATTTAACCTATTCATTCAATTCTATTTTTATTCTGCTTTTTCTATCCAAAAATAATGTCCAAAATTTGGCCTCCAAGTCATTTTAACTTATATTTTCAAGTGTTCCATTAGCTGTATAACATTTAGTTCTTTTGAGAAAGTTAAGATCTTAGCTTTTGATTTATTGATGCTATAAAGTTTGTTTTTTTTTTTTTGCTTCCAATTTTTGGTGAATCATCTAAGGCCAGGGAATGACATTTATTACCATCTAATTCATGAGTTGCATTAGAATTTGAAAACTCTTAAATTTTACCTATATAGAAATTAATATATATTTTTATTTCTTATTATTATTGAACCATCTTGATTATGACTATAAACTACATTTGGCAGTAATGCCTCTGATCAGGAGACTGGAGGTTTTGAGGATTGTGGAACCACCTCTTAATTGCTGATGTTCACAAGTCCACCCTGACCTGGTGTGGTAGCACCTGTTAAGGTCTGAGTTGTAGGCAAATAGTGAACCCCAAACAAAAATCAAAACACTAGTAAAGTATAAAAAACATTTTTACAGTAAAAATACCAGCAATACATTTTTATTAAAAATGACCAACAATACATTTGTGTAGTGAAATTATCAAAAATCCATTTTTATAAAAAAAACAATACATTTAAAAAAAAATGAATAACAATACATTTTTATAGTAAAATGACCAAAAGTACATTTTATAATAAAATGACCAATACATTTTTATAGTAAAATGATCAACAATACATTTTTATAGCAAAATTGAAAACAAGGTTTATGTTGTAGTATACCTATGTATGATAATGGGTATGTCCCCTTTAACATAAATACAGTAGTAAATACAGTATGTTGGTCTGCAGCTGGAAATTCATTGTGGAATTCACTTGACTCACTTCTAGCAGTTAACAATATCTTCTACGCACTGCTGGCAAATCTTATATGTGTTATTTGTGTTATATGTTTCCTAAGTATTATCATTCATTACCAATCTTTGTTTGATTATTCTATTCAGTAACTTTCCCTAGGTTACAACAGTTTACATTGTCAAAAGTAAATTAAATAAAAAAATTTGCAGTGATTAATTTCATTTCTTGTAAGGAGAAACAAATTTTCACTCCTCATTTAATTTTGTAAGATTATTTTGAAAAAAATACAGCCAAGTAATTATAATTTAATAATGAAATAATGTCATTCACTTGAATTAATTATAAAGTTGGAATTTTCATATTTAGATTTTGGAATTAAATAACCCATAGAGGTGTTAATATGCCACTAAACAAAACAACCAAACCAAGTTATTTTTATTGAAATTATATATTCATATACATATTTTCATAAACATTGCTAATTATATTGCTATAGTCAAGCATTAAAACTCAGAAAGAAAATGATTTTAAATGATTAGGAATTCTGCCAAGTATAAATGACAAAATACCAACCAAATACCAATACATCTGTATAAGATGTTACTAATACTACCAAGAGATTAATACAAAATTATATGAAATCCAAATTAATCTTCCATGATTTTGACATGTTTTCGATGTAATATCCTAATATATATATATATATATATATATATATATATATATATGTGTATATATATATATATATATATATATATATGTCGTATTTGATGTATGAGGGTCAAGCAGTTCAGTTCCTAGGAACGGACAGCCCAGACACCAGCAAATATGATTTGATTATAGTGGTGAAGGCTTTGTGCAGAACCAACCACACTTTTTGAAGGGCTGAATACAGAGACCCGGTGCACTATGTGCCACAAGGTCCCCAAACGACCCTCCACAGGTTTTGAATTCAGAGTTGTCCTTCTTTTAGAAAAGTTGCCATCCAAGGCTATAGAACCCAGTCTGTCCTATTTATCCATAGCTGGAGGGTATTAGCACATAAGTGAATGCAATGTATTTGATTGGAATTTGAACTCGGCTCACCGATTCCTCAATCTGAGCCGCTATCAACTACTCCACCGTGCCTATATATATATATATATATATATATATATATATATATATGAATATAAACTATATTTGGCAGTAAGGCCTCTGATCAGGAGACTTGAGGTTTTAAGGATTGGCAATGTTCTCAAGTCCACTCTAACCAGCTAATAATATATATATATATATATATATATATATATATATATATATATATATATATATATATATATATATATATATATAGATATCATGTAAATGCATTGCCAATGATTTTATTATAGAAATATATTGAAAACCTAGTCTACTGGGAGCACAAAACCAATGACTATGTATGGAGCAAGATCAAAAGTCTTGTGGGCCAACAGGAATCTCTCTTTAACTTTGATATTCAAAAATATAAATGCAATGTCAATCATTATCTTTTGTCTTAATTCCTCTTCTTTTGCCATATTACTGTTTCTTTGCCTTATTACAGTTAATTTGCCTTGTATATATTGTTTGCTTGCTTTATGTTATTTTTTTGGCTTATTCTTTTTCTTGTTGTTTATTGCAAACTTTGTCAATTCTGTTTGTTGGACAGTTCTGTTATTTAATTTTGCATTTGACTATGGCTACTCACTCCACAAGAGCATGATGTAAAATGAAATTCTGGTTGAAAGAGGTATATGTATAATATATTAATTATAATGTAAAATAAAATACTGGTTGAAAGAGCTATAACATGTATGATGTAAAATGAAATACTGGTTGAAAAAGCTATAACATGTATAATGTAATTTCCAATGATTTTATGATAAAAATTTATTGAAAATCAGCAAGAAAGGGATTGTCAGTGATCAGGAAATAATTCATGGATTACTGGTAGAAAGAGCTATTTGAATAACAAGGAAGGTTTTGCAAGATGATTCACTAAGTGAAGCCCTCACAAAATCTTTGTAGTGATGTTTCAAACTTGATTGGGAAGCCATAGGATGCAATCTATACTCAAGAAAGCCTTCAAAGAGTAGAACACCTGTGTACAGATTGTCATCAAAGGAAATTGGCAACTGACAGTGTGAGAATCAATAAAAGATCTGGGGATTTCAAAGAGATTTGGAGAAGTATAACTAAGTTAAAAATTCCCATAAAAAATTATGATCTGGATTTAGAATGAAAGCAGTGATGACACCTGAATCCATCATAAAAAATCAACATGTGGAATTAATAAATACTTCAAATACATTATAATAATTAATTGTAACAAATTTACTATAGGAGAAAAGGAAACTGAACAGCAATCGAGGCAGATTTGCAAATTGCTACAAAACCAAAACATTAACCTGAAAACTAATATCATAAATGGCATCCAACATGTTTAGAAATGTGTAAACTATCAGCTGTCAAGGTGGAAATGTCACTAGTATGCAGGGGGTTACAGGGAATGAAATTGTGAAAAAAGACTGAGTACAGGGAGGATTGTGGAAAGGACAAAAGATGTGTCAGGACACATGGCCCAGTAGATAAAGACGTTGGTTAGATCCCGTGACTATACCCAAAGAGTTGTGTAAGTAATCATAATACTTCATCTCAGGGATATAGACAGATATTTAAAAATGTCTGAAATAAAATATGACTAATTAAAAGTTTTAGATGATAGTTTTTCCACCATTCTTCTCTGTATCCCTAATGATGTTGGTGATCATGAGTCTCCACAATTTCCTGTCCTTTGTAACTCTTAATAAATTTTGTCTTTTTGTTTATACCTTTCAACTCTTGCCTTCAATCTGTTCTGTGGGTATCAAATTTTCCAAGCCTCTTTCCTCATTATGTGCCATAGAAATTTCAACTGTGTCTTTCTGATGTTAAGTATGTGTCCTTTTTGTTTCCTTTTTCTCTAAAACTTTATCATTGCTCACATGTTTGGTCCATGGTATTCTCAACATCCTTCTGTTGAACCACATTTCTGTTGCTTCAAGTCTCTTCTTCATCTGTGAGGAGATTGTCCATCCAGCATTCACTGCCACATAGGAGGACTGATAATTGTTATACTTGTTTGATTTTGGTATCTCCAATTTGTAATTTGCATGGTGGTTTGTTCCCTTTTGCTAACAAGTTTTATCAAAATAATCCATAACTTATACAGGGAGTAAACTGTGTGTGCATACAGGTAGAAAATGAATTAAGTACACAAAAATAGAAATGGGTGTAAGATGGGTATGTGCCTTCTCACTGGATTTATTCAAACATCACAATATGGAAATCCTAAGAGAACTAGAAGTTCTACCAGGATTTATTATCTGTAAGCACAATTTTAACAATATAAGATATGCAGATGATAGCGTATTGATGACAGACACAGAAAGGAAAGAGTAGGAACTCTTAAACAAGGTAGTTAATTAAAACAAGAAGAAAGACAAATAATCAATTGTAAGAAGAAAGATTGTATTGTTGTCAGCAAAAGGAACACCCCAAGATACAAACTACAAACTGGAGATGTCAAAATCAAGGAAGTACAGAAGTTCAAATATCTGAGATGTATTTTAACAGATGAAGAAAAATCTGATAATGAAATCTGAAGGCATGTTGGAATAGCAAAAGTTGCCTTCTAAATGCTACTCAAAGTATTAAGAAACAGGAAAATTTCATTAGAAACAAAAAGAATGTGCTGAACTGCTATTTAACATCAGTTCTCCTATATGGCAGTGAATGCTGGACAGTTTCTTCACAGATGAAGAAGAGACTTGCGGCAACAAAGATGCAGTTCTACTGATAGTGAGCGAGCCTTGGACTGAACATGGGTGAAATGCGAAAGTTTTAATGAAAATGGAAACAAAAGAGTCCACACACTTAGAGTTAGAAAGAGATAGTTTCTGGGGGACATGAGGAAAGAAGGGTTAGAAAATTTGACACTCACAGAAGATACTGACGGCAAGAAGGACAGAGGAAAACAGCAATTAACCTACCTAATGTGATTGTATAAATGGATGACAGAAAAGGGAATGGGAAGGATAGTAAAAAGACAAAGCTTACTAAGAGGCACAATTAATAGGAAGCTGTGGAGAGCCATGATCGCCCATTTTCTAAATAGACACAGAATGTAGAAGATGATATATGAGGTAACTTTAAAAAGTTCATCTAGCAGAGTACATCTGATTTCAGTTATCTGAGAGAGCTGATGGACATTAAAAAAAAAAAATCATTTCACAACCAAGTAAGGTGATAATACCACTAGCACACAAGTGACCACTAGGACTGAAAGAGGATGAGAAGACTTTAGTGAGGAAAATGGATAATAAAAAAACATGATTCAGGAAAACAGAAGATGGCGATTGATATTGCATTTAGATTTTTGAAGATCGTACATGGAAGGGAAACAAGAAATCAGAAGAGAATTCCACAGGCAGGAAGTGTGAGAAAAGAAACTATTAGAATAGAATTTATGATTACATTTAGCTATTTCAACAGTAAAATAATGGGACCTAGCAGCCAATCTAGTAGTACATTTAAAGTCATGAAGCCAAGGTACCAAGGAGGAAAGCTCATTAGAATAACTGCCATGAAAATATTTATAGAAAAGATGGAGGGAAGACAGGTCACATTTGTGAGAAAATGAAAAATTTGAGAAATGTGTAGAAATGGTTCCGTGATCTTTAAAATGGCTTACAGATTCAAGCAATGTGCTGGCATCAAATTTTGCATGAAGCTCAGCAAATCTGCTACCAAAATTCTTGAACTGTTTCATCAGTCTTTTGGCAAATATTCTTTTGGTCAAAATAGGTTTATGGGTAGCATGTGTATTTCAAAGCCAATTGAAAATTACTTTAAAGAAACCAATCATTAGCAAAATGCTAGAAAATGTGGTAAAAATTCATTAATTCTTCTATGAGATTCATCACTATCTGACTAGGGCTCTGGCTATATCTCTCAAGGTTTTTCACAATATCCAAAGAAAGATCTTTAATGTTATTGTTCATGATTTGGCATCTCAAATTTTTCATTTTCTTACAAATATACACCTGAGGAAGACTGGAAAGCATAACAGTTAAAACACTGTGATAACAACAACAAAGATGAGGACAATTGTCTAAATATAAATAGTGTAAATAATGATAACTCCTCATGCCAGAAATTCAGACAGAAACGAGAGCAATTATCACTTGAACATTAATCATTCAGGGGATTCATATTAATTATATTCCTTCTCTGTTTTGCTATTTTGAAACACTTTTGATTTCTCAGTGTCGGACAGAATTTGAATTCATTGGGCTGCTTGAAAACGAGAAAAAAATGAATAATATTTCTGAAGAGAAACAGAGAGAAAAGAAGATATGAGTTATTTTTATGCTTCTATTCTGACAATATCAAAGAAGAACAATGAATGGTTTTAAAAATAAAAGAAAGAAAAAAGTTTAAAAAACACAAGTTTTTTTTTTCTCATATGATTTTAAATTTAGCTTTGATATTTAGTTTGATTTGATAATAATGAAAAGCAATATGTAGCGTTTGTGAGAATAAATAAAAAAAAGATTATTATCATTATGTTTTCACAGAAAAAAAATAAAAGTTTTCTATGTGTATCCATTTTAAGAGAAGAAAAATAAAAAAGAGAGAGAGGAAGAGAGAAAAAAATTGTCTCCAAAATGTTGAAAGTAGGAAACTTTATAATACTTTTATGAAATACTTTCATACTATTATTATATTATTAGTAGGTATTGCCATTGTATGCAGTCAGTATTAGTTTTAAAATCCAAGTACCACTGTATTTAGACGAACACCCACAATATAATGAAATATAACACAAAGTTGAGTTCAATGTATGTTTACCGTTATTACTGAGAAAATATTCTCAAGCCAGCTCGGTATTTGCCCATTTTGGGTACACCTCAATTATTTGGTAATAAACACAGCTCTCTCCTGAAGGAGAGATACTATCTGGGGGGACAGCCTCCCCTGGGGCTTGAGCTAATATTATTGGCAGAGAAGTTCACTGTTCCTTCAGTCATTCATACAAAACATTGCTTGTATCCAAGGCAATAGTCCAAAGACCATTGTATTTAGACACAAGCCCACAATGCAACAAAATGTGACACAAAGGTTGAGTTTAATGTGTGCTTATCGGTAATACCAGGGAAAAATTCTGAAGTCCACTTGGCACTTCTCTAATTTGGGGATGCTTCAGGTACTGGACAATAAACCCAGCTCCTGAAGGAGAGATAGAGTCTGAGCAATATTCTCAGCAAAGGAGCAAACTTTTGCTTGTACCACTGACAACAGTACAAGGACTATTATGGCCCAAGTACCAGAGTATTTTTTTAATCAGTGTCACCCCAAGCAAGGCAGTACAGCCACTAAGACACAAGGGGTTAAAGGGTGTGGAGGAATTAGGAACAGATACATTAGTAATGAGTTGAAAGAACAGTAGGTAGCAATTAACATTGCATTTAAATTTTCGCAGATTAAAATTGGCTGGAAAGCATGGAAGCATAAGGGAGTTCCACAAGTGAGAGGTGTGAGAAAAGAAACTCTTAGCATAGAAGTTGCAGCTACATCTAGCCAGCTCAATGGTGAATTGATGAGATCTCAATGCCAGTCTAGTATTGCACTTAACTTCATACAGTCGAGGAACCATAGCAAAGAGTCCATCCGAAAAATTACTATGAAATGTTTATAAAAAAGACAGTGGACAAGTGACTGAAGATGAGTTGCCGGAGCAGGACCAATAATATTGCTGATTTTTCTTTGGATCTTATCAAGGGGCTCCAGGTTAAATAGCAAGTGCACTGGACCATATATGGCAGTAATATTCTAAGCATGGATAAATGGTAGACTTATAGATATGCAAGATAGATTCCAGAGAGAAAAATTACCTCATATGATGCAGTGAACTGACTTTTTAGCAGCTGACTTAGCAATGGATTCAATATAGTCTTTCCATTTCATGTCAGCTGAGAACATTAGCCCAAGAAGGTACAATAAGTTACTTTCTTGGAGGTTAGCATAAAACATGCAGATGGAATGCAGAGAGGGATCTTTCAGATGATTAACAGAAAGAAGTTTAGTTTTGGAGGTGTTAAAATTGAGAAGCCATTTTTTGCCCCAGCTATGGTCTTGAGGTCATTTTATACATCAGCTGCCATTTTGTCCTTGTCAGACTTATTATCAAGGCAGGAGTAATTGGTAGTGCCATCAGTGTAGATGCCAAGTTGAGAGCTGGTATCATTGGGAAGGTTGTTAATGAAAATTAAAAACAGCGTAGGACTAAGGATGGAGCCCTGGGGAAGACCCACATTAGTATGAAAGGATCTAGATGAGTGGCTGTTCATGATAACTTTCATTTCACAATTTAACAGGAAAGACTGGATTAGCTCAAAAATGTGCTGGAAATGTGCCTTTTCAGCTTGTGGAGAAGACTTGAATGCCAGACCCTGTTAATAGATTGCTTTCAAGATGTCCAATGCTACAGCCTGGGCTTCACTGTTTTTATCTTTCCGCAATTATCATCAGTACATCAGCAGATGACCTGGACAAATGAAAGCCATATTGCTTGTCTGAGAAAAAACCATATGATGAGAGATGATGAACCAATTCAGCTTTGATTATGTCCTCTAGGAGTTTCCCAAAAGGATGTAGAGGGCTGATAGGCTGATAGTTGGATGTGTCGGATGGTTCACCAGAGTTCTTAAAAACTAGAACAATAGACAATGACTTCCAGCTGGCAGAAAAACAGGAAGCAGTGTGGTATTTATTATACAGTTTAGAGAGAACAGGAGCCAGATTCATCCTCTTCACATTGATATGATGTATTTGGGCTAGGTTAAAAAATTACCTAACCTCCATAACTGTAAGTTGCACTGGCATCACTATTACTACTGATCTCCCACTCTATAGTGCAATGTGGTGGTGGGGTACTGCCACAGATGGTTGTTCCCTGGGATCAGACACCTCTCAATATTTTTTTTTCAGTTGCACTCTGTCAGCAGACAGAGACACAACTAAGTTGTGCTCTTTCCGAAGACAGACACACAACTGAGAGATGTCAACAGTACGAGCAGGAAAAGTACCATTACCTCTACCTTGTGTAGTGAGCCTATGCATATCGTCTACTCATATGCATATGTTCATTAGTAGTAGCACTAACCAACCAGTACTACACATACAAAATTTCATGGAAAAGGAAATCAATATTGATGGCATCATTTGCAACCTGGCAGTCAATGAAAAATACCCTTGCAAGTGCTTAACTTAATTAATTTTTTATTTATAAAACTAGGATAATGACGATTAATATTTACAGTCTTTCCTCTTCTATATACCATGTTCCTTCAGGATGTTGGTGATTATGGCAATTGAACTTTACCTTGATGTATCTCCATGGCAAAAACAGTAAATAAAAGCCTGCTTCTCATGAGGATCATGGGAGAAAGAGAAAATAGAAGCTAGACAATGGGGTTTGAGATCACTTAAAGAAGAAGAAGAAGAAGAAGAAGGAGGAGGAGGAGGAGGAGGATGGTATTAATCTTTTGGAAAATAGTCACTGAATCTTGCTTTGTTGTTAGGACTCCTGCGGACAAAACAGTAAAGGCAAGCCTGACTAAAAGGTGGTTTCCCAGGTAAAGAGAATGCATATTTGATCTCTTCCAAGGAGTAGATTTTCTTTAATAAGCCTTTTGATGATCTAGGCTGGTAGATATTTATTTCATTGTTTAGAAATAAAAAAAAGAGAGATGGAGAGAAGAAAAGTATCTCTGAAATGTCAAAAGTAGATAACACTTATAATAAATTTATGACACTTTCATACAAAATTTCATGGAAAACAGATTCCATATTGATGGCATCATTTGAAAATGGATTCCACTTTCAAGTGCTTAACTAGTTATAAAAATTTAGTATAATGATACTTAATTAATATTTACATTTTTTAGTGATCTAAAATAATGTTTTTCGGATTTTGGGATGTTTTTACATTTTTTTCTAGCTCTGTGGGATTTGAAACAGAACAACTTTTTTTTTCTTTTTTACCTTTGCAAACTTTTGAAATCAATGAGTTATAGTTATCTCTTTTAAAAATGGTTAATTCAGTTTTACCTTCCTGCAAGGAGCTCCATGGCCAAAGATTTAAGACCTGCCTGGCTAACAGGTAACTTCCCACAAAAAGAGAATACAGTTTTCACCCATGCCAAGAGACACATTTACTTTAAGGCAATTTTTGCTTGAGCTAGGCTGGCAGATGTTAATTTCACTGTTTAAAAATAAAATAAAAAAAACCATAAGGGAGGAATATGGAAAGCGAAAAAATCTGAAAAATAGTCATGATATTTTTATGGTGTACATTCATGAAAATCTTTTTTTAAAAAGGATTTCATTTTGATAGCATCACTTGGAAGCTGTCAGTTAATGGAACCCACTTAAAAGTACTTAACTTCTTATAAGAAATTACTTTAAAGTATAAAGTTAGACTAACGATACTTAAGTAATATCTATGTTCTTTTATGATCCAAGAAATAATTTCTACTATTTTCTTTCTTTTTTAAGATTTTTTTTTTATCTCTCTCGTATCTGAGCTACTTTATCTTTTTAAATTTTGTAAATGTTTGAAAGCAATTAAAGTTCATGTTCTTCTCGTATGTGCTATGTCCCGTCAGGACGAGGATGATCATGGCTCTCTACAATTTCCTGTACTTTGTAGCTCTTAGTAGTTATTTTTACTATCTTTCCTAATCCCTGTTCTGCCAACCATTTATACAAGCTCATTAGGTAGGTTATGTGTTACTTTCCACTTTCCCTTTTGCTTTTAATTTGGTCTGTGAGTTTCAAATTTTCTAAGCCCTCTTTCCTCATTATGTGCCCCCCAAAAATTCAACTATTTCTTATTCTATTTGTAAGTATCCCTTTTTTTTCCCATTTTCCCTAAACTTTGGTCATTGCGCACATATTCAATCCTCAGTATCCTTCTGTAGAACCACATTTCTGATGCCTCAAGTTTCAGCTTCATCTTTGAGGAGATTGTCCAGCATGCATTGCCATATAGGAGGACTGATATTACATAACACTTCAGTACTCTTTTCTTTGTTTCTAACGACATCTTCCTGTTTCTTAATACTTTTCTTAAATTTTGGAAGGCATCTTTCACTATTCCAATGTGCCTTCAGATTTTGATGTTGTATTTTCCGTCTTCTGTTAAAACACTAAGATAGTTACATTTTTGTACTTGCTCAATTTTGGCATCTTCAATTTGTATTTCACATGTTGGGCTGCCCCTTTTCATGAAAACCATATATTCTGTCTTCCTACAATTGATGTTTTACCTATCTTAAAAATGGGAATTGAACCTTGCCTTGTTGTAAGGAACTTCATGGTCAAAACAGTAAAGGCACACCAGATAACTTTTTATGATATTTTATGATATACATTTATGTAAAATTTAATGAAAAAAAAGGAATCCATATTGATAGCATCACTTGAAAGATATCAGTTAATGAAATCTACTCAAAATTATTTAACTGGTTATAACAAATTACTTTAAAATATAAAGTTCAGATAATGATACTTTATTTTGTGAGCTAAGAAAATTTTTCTATTCAAGTTTTTTTTTGTCATTTTTTCCAGTTCTGTGAGAACTACTTTCTTCTTTTTTTTTTAAAAACTTAGTAAACATTTGAAAGAAATTGTTCATAATTATCTATCTTTCAGGACTTTAACAACAAAGAAGATAAGTGATAGGCTTGACAGAAAATATAGGACAATGTTATAGGGCTATACTTGGCATATCATGGAAAGAACAAGAAAGAAATAAGGAACTCTACAGAAAACTGCAAAATGTGATGGAATCATGACTGTTTAGAAATGTATGATTCATTAGGCATATTTAGAATATGAAAGAAGAACCATTCTCTATTAATCGTCTGAGAGAACCATTTCTACCTTCCATCAACATGGCTAATGCTAACCTTGACAAGAGTGACTCATTGCGTCTTCTCAGGCTAACGTCTTCCACCAACATGATGCAGAAAGATTATATTGAATCAATTGCTAGGTCTACTGCTAGGAAACTTGGTTTACTGTGTTTTACTAGACAATTTATCTATCTTACATATTTACAAGTCTATCATTCATTCTTGCTTTGAACATTGCTGCCACATATGGTCTGGTGCTCCTGCTATATATTTAGAGATCCTTGATAAAATCCAAAGAATAATATTCAATGTTATTGGTTCTGGCTTCAGTCACTTTCCCACTGTTGTAATGTAGCTTACTTGTGCCATTTCTATAAATACTTTCATGGTAATGGTTCTGTTGAACTTCTCTCTGTGGTACCTAGGATTCATATATTTACGCATAGTCCTAGATTGGTACAAAGTTCTCACCCTTTTACAGTTGAATTGGCTAGATTTAACTGTAAGTTCTATGCTAACAGTTTCTTCTCTGGCACTTCTCACTTGTGGAACTCTCTTCTGGATTCTTGCTTTCCAGTCAAATTTGATCTTCTAAAATTTAAATGCACTGTCAATCGTTATCTTCTGTCTTTTTACTTTCTGTTTTTTCGTTGTTCTTGCTCTTTAATAATGTTTTTCTTTTTCTTATATTCTTTCACACTCAGTAACTCCTGTGTCTTAGTGGCTTTCTTGCCTTGCTTAGGGTGATATGGTTAGAAAAAAGATACTTTTGTGGGAACCTAAACACAGAGAACAAAATTTAACTAAGACATTTTTTAATTGAGCTTGTGCAGCCTCTAACTTCTACCATGATAGTTCTCTAGTTTGGCTGAAGATTCTGTCATAAACGACACCATAATTATCGTTTTTATTATTGTGGTGTGTACTAATACTAGGGTATTTATTTACTAATTCCTTTACAAAGGCAGCAATGTTAAATTCATTGACTATTAAGTTAACTGAACTGGATGCTGACTTAACCTTAACTTCACATACAGTTGCAGCATCCCTAATACATCTGTTTTTGTAGTCAATTGTTAAAAATTGTTTCTAAAATCACAGCCTGATTGTAGATTAGTGATATCTTCAACCATAAATATCCATTAGAATACCCTTCTCAATCAAGGTCCTTTAACTTCTAGATGTGTCTAACGATTTTCTCCCTACTAGCCATAGAGATGGATAAAAGTGTTTTATCTGATATAATGCCATTTACTACTGAGGGTGATAAGATAGATATGCTCACACCTGTATAAATGATAAAGCTTATTTTAGTTGCTTAGAAAGGATACTGGTTTGAAGGCAATAATGCCATTAAAAAACAAGGGGTTACTTGGAATGAAAGAGAATGAGAAGACTTTAGAAGCAGGAACCAGAAACCCAATCCTAAAATGAAGGGAAAACTTCTACTCATCTTCAAAACACTCATTTCCTGTCTTTTCAACAGGAGTAAAGGTTTATCTCTTGTTTCCTGTTTAATATTGGGTTTCCAGTTCCTTCTCTTAAAGTCTTCTCATTCTTTTTCACTCCCAGTAACCCCTTAGCAATTTTTGGGAAAAAGCTGAGTGGAACTTCTTTGTTACAACTGGAATAAGGAAGAAATGTGGGTGATTCTATCCCATGGACATAGGATTGTGAGTTCTACCTATAAAAGACTGAATTAGTGGAATTAAAGGGTGGAAATTTAGGGTATCTGTTCCTATATTCATTTGTTCAAACTTGTCTAGGAGCTTACTCATTGCTTTTACTTCCTTCTACTTTTTCCAATATGCTCTGTGAGTGTTAAATTCTCCAGGTCTTCCTTTCTCATTATATGTTCCCTAAATTTTTGCTGTCACTTTCTAATTGGTAGTAGTAGCTTATATGTAGTTTGTAGTTTCTTTAAAATGTTCTCATTTGTCATATGTGTAGTATTATACCAGAGTGGGCATGTGGCTGAGTGATTAGAATGTTTGCATTCTGACCATGAGACTTGGGTTCGAATCTCACCATGGTCGATTTGTCAGTAAGGAAACTTCCTGATGTTATCGAACTAGAGGGGCCAATCCCAGCGTGCGGCACATTTGAAAAGTGCATGAAAACCCTACCACGGGTTGACCCAAGCCTTGTGAGTGAAATTGGGTAGATGGAAACCTTGGGGGTCAACAATAGCTGTGCTAGCACAAAATCACAAGTCATCATGGCTGAGGGCTTGAGCATGTTGGCCTTGTTCAAATTGTTGATCATGCTAGATAACATGCTCTTTCCCACAAGTGGGCTCTGTGGGTGTTGAATAAACACAAATGCGCCTGAGCAAGAATCTGCAATAGGGATTGGCTAGCCACCCTAGTAGACAGGTATCCTCGAATACAAGTGGCCAGCTATACATTATGTCAGAATAGGCTTTTCACTCAATTTCACACCAGATCAAGTAAACCAGATGCAAGGTTGATCTGGCATTATCCCCACCTACCTGCATTTTTCTTTTGCAAGCATTGGAAAGATTTGTAATGCACATAGTTATATAAACTATTTCCCCAGAGAAGACTTAGGTAGTCTCTCAGAGATTACAGATGGTGGATGTAAGAACAGCATTCACTTGAGGGATCTATGGGTTCATTTAACACAGACTGGCTGAGAGTAATTGACAAAGTCAAGAGTTGAATATGATGTAACTTAAATATGAAATATTGAAGGTTTTTGTTCTTTATTAGTACGCTTGTGTCATCATTAACTGACATCCTGACTTTATTGCTTAAACTCTCACCATAGTATTCTTAATATTCGCTGGTAGAACCACATCTTGGTCACTTCAAGTTTTTTCAATGACATTTCAGAAGTTTCATGAGATTACTCATATTGGTCTACTTAGTATATATATGTAACCCCATCATTTGATAAGACACCAGAAGTGTTGAAACAAAATGACTATTTTTGTAGTGATTTTATAACATATTTATGTTATAATTTTCGAATAAATTATATTTGCTCTACTCTGTATTGAGCACTCTTTTAAGAATAGTATTTTTGGTTATTGAAATTTATTCCATATACACCAAACCTATACTTGGATATGTGTATATATATATATATATATATATATATATATATATATATATATATATATATTATCAATTTAACTCTGAAAAAAATATTGCTACTGCAAGCTAAATCTAAAATTATCTCAGAGAGGAACTGGACTTATTTCCAAGTTAAACTACTGTGGTAAGCCGAAAGATGCATTATGAAAAATGTAGTGATAAAACCAATGAATATTAGTCTGGAAAAATTGTGGTTTATGGTAATTGTAATTTGGAGATTATTTTCAAAACTGTGTAAAACTTTAAGTGTAATGGAATAAGTAACATGAGAATTATGTAGAAAACAATATTGAAGATAGAGAA
Source organism: Acanthosepion esculentum (assembly GCA_964036315.1). Classification (NCBI taxonomy): domain Eukaryota; kingdom Metazoa; phylum Mollusca; class Cephalopoda; order Sepiida; family Sepiidae; genus Acanthosepion; species Acanthosepion esculentum. The sequence goes on from OZ038494.1 coordinate 51,960,614, forward strand.
AAAAAGCATGCAAAAAGTTTTAAGTAAATTGTCAATCTAGTGAAGAGTTCTAACTAGTTATAGCTTATTAGATAATATATATATTTGATTTTGTTAAATATTTGTTAAGGATTTTCATTATGTTTATATTATCCTAACATATTGACATGCTTCACCGAGGCACTATTATTATCAGAAAAATATTTTTATTTCAACAAATCTTCTTCCTTACACTATTTATATTCAGACTACTGCTATCATCTTTGTTGTTGACATCACAACATTTCGGCCATTGCACCCTCCAACCTTCATCAGGTGTACATTGATCTAGGTAACCTACAAGGAATTCCAAACTGAACCCTTTATTCAATCTACGGGGGTAGACTGTTCTCATTCCACTGCTCATGTTTAGAGATATTGTCTTGTTCTTTTTTTTTTTCAGTTCTGTTCAGTTATTGCTTACCTGTTTCCACTGATTGAACTGCCACCCACTATCTCATCAAATTCACAAACAAATGCTTTTATCCTATAGAACAATGGCCTAATGAATTAAAGCATTGTTTTGTGAATTTGGTATCATAATGGTTGTGAGTTCAATCCCTGGTTCAGGATGCGTGTACTTGCACTCAGTGGAAACTAGCTGGCAATAACTGAACAATAATAAATAAAATAATAACTAGACAATATCTCAAGATATAAGCAATGGAAGTGACAACTCCAAGTAAATGTCTGTACATCTTGAGGTATATAAAACATATTAAAAAACTCCCATTACAATGCCACCGGGTCAAAGAGCATTTGACCAAGAAAGATGTGATAAAAAACCAACAAGAAAATCCAGAAATAGATGAATGAAAAAGAAATAATCAAAGTTAAGAATACTACTCCAATTTTTTAATAGAATAAATTAGTGTTGCTCTTAAGTATATTCTGAACATTCCAGTGTTGTATTCAACTTGAATTAAGGCATTTGAGGTGTTTGTCTGCAGTGAAGCATTTCATTGGCAGTTCCTTGAAGAAAAGCAATATTTCTTTAGTTTCTTTTTTTTTGCTAGAGTTATTGGCTTCTTGCCAGACACAAGGTGAGAATTGGTACAAAAAACTACAATGGAATCACAATTTAACATTAAACATAGATTGGGGTTGGCGCTTGATTCAATTAAAAGATACGATTTTTATCTCCCTTTTTTTTCTCTTCTCTGCACCGTCACTTTTTATAAAAAAAAAACAATTTTCTATTTTTTTCCATTTTTATTTTCTGATTTAAGAATTCCCTACATTTAGGGAATTGTTGCTTTTGCTTCTGTTTATTTTTATTTCTCCTTAATATTTTAATAGTTTCCATTGAGGGAGAAAAAAATTACTGGTTGCCAAGTATAATAATGATACCAGGGAATTTCTCTTGTTAAAATACTATAGAAACATATTCTTAAAGACACCAAAAAAAAAAAAAAAGAAAAGAAAAACACTCAGTTACTATTGGATTTCTTATAAATATAGTACAAGACTGCAAGTACAGGCTACTTCATGGGAATCAAACTAATTTGACAGTAGTAATCAACTAATTAGCTCATTGATACAGACTTCTTTTTTCCAGAATATGGACCATCATGGCTTTCCACAGATGCCTTCTCTGGGATTTGCCATGTTTTCTTTGGAAAGATAATGGAGTAGTTTCTTGTTGCAATTCAAATGCCATGTCTCTTCAGTAGTTTTTCACAGATTCATTTGATTTATTAGTAGCTTAAAAGCATGTAGACTTTTCAGCTAGTAAAGTTCCAAACTAAAGGGACCTTTGAAAATCTGAATTCCTCACTTCACTTTATAGAACTTCAAAACCTCACTTTAACTCTAATTCAGGCTATAAGTTCAGTTCTGGCCAAAAGACTGATCTGGGCCAAAATTCTAATCAAATCATAACCTCAAATCACAAACTCTGTGGAATTTCAATTGAGTTGGTTTTCTTCAAATCACAAACTCCTCGGCATTATGAAGAAATAAAATTTATTTCCTCAATTCACAAAGTTTTGGAGATATTTGAAACTGAATTTAAAACAAAAATTTTAAATTCCCAAAGTTTTTGTTTTACTTTAAACTCAATATAAATCACTAATTTTTTTCAGTTATTTTGAAATTTGAATTTTCAAGCACTAGATAAAGGGCAGATTTTCAAATCTGGCATTATCCTGATTCTAAAAAAGTATATGTCAATGTAGAGCAAGTGCGGTTTTCAGACACAGGGACGGACAGACAGAATTTGCCATTTATTTATTTAGACCATTGCTTTCTCCTTGGTTTGGAATTCAGATCTGTCTTTTTCTTTTCAGGATATAGGCAATCAAGGCTCTCCACAGTTTCTGTTTCTCCATTGTGAATTGCCAAGCATTCTTGGCAAACATACTGGAATGGTTTACTATAGTTTTGAATTCAGAGTTTTGCTTCCCTTAGAGTAGTTGCCACCCCAAGTCTAGAGAACACAGTCTACTCGATTATTTAATCTATAACTGGGGAGCAAAAACATAGAATTATGCCTTTCCCAAAGTTGGTTTTTGAACTTTCCTGTACCAATATCCATTATGGTAAGTGCGACACTGAGATCTATGGAAGTTTTGGGATGTCCAAAGACACTTTCCAAAAGCTGGGATGCTAAGGATATCATGGACCAAGCATGTGAGTGATGATGCGGTCTTAGAGAGGTTGAAAACAAGGAGGAGGCTTATACTTAACATCAGGAAAAGGCAGCTTAAGTTTCTCAGACACATAATGAGGAAGGAGGGCTTGGAGAATCTGATACTCACAGGTTGAATAGAGGGAAAGAGAGACAAGGGAAAACAATGTGTGACATACCTGGCAGGCTTAAGCAAGTGGATGACAGAACATGATCTGGAGGAGGAAGCAGAGGGAACTAAAATGAGAATTAGCCAGATTAATAACAATAAAAATAAATGAAAATTATTGTATATAAAATCTACCCCTTTTCCTCCAACAAAATGGCTAACATATAACTCTAATATAAAATTCAAAGGAGAATCTGCAATGCTATTGGTCCTGACCTGGCATCCCAGCTTCAATCACTTTTCTACCACCATAATGTAGCTACCCTCTGCCTTTTCTATTAATATTGTCATGGTAATTGTACAGAACTTTACTCTATGGTACTTAGACTATGAAGTTAAGCGCAGTACTAGATTGGCAGCTAAGCCTTATCGTTTTACACTTGAACTGGCTAGATGTAACCATAAGTTCCATACTAAGTTTCTTTTCTCACACTTCTCACTTGTAGCACTCTCTTCCATCTTCTTTCTTTCCAGTCAAGTTTGACCTTCAAAAATTTAAATCCAATGTCAATCATTATCTTCTGTCTTCTTAATTCTTGTTCTTTTATTCTTCTCTCTTCTTAGTAATGTGTCCGGCTTCTTCTTATCCACTCAACTTTGATCTTGAAAATTTTAAATGCAATGTCAATCGTTATCTTCTGTCTTCTTAATTCTTGTTCTTTTATTGGTCTCTCTCCTTAATAGCGTTTTTTTTTTCTCATATTCTCTCACATTCAGCAACCCTCTTGTGTTGTAGTGGCTTTATTGATGTGTTTGGAGTGAAATGATTAAAAAAAAAAAGAAGTTATGGTCAAATTGAGATATCTGATACTCTAAATTACAAGTACTTGATCCTAGTCTAACTGAAATAGTTGTCCTTATGTGTCATCAGAATTAAATGTGAGTTGAAACTGGTGCATGCTGCATTGGGTGGACTTTAAACAGTCTTTGTAGATGTGATCATTCAAGTAATTTTTCTTGTTCATTTCCTTCAGCAAGTACATTACAATTTAACAAGATCACTGCGGTTTTCCAGCTGAGAGGATGAGATGTACAAAGCAACTTCTAAAGAACCAATAGAAGTCTCCAGAACAATGAAAACGAGAATAGTATTCTGAAAAATAGATCTGTGAGTGGCGTAAGAGTTTTGGATGCTGGAAACAGAATTAGCAGGTTGAGTTCAAATTCTAACCTAAGCTGTTGTGTTCATTTTTTGTATTAATGCCCTTGGGAAAAGGAACCATCCAATAGCGCTTGTAAAGTGATATAGATTAAAACATTATGTGGATCGGATTTAATTCCTTTTAAACCTGAGTTCTTCTTTTCTTTTTATGTGCCATGTCCTTTCAGGATGTAGGCAATCATGGCTCTCCACCTCACTCTATCCCTTGCAGCTCTCAATAAGTTCCTTCCATCTGCTTCCTCCCCCAGACCATATTCTGTCATCCACTTGCTTAAGCCCGCCAGGTATGTCACACGTTGTTTTACTTTGTCCCTCTTTCTCTCTATTCGACCCATGAGTATCAAATTCTCCAGGCCCTTCTTCCTCATTATGCGTCTGAGAAACTTCAGCTGCCTCTTAAGTATAAGCCTCCTCCTTGTTTGCAACCTCTCTAAAACCTCATCGTTGCTCATGATGTGGGTGATTAAGGCTTTCCACAACTTCCCTTTCCTTTGTAGCTCTCAGTAAATTTTGTCTTCTTGCTATCTCTCCTAATCTCTGTTCTGCCAACCATTTACTTCTTCTCCTTCTATGCGGCATGTTCCTTCATGATGTGAGTGATCAAGGCTCTCCACAATTTCCCTTTCCTTTGTAGCTCTCAGTAAATTTTGTCTTCTTGCTATCTCTCCTAATCTCTGTTCTGCCAACCATTTACTTCTTCTCCTTCTATGCGGCATGTTCCTTCATGATGTGAGTGATCAAGGCTCTCCACAATTTCCCTTTCCTTTGTAGCTCTCAGTAAATTTTGTCTTCTTGCTATCTCTCCTAATCTCTGTTCTGCCAACCATTTACTTCTTCTCCTTCTATGCGGCATGTTCCTTCATGATGTGAGTGATCAAGGCTCTCCACAATTTCCCTTTCCTTTGTAGCTCTCAGTAAATTTTGTCTTCTTGCTATCTCTCCTAATCTCTGTTCTGCCAACCATTTACTTCTTCTCTTTCTATGCGGCATGTTCCTTCATGATGTGAGTGATCAAGGCTCTCCACAATTTCCCTTTCCTTTGTAGCTCTCAGTAAATTTTGTCTTCTTGCTATCTCTCCTAATCTCTGTTCTGCCAACCATTTACTTCTTCTCCTTCTATGCGGCATGTTCCTTCATGATGTGAGTGATCAAGGCTCTCCACAATTTCCCTTTCCTTTGTAGCTCTCAGTAAATTTTGTCTTCTTGCTATCTCTCCTAATCTCTGTTCTGCCAACCATTTACTTCTTCTCCTTCTATGCGGCATGTTCCTTCATGATGTGAGTGATCAAGGCTCTCCACAATTTCCCTTTCCTTTGTAGCTCTCAGTAAATTTTGTCTTCTTGCTATCTCTCCTAATCTCTGTTCTGCCAACCATTTACTTCTTCTCCTTCTATGCGGCATGTTCCTTCATGATGTGAGTGATCAAGGCTCTCCACAATTTCCCTTTCCTTTGTAGCTCTCAGTAAATTTTGTCTTCTTGCTATCTCTCCTAATCTCTGTTCTGCCAACCATTTACTTCTTCTCCTTCTATGCGGCATGTTCCTTCATGATGTGAGTGATCAAGGCTCTCCACAATTTCCCTTTCCTTTGTAGCTCTCAGTAAATTTTGTCTTCTTGCTATCTCTCCTAATCTCTGTTCTGCCAACCATTTACTTCTTCTCCTTCTATGCGGCATGTTCCTTCATGATGTGAGTGATCAAGGCTCTCCACAATTTCCCTTTCCTTTGTAGCTCTCAGTAAATTTTGTCTTCTTGCTATCTCTCCTAATCTCTGTTCTGCCAACCATTTACTTCTTCTCCTTCTATGCGGCATGTTCCTTCATGATGTGAGTGATCAAGGCTCTCCACAATTTCCCTTTCCTTTGTAGCTCTCAGTAAATTTTGTCTTCTTGCTATCTCTCCTAATCTCTGTTCTGCCAACCATTTACTTCTTCTCTTTCTATGCGGCATGTTCCTTCATGATGTGAGTGATCAAGGCTCTCCACAATTTCCCTTTCCTTTGTAGCTCTCAGTAAATTTTGTCTTCTTGCTATCTCTCCTAATCTCTGTTCTGCCAACCATTTACTTCTTCTCCTTCTATGCGGCATGTTCCTTCATGATGTGAGTGATCAAGGCTCTCCACAATTTCCCTTTCCTTTGTAGCTCTCAGTAAATTTTGTCTTCTTGCTATCTCTCCTAATCTCTGTTCTGCCAACCATTTACTTCTTCTCCTTCTATGCGGCATGTTCCTTCATGATGTGAGTGATCAAGGCTCTCCACAATTTCCCTTTCCTTTGTAGCTCTCAGTAAATTTTGTCTTCTTGCTATCTCTCCTAATCTCTGTTCTGCCAACCATTTACTTCTTCTCCTTCTATGCGGCATGTTCCTTCATGATGTGAGTGATCAAGGCTCTCCACAATTTCCCTTTCCTTTGTAGCTCTCAGTAAATTTTGTCTTCTTGCTATCTCTCCTAATCTCTGTTCTGCCAACCATTTACTTCTTCTCCTTCTATGCGGCATGTTCCTTCATGATGTGAGTGATCAAGGCTCTCCACAATTTCCCTTTCCTTTGTAGCTCTCAGTAAATTTTGTCTTCTTGCTATCTCTCCTAATCTCTGTTCTGCCAACCATTTACTTCTTCTCCTTCTATGCGGCATGTTCCTTCATGATGTGAGTGATCAAGGCTCTCCACAATTTCCCTTTCCTTTGTAGCTCTCAGTAAATTTTGTCTTCTTGCTATCTCTCCTAATCTCTGTTCTGCCAACCATTTACTTCTTCTCCTTCTATGCGGCATGTTCCTTCATGATGTGAGTGATCAAGGCTCTCCACAATTTCCCTTTCCTTTGTAGCTCTCAGTAAATTTTGTCTTCTTGCTATCTCTCCTAATCTCTGTTCTGCCAACCATTTACTTCTTCTCCTTCTATGCGGCATGTTCCTTCATGATGTGAGTGATCAAGGCTCTCCACAATTTCCCTTTCCTTTGTAGCTCTCAGTAAATTTTGTCTTCTTGCTATCTCTCCTAATCTCTGTTCTGCCAACCATTTACTTCTTCTCCTTCTATGCGGCATGTTCCTTCATGATGTGAGTGATCAAGGCTCTCCACAATTTCCCTTTCCTTTGTAGCTCTCAGTAAATTTTGTCTTCTTGCTATCTCTCCTAATCTCTGTTCTGCCAACCATTTACTTCTTCTCTTTCTATGCGGCATGTTCCTTCATGATGTGAGTGATCAAGGCTCTCCACAATTTCCCTTTCCTTTGTAGCTCTCAGTAAATTTTGTCTTCTTGCTATCTCTCCTAATCTCTGTTCTGCCAACCATTTACTTCTTCTCCTTCTATGCGGCATGTTCCTTCATGATGTGAGTGATCAAGGCTCTCCACAATTTCCCTTTCCTTTGTAGCTCTCAGTAAATTTTGTCTTCTTGCTATCTCTCCTAATCTCTGTTCTGCCAACCATTTACTTCTTCTCCTTCTATGCGGCATGTTCCTTCATGATGTGAGTGATCAAGGCTCTCCACAATTTCCCTTTCCTTTGTAGCTCTCAGTAAATTTTGTCTTCTTGCTATCTCTCCTAATCTCTGTTCTGCCAACCATTTACTTCTTCTCCTTCTATGCGGCATGTTCCTTCATGATGTGAGTGATCAAGGCTCTCCACAATTTCCCTTTCCTTTGTAGCTCTCAGTAAATTTTGTCTTCTTGCTATCTCTCCTAATCTCTGTTCTGCCAACCATTTACTTCTTCTCCTTCTATGCGGCATGTTCCTTCATGATGTGAGTGATCAAGGCTCTCCACAATTTCCCTTTCCTTTGTAGCTCTCAGTAAATTTTGTCTTCTTGCTATCTCTCCTAATCTCTGTTCTGCCAACCATTTACTTCTTCTCCTTCTATGCGGCATGTTCCTTCATGATGTGAGTGATCAAGGCTCTCCACAATTTCCCTTTCCTTTGTAGCTCTCAGTAAATTTTGTCTTCTTGCTATCTCTCCTAATCTCTGTTCTGCCAACCATTTACTTCTTCTCCTTCTATGCGGCATGTTCCTTCATGATGTGAGTGATCAAGGCTCTCCACAATTTCCCTTTCCTTTGTAGCTCTCAGTAAATTTTGTCTTCTTGCTATCTCTCCTAATCTCTGTTCTGCCAACCATTTACTTCTTCTCCTTCTATGCGGCATGTTCCTTCATGATGTGAGTGATCAAGGCTCTCCACAATTTCCCTTTCCTTTGTAGCTCTCAGTAAATTTTGTCTTCTTGCTATCTCTCCTAATCTCTGTTCTGCCAACCATTTACTTCTTCTCCTTCTATGCGGCATGTTCCTTCATGATGTGAGTGATCAAGGCTCTCCACAATTTCCCTTTCCTTTGTAGCTCTCAGTAAATTTTGTCTTCTTGCTATCTCTCCTAATCTCTGTTCTGCCAACCATTTACTTCTTCTCCTTCTATGCGGCATGTTCCTTCATGATGTGAGTGATCAAGGCTCTCCACAATTTCCCTTTCCTTTGTAGCTCTCAGTAAATTTTGTCTTCTTGCTATCTCTCCTAATCTCTGTTCTGCCAACCATTTACTTCTTCTCTTTCTATGCGGCATGTTCCTTCATGATGTGAGTGATCAAGGCTCTCCACAATTTCCCTTTCCTTTGTAGCTCTCAGTAAATTTTGTCTTCTTGCTATCTCTCCTAATCTCTGTTCTGCCAACCATTTACTTCTTCTCCTTCTATGCGGCATGTTCCTTCATGATGTGAGTGATCAAGGCTCTCCACAATTTCCCTTTCCTTTGTAGCTCTCAGTAAATTTTGTCTTCTTGCTATCTCTCCTAATCTCTGTTCTGCCAACCATTTACTTCTTCTCCTTCTATGCGGCATGTTCCTTCATGATGTGAGTGATCAAGGCTCTCCACAATTTCCCTTTCCTTTGTAGCTCTCAGTAAATTTTGTCTTCTTGCTATCTCTCCTAATCTCTGTTCTGCCAACCATTTACTTCTTCTCCTTCTATGCGGCATGTTCCTTCATGATGTGAGTGATCAAGGCTCTCCACAATTTCCCTTTCCTTTGTAGCTCTCAGTAAATTTTGTCTTCTTGCTATCTCTCCTAATCTCTGTTCTGCCAACCATTTACTTCTTCTCCTTCTATGCGGCATGTTCCTTCATGATGTGAGTGATCAAGGCTCTCCACAATTTCCCTTTCCTTTGTAGCTCTCAGTAAATTTTGTCTTCTTGCTATCTCTCCTAATCTCTGTTCTGCCAACCATTTACTTCTTCTCCTTCTATGCGGCATGTTTCTTCATGATGTGAGTGATCAAGGCTCTCCACAATTCTTAGTAAAATTTATCTTTTTTGGTTTATTGCCTAATTCCTGTTCTGCCAACCATTGACATAAGCTCATTAAGTAGATTATGCACTGCTTTCCTGTCTCCCTCTTCCCCTTCAATATTTTCATGTGAGTATCAAATTTTCCAAGCCATCTTTCCTCATGTGCCATAGAAATTTCAGCTCACTCTTTCTGTAGAACGACATTTCTGTTGCCTCATATCTAAACAAACCATCTCCTGGTTAAATTTCTATAGTATACCTACAGTAGTAACAAGTGAAATCGGTATGGCAGCCCAATGATTGTGAGAATTTGTTTATTGCATGAATTTTTAACTTAGGTTACTGTGTGGCATTGTAAGAGTGTAAGAGAAGATAAGAGATGCAGTTCATAAGGTTATGTAGTAAAGATAACAGTTAGAGTAGAATGGTTGAAGAGATCAAGATTATAGTGATTGTGGAAAACATCCTGCCAGGAGTCTTTTCTATGAAGCATCAGTTCTTGGGAAAAAGCTGTCCAAATGGAATTCACTTCTTATTAATAGAATACAAGGACAATGAGGAGGATTGATCTTTGTGTATGTAGCATGGTGGGTCCCAGCTGCAAAGGTTAGGGCTAGTGGAACCAAGAAACATTTGCCAAGGAAATAACGTTAGTGTAGCAGGAGGCTTGCATTGTTTTGTCTGTGGGAAAGGGAGTGTAGGGTGGAAAATAATTCATTACCTATAAGACAGCATTGATGTCATTTTAACTCTATCAAGACTGCAAGTGAGGACTGGGCAGCTCCAACCCAGATATGACAACCATACTCCATTTTTGGTCTACTCTGGCTTTTGCAAGAGTATAGCAGCAGGTAGTCAGATGTTTGCTGATCCAGTACAATGACTTCAACATTTTCCAGCTTCTTTGGCAATAAATCATATACAGTGTAACCCGGATATAAGAGAGTTGTCTGGACCGGAGAAGAAGTCTCTTATATCCAGGTTTATCTTATATCCGGGTTTGGTCTATTATATATACATTAACACAGGCTCTAATTTGTGACCAGAGAAAATCTCTCTTATATCCGTGTTTCTCTTATATCCGGGTTACACTGTATATGAGTTCCACTTAAGGTCTGGGGTGAGCTTGAGTCCCAACAGACATTTAAGATAAGGAGCCTCTTTGAGAGAACACCCATGAATCATGATAGTCAAAAAGTTCAGTGTCTGGTCAGTGATCATGGAATGTTACTAGTTTGGTTTTGGTCATATTGAATTTTATAAGCCAGTCCCCTCTCCATTGACCCACCAGGATAGGTTGGGGGTGAGATCGTATACTAGGTTCTTGTCCTCCAGATTTTTGGAGGTTCACATATAAACTGTCGTATCATCTATATAGATATTCACTAAATTGATTGATTTGTTTTTATGGTTTATCAACTCTTTGCGGGTTATTTGAAGCCAGAAAATATTTTCAGATTGTAAGAATTTTGGTGGATAATAAGGATTTACTGATACAATTTCTACTAATTAACCTATAGCTGGGGGGAAGAAAAGGTGGATTCATACCTTTACCAAGTTTACTAGCACATAATTGAAAATAGCAAACCTGATTGGAACTGTAACTTGGCTATCTGTTTTCCAATTCTGAGCCATTATGCATATTACTTGACAAGCTTATAGAACTTGGTATTCTTAAGCAGTCACCAATCTAGGTACTAACCAGGCTTGATGTTGCTTAACTTCAGTGATTGTATGAGAACTGTAGATTTGTTAAAGATCAGGATTTGCTTAAAAATAGTATAAATTAATTTTGAAATAACAGAAAGTAGTGTACATTTTCTATTTGAAAGTGAAGATAAATATATAAAAACTTACTTCTTTTAGAACTATTAGGCTGTAAAGTGTCATAGTCACAGCATATATTAAAAGATTCACACTAGTGAACTTTGTCAGAACAAAGGGTGAAATGATTATTTTCTCTTTTGAGATATTCAATATTTTAAAATTTGATCAAACGCATTTGACATGTGACCCAAGACGGAAAAAAATTGCTCTCTTTATTTATTCAGTTTTTACTCTTTGATATTGAGTTTGAAGCTTTGTATGGGTTGCAAATGCTTCCTGATGTCATACTTCAAAAGTCCTTCTGAATATCTGATATCATTGCTGTTATTTTTTCTTCTTTTTTTTTTTTTATTAAAGATACCTTTTTAGGAAATTATCAGCGCTCACTTCTGAGTCTTCCTTCTTCTTCAAATTATTAGGTTAAAGCATACATTTCCAACATTTTGGGACAAACTTTTGCATTTGTATAAAATTAGATTCTGGCCTGTTAATTATTTATTATTAATCTTTATTTCCAGTGGTAATGTTTATGGTAACTGTTTCAATACAGGAAGCATTCAGCGTTCATTGGCTGAATACTTACTGTCCTGGGTATGACAGTAAACTACATTCATGTCCTAGGTAAGATGATAAACTTCATCCAACACCAAGGCCTCTGATCAGGAAGTTTTGAGGAGCGTGGAACCACAACTTAATTCCTATTGCTTAGAATCAGCTTTTGGAATGCGTCTTTGGCTATCCCAGTACAACTTGGGATTTCAGTGTCTCTCTTTAACGCCTTAAAAACAATTTTCATGTATTTAAATTAAAACAATTTTCATGTATTTAAATTTCCACACTTGTTTGATTTTGGTACCTCCGATTTGAAATTCGCACTTTAGGCTCATCCTTTTGCAAACAATCATCCATTACCATTAATATTTATTTCATTTCTTACACTACCAGTATGGAGATGTAAAAATCAATACTTATTAGTGGGTTTGATTTTACAATATGAATATTACCCTTTTGTTCTTTACAAAATTCACCTTATGAAAGTAGATCAATAGGTCTTTCGCCTGACAGCTGAATTTTGATTTCAAATGTCCAAAATAGAATGTATAATCTAGGTGATTAATATTCACCAAACAAATAAACATGCTGCAAAAGGGAAGACATTATGTTGAAAAATATTTGCTGTATATAATATGCACATTACTATTATTATTAAAAGATGGAATTATTTACATATCTCCATAATACAACAATCAACTTGATTTCTTTTTGCAGTTCAAACTTTTTATCTTCATGCTGCAAACTGGCTTTCAAGACAAAAAGAAAAAAAATGTTAAAGCCCTGTTCACTTCTGATTGCTTCATATTCCATTGGTAAGGAGGAAGTCCCACTTAAACAGCTTCTTCCCCAGAATTGTTACTTTGTGGAACAGATAAGGTTGCTTCCTTAATCACCGTGAGCTTAAAATCATCAAGTCTAGGTTCAGTCATTATCTATCCTAAAAATCCTCATCATATGCACTTCTTAATTCCCCGCTTACATACTTAAAATAATCTTATTCATTAACCCTCTACCTTGAGTGGCTCTTGGGCCTTATACTGAGCGAAGAATAGTATAGAAAGTCCCAATTTGAAAGAATGGAGGTAAGAGTGTGTTGTACTAATTTTCAAAATCAGGAGTCGGTGATCTGCCTACCTTCAAGATTTGACATTTGGATTTCTGTGTCACTCTTTCTATTATTTGCTTGATTTTGGCATCACCAATATGTAACTCACAATTTGGGTTGTATCTTTTGCTAAAAACCATGCATTCTGTCTTCCTACTGTTAATAGTTAGTCCTTTCTTCTTACTTTCTTTGCCTACCTCAATTAATAGTTCTTTTTTATATGCCCACTTAAATAATTGAACAGGTAATAGTGAAGGACCACTTGTGGGCAAAAGAATTTTAATTACTTATGTATTAAGAAATAAGTTCTTGAAGATATGCTGTCCATTCAGCTGAGAGAATAGGAATCTTTGAAGACCTGAAAATCTGGCCTCAACCTGGTTTCAACCAGATACAAGGAACTAAATGAAGAATAGAAATTAAGAGTGGGTCACATTAAGAGAAGTAACATCAGCAAACATGATCATCGTAAAGGAAACTAGACAAGGGAAAAAGAATGGATGATGGAGTAAAGTCTCAACATGACGAAAAGACAGCAAACAATACCAAATGTATAGTACAGAATATGGGAGATTACACAAATAAATTAGAAACAAATGCAGGCAGGCAAAAGAGGAATGGCTCAATGAAAAGTGTTCAGAAATAGAAAGATTAAGCATCACAAATAAGGCAGATATATGCATAAAAGAATAAGAAAAATAACAAGACAAAAGATGTGCTCATTGACAACGTGCATAAAATCAAAAGAGAGAACACTAACGATAGGGAAAAATAAAATAGATCAGAGAATTTGATGAAAGAGGAAAACTTACATAACAAAAAAATATGAAGGACCAGTAATATTAAAGTCTGAAGTAAAATCAGCACTGGACAAAGCAGCAGAACCAGATGGAATTGTAATAGAGATGAGGACAGCTTTAGATGATTTCAACATTGACAAAAGTACAGACATAATAAATAAAATTTACAACATTAGTGATATAATGGAAGATCGAAGTAGTGCTGCCTAAGAAGCCAGGTGCAAACGAATGCAAACTTCATTGTAAAATTAGCTTAATGAGCACATAAAATGTATCATCTGAATTCTGATGAACAGAGCATGTAGTAGATTTAGTCCAGAAATAGGACATGAGTGTGGTATTATTAAAGACACTGGGACAGGGAAAGAACGCTTGGAAAATTTGTTATTCACGGGACATATAGAAGGCAAGTGGGAGAGAGGAAAGCATTGAACTCATGAGCTTGTGTAAATGATTGACAGAACAAGGATTAGAAGGGATACCAAAAAGACAAAATTTACTTAGAACAAAAGGGACAGGCAATATAAGCAATTCTTAATAATTTAGAGTCTTGTCCTCAATTTATTTTTTAAATTGTTTCACCCCAAGCAAGGAGATAATGTCACTAGAATGTAGGGTTGTTACGAGGAGTGAGAAAGAATGAGAAGACAGAGAATGGGGATGGTTGAGGAAAGGAGAAAAAAAGAACAGGGTTCAAGAAGACAGAAGATGGTGATTGATGTTGAATTTAAGCTTTTGGAGATTGTAGTTATCAGGGAAGCAAGAAATCAGAAGGTAGTTCTACAGGTGAAAAGTGTGCACAAAGAAACTGTTAGAGTAGAAGTGGCGGTTGCGTCTAGCTAGTTCAACAGTAAAACGGTGAGACCTAGTTGCCAATTTAGTAGTATGTTTAAATTCATGTCGTCTTTTGGTCTATAGTGTGCACATGATATTCATATGTATTTTTTTAATCATTTCACCCCCAAGAAAAGTAATAAAGCTACTAAGATGCAAGGGGGTTACTGAGTGTGAGTGGATATGAGAAAAAAACTAAACATTATTAATATTTGGTTTTGATACTGAGAACTGAACTTGGGATTTCTTACTCTTTACAGAATTTTGTTAACTATTACATCCAGTACTTTACAGTTTGGAATAAATTGACATGGTGTCATTGCATGAAATTGCATTTCCAGGTGAAAGATCCTTTTCTCCATGGTTGACAGAACTTCTGGTTCCCATGATAGTGAAT